>CM073778.1:41116101-41351101 GCA_037158775.1 Hetaerina titia
TCCCCCTCCCTCCCTCCCCGACCCCCCTAACTCCCCTCCCTCACCCCTCCCCCGACCCCCCCTAACTCCCTCCCTCCCCTCCCTCCCCGACCCCCCTAACTCCCTCCCTCCCTCCCCTCCCCGACCCCCTAACTCCCTCCCTCCCTCCCTCCCCGACCCCCTAACTCCCTCCCTCCCTCCCTCCCCGACCCCCTAACTCCCTCCCTCCCTCCCTCCCCGACCCCCTAACTCCTCCCTCCCTCCCTCCCCGACCCCCTAACTCCCTCCCTCCCTCCCTCCCCGACCCCCTAACTCCCTCCCTCCCTCCCTCCCCGACCCCCTAACTCCCTCCCTCCCTCCCTCCCCGACCCCCTAACTCCCTCCCTCCCTCCCTCCCCGACCCCCTAACTCCCTCCCTCCCTCCCTCCCCGACCCCCTAACTCCCTCCCTCCCTCCCTCCCCGACCCCCTAACTCCCTCCCTCCCTCCCTCCCCGACCCCCCTAACTCCCTCCCTCCCTCCCTCCCCGACCCCCTAACTCCCTCCCTCCCTCCCTCCCCGACCCCCTAACTCCCTCCCTCCCTCCCTCCCCGACCCCCTAACTCCCTCCCTCCCTCCCTCCCCGACCCCCTAACTCCCTCCCTCCCTCCCTCCCTCCCCGACCCCCTAACTCCCTCCCTCCCTCCCTCCTCCCGACCCCCTAACTCCCTCCCTCCCTCCCTCCCTCCCCGACCCCCTAACTCCCTCCCTCCCTCCCTCCCCGACCCCCTAACTCCCTCCCTCCCTCCCTCCCTCCCCGACCCCCTAACTCCCTCCCCTCCCTCCCTCCCTCCCCGACCCCCTAACTCCCTCCCTCCCTCCCTCCCCTCCCCGACCCCCTAACTCCCTCCCTCCCTCCCTCCCTCCCCGACCCCCTAACTCCCTCCCTCCCTCCCTCCCTCCCCGACCCCCCTAACTCCCTCCCTCCCTCCCTCCCTCCCCGACCCCCTAACTCCCTCCCTCCCTCCCTCCCTCCCCGACCCCCTAACTCCCTCCCTCCCTCCCTCCCTCCCCGACCCCCTAACTCCCTCCCTCCCTCCCTCCCTCCCCGACCCCCTAACTCCCTCCCTCCCTCCCTCCCTCCCCGACCCCCTAACTCCCTCCCTCCCTCCCTCCCTCCCCGACCCCCTAACTCCCTCCCTCCCTCCCTCCCTCCCCGACCCCCTAACTCCCTCCCTCCCTCCCTCCCTCCCCGACCCCCTAACTCCCTCCCTCCCTCCCTCCCTCCCCGACCCCCTAACTCCCTCCCTCCCTCCCTCCCCCGACCCCCTAACTCCCTCCCTCCCTCCCTCCCCGACCCCCTAACTCCCTCCCTCCCTCCCTCCCCGACCCCCTAACTCCCTCCCCTCCCTCCCTCCCCGACCCCCTAACTCCCTCCCTCCCCCGACCCCCTAACTCCCTCCCTCCCCGACCCCCTAACTCCCTCCCTCCCCGACCCCCTAACTCCCTCCCTCCCCGACCCCCTAACTCCCTCCCTCCCCTCCCTCCCCGACCCCCTAACTCCCTCCCTCCCTCCCTCCCCGACCCCCTAACTCCCTCCCTCCCTCCCTCCCCGACCCCCTAACTCCCTCCCTCCCTCCCTCCCCGACCCCCTAACTCCCTCCCTCCCTCCCTCCCCGACCCCCTAACTCCCTCCCTCCCTCCCTCCCCGACCCCCTAACTCCCTCCCTCCCTCCCTCCCCGACCCCCTAACTCCCTCCCTCCCTCCCTCCCCGACCCCCAAACTCCCTCCCTCCCTCCCTCCCCGACCCCCAAACTCCCTCCCTCCCTCCCTCCCCGACCCCCAAACTCCCTCCCTCCCTCCCTCCCCGACCCCCAAACTCCCTCCCTCCCTCCCTCCCCGACCCCCAAACTCCCTCCCTCCCTCCCTCCCCGACCCCCAAACTCCCTCCCTCCCTCCCTCCCCGACCCCCAAACTCCCTCCCTCCCCGACCCCCAAACTCCCTCCCTCCCCGACCCCCAAACTCCCTCCCTCCCCGACCCCCAAACTCCCTCCCTCCCCCGACCCCCAAACTCCCTCCCTCCCCGACCCCCAAACTCCCTCCCTCCCCGACCCCCAAACTCCCTCCCTCCCCGACCCCCAAACTCCCTCCCTCCCCCGACCCCCAAACTCCCTCCCTCCCTCCCTCCCCGACCCCCAAACTCCCTCCCTCCCTCCCTCCCCGACCCCCTAACTCCCTCCCTCCCTCCCTCCCCGACCCCCTAACTCCCTCCCTCCCTCCCTCCCCGACCCCCAAACTCCCTCCCTCCCTCCCTCCCCGACCCCCTAACTCCCTCCCTCCCTCCCTCCCCGACCCCCTAACTCCCTCCCTCCCTCCCTCCCCGACCCCCTAACTCCCTCCCTCCCTCCCTCCCCGACCCCCTAACTCCCTCCCTCCCTCCCTCCCTCCCCGACCCCCTAACTCCCTCCCTCCCTCCCTCCCTCCCCGACCCCCTAACTCCCTCCCTCCCTCCCTCCCTCCCCGACCCCCTAACTCCCTCCCTCCCTCCCTCCCTCCCCGACCCCCTAACTCCCTCCCTCCCTCCCTCCCTCCCCGACCCCCTAACTCCCTCCCTCCCTCCCTCCCTCCCCGACCCCCTAACTCCCTCCCTCCCTCCCTCCCTCCCCGACCCCCTAACTCCCTCCCTCCCTCCCTCCCTCCCCGACCCCCTAACTCCCTCCCTCCCTCCCTCCCTCCCCGACCCCCTAACTCCCTCCCTCCCTCCCTCCCTCCCCGACCCCCTAACTCCCTCCCTCCCTCCCTCCCTCCCCGACCCCCTAACTCCCTCCCTGACACCCTAACTCCCTCCCTGACACCCTAACTCCCTCCCTGACACCCTAACTCCCTCCCTGACACCCTAACTCCCTCCCTCCCTGACACCCTAACTCCCTCCCTCCCTCCCTCCCTGACACCCTAACTCCCTCCCTCCCTGACACCCTAACTCCCTCCCTCCCTGACACCCTAACTCCCTCCCTGACAACCTAACTCCCTCCCTCCCTCCCTCCCTGACCCCCTAACTCCCTCCCTCCCTCCCTGACCCCCTAACTCCCTCCCTCCCTGACCCCCTAACTCCCTCCCTCCCTCCCTGACCCCCTAACTCCCTCCCTCCCTGACCCCCTAACTCCCTCCCTCCCTCCCTCCCTGACCCCCTAACTCCCTCCCTGACACCCTAACTCCCTCCCTGACACCCTAACTCCCTCCCTCCCTCCCTCCCTGACCCCTTAACTCCCTCCCTCCCTGACCCCTTAACTCCCTCCCTCCCTCCCTCCCTAACTCCCTCCCTCCCTAACTCCCTCCCTCCCCGACCCCCTAACTCCCTCCCTCCCCGACCCCCTAACTCCCTCCCTCCCCGACCCCCTAACTCCCTCCCTCCCTCCCCGACCCCCTAACTCCCTCCCTCCCTCCCCGACCCCCTAACTCCCTCCCTCCCTCCCCGACCCCCTAACTCCCTCCCTCCCTCCCCGACCCCCTAACTCCCTCCCTGACCCCCTAACTCCCTCCCTCCCTCCCTCCCTGACCCCCTAACTACCTCCCTCCCTCCCTCCCTCCCTCCGTAACCCCCTTACTCCCGCCCAACCCACCTAACTCACTCCCTGCCTCCCTAACCCCCTAACTCCCTTTCTTCCTGCCTCGCTCTAACCCCCTCCCTCCCTAACCCCCAAACTCCCTCATTCCCTCTTTAAACGCCTCCCTCCCTAACCTCGGAACTCCCTCCCTCCGTAGCCCCCTTACTCCCTCCCTCCGTAGCCCCCTTACTCCCTCCCTCCGTAGCCCCCTTACTCCTTCCCTCCGTAGCCCCCTTACTCCCTCCCTCCGTAGCCCCCTTACTCCCTCTGTCCCTAACCCCACTCTCCATAACTCCCTCCCTCCTTAACTCCCTCTCTTCTTTAGCCTATTACTTCCTCTCTAACCCTCTAACTTCCTCCCTAACCCTCCAATTCCCTCCCTAACTCCCTAGTTCTCTCCCTAACCCCCTAGTTCTCTCCCTAACCCCCTAATTCCCTCCCTAACCATCTAATCTGATCCCTCCCTAACCCCCTTCTTCACTAACCCCCCTGCTTCGTTAATTGAAACATCGTCCTTTAAACGCTTCATATTGTGCATATTTTATTGTTATTATTATTTTATTGTTTGTGATATTATGTTTTTTGTAAATTGTAATAATGACTGCTGGAACAATGTGCATTGAGAAAACAATTGGCTAAGATTAAATAAATTCGTTTGTAGTGCTCACCTTAACTTGTTTTATTTTGTTGAATTTGTACACTGTATTCGTCCCTACTGAGACCTTTACTTTAACTATACCCCAATGATCGTTATTAAAAAAAAAGGTAGTGGCTCGAATAAAATCCAAAAACAATGGCGGAGTCGTAAATATAAATCGGAGAATGTTATTTTCGTGACAAATTTAGTAAATTTGTGGGATAATATCGAAAAATTGCGGTGGAAAAATCCCCATTAAACTTTTTCAAAAATCCTAATCGTAACTTTATTCCATCTCACAATGTCGTTGATGACTACTTCTTCGGGTAAAAACTAAGAAAAAGATGATCGATCGCAAGCAGTTTTGTTTCAAATTCAAATTCCACCAGAGTCACAATGTTAGGGAAAGGGGTTCCAAGTGGATCCGATAAAGCTCAAATCAATCCCATCGATCCTTCAAGATGGAAACAAGTTTATTATCCCTCGATTGTGTGAAATTTCTTTCGTTCTAAATCCTTTGTGCATTTCCAAACATAATGTGACATATCTTGTTTTGACGGCGAGACCTACGTACATCTCTTCGTCGTACGTACTTACGTTTTCTTAATGCCGGCTGGTAAAAGTCTATTTTCTTTAAGGGTGGCGATTTCCGGGTTTTGAAGAGCTGATGAAAGAAACAGTTGAATTACGAATTTTTTTCTTGCGTAACAAACACCGTTTTTACCATTTCCGTCATTGTAATGTACTTTCTGAATGCGTTGTACCGCGCACGTTCCGTTTTATGTCATTAAATTTAAGATTTTTAGCGACCTCATATAATTAAATTAATTAGGATTTTAAATAGGATATTTTAATTAAGATTTATCCTCATTATTCAACGGAAGAAATATGTTAACTGTTGGAAAAAATATCTTTAAAAATCATTTATTTTTCAACGGTATGTCACGAGTAATAATTTCCAAAAGTGGACACGCGATGTAATTCCGCCTTTTAGTCATTCATTCAGTTTTATCCATTTCTCAAATTTCTAATTTTGAACTTCTTCTTATTTTATTAATTTTGTCTTTTTTTGGCTGCACTTCAGAAGCTTAGCAGAACCCTATTCTCTGTGTTAAAATCACTTTGGGTGTGCATACATTTAACCATTAACAATTAAAACGTAAGATAAGTCCATGTTTCATGAACAGGCGACGGACGGAAAAAACAATGGAATTACAACAAGGAAAAGGCTCGAACAAAACCGGTTAGTAGATTTACCTGTGATTCTATTTTTTTCTTTCGGGGATACGTTTCGGTACATCAAGCGATGGCATCTCCAGGTGATGGCTCTCTATACTTTCCGACTGCGAACGGTTTCTGCCTGCATCACTGTTGTTACGTAGATAGCAACCGTGAGAACATTTTGTCCACACATCTTATCAAATGCCTTTCATTGGTTTTCATCGGAAAAATTGTGTGGATAAAAATTTTTTGTGGTGCTTCATAAAGAAGGCAGAAAAAAATGCCTTTTCTTATCCTTAGAAGAAGCCCTCATTCCTTCATTCATTTCTTCCTTCGGAAGGGTTACATAAATGGTTAATGCAGGGATGCCCAGTAAATGATAATATGCGCATCGAGAAGGCAGCTATTGAGAACAAGGAAAATAATACTTGATAAGATTAAAAAAACATATGACGAACAAATACCGTGAGAAAGAATGACATGTTACAATGCGCGGACGGAGATACACTGGAGCAAGTGTCCAAGTGTAACTTCTTCCTCAAGACAGTGGAAGAATGGTGGTGTTGATATACGTATTGGGATAACCAGCTATTGAGGAAGCAAGAGAGATATAATAAGTAGAATAGGAATGGTGATGAAGACTTTCCACATCAATAGAAGGAACTACTAAAGGAAATTAGTACTATATCTACATCTACATAATACCCTGTAGCCACCGTGATGGTGTATGGCAGGAAGTGTATCCACAGAAGGCATGTACAACTCGAACAAAGTCACACATAACAATTATACAGGAAGGTGAAATCACTTTACGGAAGTAGGAAGGGAAATACGCGCAAATAATCAAATATAAGTAGTAAAATTGTTAATTGAACCACTAAAGATTCTAGATTGGTGGAAAGAATAGATAAAGGGATTTATATGGTACAGGTATTACATGAAAAAGGTCACGCATAGAAAGACAATATGACGTAGATGGGGATAGCTTAGATCCAAGTATAATTTTTGATTATATTTGCTGTAGCGATATATTAGTTTTTATGTGACCCTTAAAATATAAATAAAAAGATTATTTATGCTGGTTCACGTGGTCAAACCTGAGCCTCCTTAGCAAAAAAATATACGATATACAAGTATACTGTATACTTACCCGGAAACAAAAATAACTAAGATTAGTAGATTGTCTCTCTGTAAACGGAAAAGAAAATCGTGGGAAGAAGATCATGTCAAGAATGAAGAGCAATATCTTACGCAAAACGCTACGCCGACGATACAAGGTGATTTGTCTGACTCTCCCGCGCTACTTACTGTACGCAGTGATTTTTTAGTAAATTTTTCGTCCTTCACGATTACCCCCTAACTCCTCCCCGATCCTTTTTCACCACATTTTTTTCTTGCTTCCGCTGAGTGAGTTAGTTAGTCCTGGATATTCCGTAAAATTAAATTTGTGGACATTTTTTGAAAAATTATATTTGTTTAGAATAGGCAAAACATTTTATTTTTTGCATATTTCACGTTTTCAATAAAGCTCTTCGAAGAGTTTGTTCTTTTCGATGGTACACGAAGGGCTTCACCAAATATTTACTATTTTAGGCGGTGATACGGTACTGTTAGGAGACTGGGCTTTTGATTCAGGGTCACAGCCGTAGTAGACCCATGGCCCGTCTCCAGTTATGACCTTTTTTTAGAATACCTAGGTCATCGTTTGCGCATTGGGACAAGTCCCCAAAAAAATGCAGTGGAATGGATTGAGATTCCAGTCCATGCACAATGCGATTATTTTGAAAATTGGAAGAGGCGATGGGATACGTGTGTAGTAGTCCCAAGGGGAGTACGTACTTTGAAAGGAAATAAGGCGCTTTCATTGTTCTAAGGAGGCTATTTTTGTCAAATTATTGCATGGCCGGATCCTTTCCTAAACACACCTATTCTTCTTTTTCATATAGTATTTGTTTCTGGCATTACGTAAGACTACAAAACGTAACCGCACAGCTTGGAGAGCTTAATTAAAAAAGAGCCGTCTATTCTATCTAAAAATGCTTACACGGGATTTTGTGTGATACTTGTAAACATGCATAATCCGTTTTAATGTAAAATAACGGGCGACAGCGTCCACGTAAATCCTGCTAAACTTTACTAAACGCCGTCCAATTATACTATACGTGAAACCTCCAATTTATAAGCGCCAAACTTAAATAATACTGTAATAAATTACATTTTTTTCATCTCAAGGAAAGGTTTCAACTTTCCGTACTTTAATTAATGCAATACGAACTTCGGAATCACATTAACGAATGAGGAATCAGCATAAAATCTCACGGCCCCACAGACATGATGAACAATTTTTTATAGAACTATCTACCAGGTTTCCCATGAACTATTTAGAGCTGGTGGGAGTGGCTGCAGACCGTGCGACAGAATATGGAATAGGCAGAATGGAGAGTATGTAGGGAAGAGATACGAGAAAGTGAGTAGGCATTATAGACAGCAAGTAGTCAGGAGGAAAAATACGAATGAATGAAGAATTAAATCCTGCAGCACTCCATTTTCATAGATGCAGAGTAAATTTCCTCAACATTTGATAGTTTCCCTATTTTACTTCCCTATCAATTTGTTTCCTACGCACATGTCTCTAGATCTTCCTCGCGAGATCTTTCCCTTCAATTTTACCGCCTGTTATGTTTCCTTCTGATTCATTCTTTCTCAAGGTGCGTCCAATTCATCCAGTTCTCCTTTGCTACAAATTTCTCCATATGTTCCTTTCCTCTTCTACCCTTCTCTGAACGTCCTAGTTCATCACTTCGTCTATTTAGTCTCTAGCATTCTTGTCCAGATCCACGTTTCTTTCCTTGGTTTGGGCTAATGATTCAATGTTCCATGTATCTGATCCATAGACTCCCATGCTCCATACAAACGTTTTCATGAACTGATTCCTCGCTGTTTGCATTTTTAGGTTATTTAAACGCAGTATTCCCCTTTTTCTTCATGGACGCCTTAGCTTAGCAATGGGAGCTTTCCTGATTGATGTCGATCAAGCTTATGCCGTCCACAGTCATACTGTCGTCCTGGTAGATGAAGGATTCCACGTACTCTAGTTTCACTCCTCGAATTGTGATATCTGGAGAAGGAAATAACGTAGGTAAAAAATATTAGGGTGCTCTCGCGTCATTTACGAGGGTTGCTATTTATATTTTTGGCCTTGACAACACTAAGTACTTACGTTTTCCATCTGACGTTTTCATCTTAAAACTTGAACATTTTAACACTAACTTTCTTCAGAACATTTTCTCGTTTGATCTTAACTTGTGTTGTTTACAGTGAATCGAAAATATTATCTCAGCGAAAAAATAAGGTTAGCTCGTGAACACTTTCGTGCGGTGATTTTGTACGACTTTCGACGTGAATTTTCAAGACAGGAGTGCTTCAATCAACTTACTTCCACTTTTGGCAATGAAGCCCAATCTTTTACGCTGCAAAACGCAGTTATTACGAATTACATCATCGCGTTACGTTCGCTCAGCGACGAAAGTCGTCCAATATCAGTTGTCGTGCCAGAAAACATGAACACACAGAAGCTGTGAAAGAACTAGTGAAGGAAGATCGTCATGTGAATTATTGTGAGATTGAGACGAAATAACTGGACATGTGGCAACCGTACCGTTAGAGCAACGTAGAACCGTGAATTATGAATGGTACACGAGCATTTGTTTGCCAGAAGTGCTTGGTGAAATACGAAAAAAGAAGCGGCAACGAAGGATCATTCTCCATCATGACAATGCAAGCTCTCACAGATCAGCTGAAAAAACTACCTATTTGATTGTCCAAAACGTCGAATCGATGGGTCATCATACTCCCTACAGCCCTGATTTAACACCAAACGACTTGTTTTTATTCCCGTTTATCACGAAAAAATTACATGGCCAACGTTTTTCGGCGTCTGAAGAAGTCTTTGATGCATTCAAAAACCATGTTTTGGAAGTACCTCAATCGGAGTGGAAGAAGTGTTACTAAAATTGGTTCTAGAGCTTGCAAAAGTTTACTGATTATCATGGAGAGTACTTCGGAAAACAATAAAGCTTTTTCAAAAATAATTTACTGTCTTTCCATTATTAGGCTGAAAATATAAATAGCGACCCTCGTATAAGAATTTGGTCGTAGAGTGCGGCCCAAAAAAAACTACCTTTAATTGGGCAGAATACCTTGAATGATATGAGTATAGGTTACCAGTCCTTCAGGTGAAGTGCTCCCTTAGGAATGTATCGGGATGTCCGGTGAAAGGATGATATGGTTTTCCGTGCCCACAACTCTGCCCCGTGTATGTGTGGTGGGGAAGTAGAATTTCAAGCGGTGACATCCGGGCGGTTTCATTCTCCCGCCCCCCTCCCTCCCGTGCCCGCTCGACCGTCCCCAACCTCTCCTTTCCTTCTCCCCTTTCACTTTTCACCCGGTCCGCAGACGTCACTTTCACTTTTATCCGGGAGTCAGTCGGTGGCCACTCCGTCGCTAAGGGCTCTTGCCCCCCCCTCCCACAGCCACGACAAGGACGAGGGTGAGAGGATGGGGATGCTGGACCAAAGGGAAAGAAATCCCATCTCCCTTTCTCTCTCTATCCCGATGGGAAGAGGACGGACCCGTAATTAGAGCCCTTCCACAGATAGGAGTACCCGTATCGGGATGCGTAAGAACAAAAGTTAAGGACGCTTAACTTAATTTCTGGTTCGGGTTGGAATACGTCGTACTCGAGGGAAATGTAAGTACTTACGTGCATCATTCCTTTGATATAAATATAGCGATTATTTGAATTCGTATACGCGAAATTGCAAAATTATTCCCGTGATTAGTTGAATGCTGAAAATTCCCAATTACATAAATTTCATACGTAATCTCAATGTGATTTATAAGAAGCATTGCTGCGTTTATAAAGTTCGAGGGTAACTTTAGAAAAAAATATGCATTTAACTGCCATGCTTAGTTTAAACGTGTTGTTTTTATGATGAGTGCCCGTATATTTTAAGCCAAATCAACCATCTTTCAATCTACTTCCAAGATTGAAAAATCTTCACAAGTAATCCAAAATATAACATCCGAAAGTAATTACGATACACTGGAAATCGAACGTTATTCGTAGAAAGTGTAGTCGATAATTTTATGAATTCCCACTTCTGATTTTCCCCACGAGCTTGCCTTCTTCTTTAACGATTTGCGTCCCGAATGCTTGCAAATTAAGTATCGCGAATATGTGTTGGATTGGATACAGATATTATAGATATCCATCTTGTGCTTCACCCCATAATGTCTTCGTTAACCAATGGTGTAACCTACAGTAAATACTGCTATTAGTTTGGAGATTTTGAGCAGGTGCATTGCACGCGTGATGTTCAAAGGTAAACATGAACTGATCTCAAAAGTGAAATCCCACACACCGAAAAATTTCCGATTCGGATACGAAATTCCTAAGTTTAAAAAAAAATTGCCCTTTTCTCAATTTTTCCGGAATGTTTAAAGATACTGGGAAAATCCTCGTCTTTTTTTGTGTTGAAAGTATTGAAAACTCTTACTTTTGCGGTAGCTATACTACGAACCACGTGGACTGTCGATTTCGGAATTAGATCGAGTTCAGCGGAGGGGGGCATATATTTGTCAAACATTGTTATGAACAACGCAGCAGCGTATCCACTTTGCTAGACAATTTAGGTTGGGATTCTCTTGCACAGCGGCGTCTACAATATAGATTAAACTTATTGAAAACATTTAAATATGGGCCCTTTTCCGATGACATCAAGAATATAATACGAACCCCAACGTATTACGGACGGAGGGATCACAAATATGAGATTAGAGAGAAGTGCCTGAGAGAGGCTGCAAGACTGATAGGTATAAAAAGTCATTTTTTACTAGAACGATAAGAGACCAGAATGCTTGTAGTCAAAATCCCCCAGGAGTCAGTTCACCACCATAAGTGTTAACGTACAGGTTCGTGACTGCGCGTGGATATACACGTGTATATATATGAAAATAGAGCAGGTAGAACAGTTTACATATCTCGGAAGTGTTTTGGACCAATACGGTCAAAGTAGTAGTGACGTAAGGAGAAGAATTGCGCTAGGCAGAGAGGCTTTCTCAAGGAGGAGGGAATTGATGACGGGGACGTTGAGTAGGGATGTTAAGACAAGACTCGTAAAAACTCTTATATGGAGCGTAGCTATGTACGGCTCGGAAACGTGGTCGCTTTAGCAGGAGGATAGACGTAGATTGGAGGCTTTTAAAATGTGGGTGTGGAGAAGAATGGAGAAGGTGAAATGGACCGAAAGGAAAACAAATGAGGAAGTCCTGAAATGTTGAAGAAGGTAATAGAGGGCAGAATGTTGGGCAAGCGAGGTAAGGGCAGGGACAGGATAGGGATGTTGGACGGGATGAAGGGAGGATGGAAGTACACAGATATGAAGAGGGACCTGATATAGATTAGTTTGCTAGGTGGGGAGTTACAAAATGTTTATTTTATAGTTGTGTCCATCCAAAAACCTACCTTAACCGGTAGATTACCTAATAAATAAAAAAATATTTTTATATATTTTGTTCCCCCCCCACCTTCCCCCACCTATTTGATAAACTCCAACCCCCTCATCCCTTACCCTTTCCTCCCCGTGCCACAAACCGTTTTTGGTGGCTCACAGGGTATTTATTTAGATGTAGACTGTACGATACAGTGGTATATGTCCAGCATTTATGAAGTGCGTTTGCCTGTTTTTAGGCCAACCTTACCCTCTTCTCTCATTTTCGTAAAAAATATTGGGTTACTGACGTTTTTGTAAATCAAACAACTTTGCTTTGCCACATAAACGTTTTATTTTCACGACCCAGGTTTCGTTATAGCTTAACATCATAAGATTGGGTTACTTTCGGACTTTAACGTATATCTCCATGTACAACTGTTGCTTTTGGACAAAAACATAATGTGAGTAATATAAGAAATGAGGCCAGATGTCGAGCGAAGAGGGGAGAGAACGTAAAGGGTGGAATATTCCACCGTACCCCTTAGTACGAGGATGGTGCCATAAGTACCCGGCATGACCTAGAGATGGCGGTAGTTGTTTGAAAAAATATCACCGTATTAAACAGTACATATTCCATGAAACATATGTTTCAAGTTTGAAGATGCTATGTTTAGTATTTGTTTGGCAGCCATCAATAGTGAACGATTTCAGTGAAATTGTGAATATGGAGAAAATTGGTCATCGTTATGTGATACAATACTTTTATATAAAAGATCTCAGCCCAACCAATATGAAAGCTGAACTGGATTCTACTCTGGGTGAGTCTGTTCCTTCGTTTACAACATTAAAATATTGGGTAGCAGAGTTTATACGAGGCCGTACGAGCTGTCAAGACGAGCATTGATCGACCAAATGAGGTGACGACTCCAGAAACGGTAAAGAAAATCCATCTCGTATTATAAATTAGGAAGGAAAGACGTCAGAAGGATATCAGGCAATGATCACACCAGCTGAGAAAATCAGTGGAACGACAGATTATTTCTGTGGAGTAAGTTCAGTCCATGAAGCCGAGACGTGAAACACTGGTTGAGCAAAGGAGAATCAAATCCTTCTAAACCTTCTTTATATAGCTGTGAGTGAGCGAGATGACCTTAGAACTGGAACAAAACTTGTGTTAGGAGTCATGTGAAGCGAAAGGGTATGCATGAAAAAGAGTATGGTTGTAATGGAGGCGAGAGAAGCCTGCAAGGAGCCGGGAGTTAAAAAGAGGCGTACGTTTCTTTGAATGACAAAAAATAACGCCGTTTTTTGTGGATCTACCTATTCCAAAGAGGGAACGGCGTGTTTGTCTGTTAACCCATCCCAAAAAAAAAGATCCCATTTAAAAGCTAAAAGGTTCCAAAACTCACAAAGCACCGGCCCTGTTAATGGCCACTCCTGGAAGTCTTCGTTCTTTGCGGAAATCTACGTTCTACCTCAATCCTTTTCTTCTCCTGACGTGTGTGGCCATCGGCTTTCAACTTCTCCCCGGATTACCATTCTCCCTTCTATCCTTAATTTGGTTCGTACATCCCAACTACACATGTCCTTACCGCCTTTGACGCCACCCGCCCCTCTCCCCTTCCTGTAACTCCCTCCTCGTCACTCTCCGCCGACTTCTCTCTCGTCTCTGTAGCCGGGTCCTCTTCCTTCTCCCACATTGGTTACTACCAATCTCTAGACACATCCTCGCGAAGTTGGGTAGCGGCACCAAGCCAATAGGTCGCTACACATATCCTCTAATGTCGCCACGTGGAAAAGAGGATTTGTTTCCTCTCTTCTTTAAACATCACTAAGAAACACAAGAAACGGATCTGTGCCGTTACCATGGCGACGCTATTATCGGGTGTTTCTTAATAAAACTTTTCTTAATGGTCACTATAATCGTAAACTTGACGATATCAAGTTTCGTATCTCTCAGTTTCTCTCTCCCTCCCTCCATAATAGTGTTATTTTCGTTCTTTACGCTATGTGGATGGAGGTCAACGTTTTTAAAAGGCTTTGCCCATTTCATGAAAGAATACAGGTTGATAAAATTTCCTAAACAAGAGTTATCTCATTGAAAAAACTGTAAAATACATTTGACATCCTCATTTTGTAATTGAACGTTAATTCATGTGATTATCCCACAAAACACTCACCGTGATTATATTTTTACTAAAGATTTTCTACCATATTGATCCTTAAGACTAAAGAAGCCTACATTTTATAGATTCGTGTAGATTTGTCACAACTCTGACACCGAAAACTTAACACAATATTACGCATATGGAATGAGAATCAATATTAATAAAACAAAGGCTATGCGATTTTCCAGAAAGAAAAAGGCTAAGCTAAACATTAAAATAGGAGGGGAAAAAATAGAGCAGGTAGAACAGTTACCAATCTCGGAAGTGTTTTGGACCAAAATGGTCCAAAGTAGTAGGAGCGTATGGAGAAGAATTGCGCTAGGCAAGGAGGCTTTCACAAGGAGGAAGGAGTTGATGACAGGAACGTTGAGTAAGGGTATTAAGAAAATACTCGTAAAAACTTTGATATGGAGCGTAGTTATGTACGGCGCGGAAACGTGGTCACTGAAGCAGAAGGATAGACGTAGATTGGAGGCTTTTGAATATGGGTGTGGAGAAGAATGGAGAAGGTGAAATGGACCGAAAGGAAAACAAATGAGGAAGTACTAGAAATGGTGGGGGAGGAGAGAGGTTTGTTGAGAGAAATCCTATGGAGGCAGGAAAAATGGATGAAAGGCGTATTGAGCGGTAGTGGAATGTTGAAGAAGGTAATAGAGGGCAGAATGTTGGGCAAGCGAGGTAAGGGCAGGGATAGGATAGGGATGTTGGACGGGATGAAGGGAGGAAAGAAGTACACAGAGATGAAGAGGGACCTGATGTAGATTAGTTTGCTGGTTTGGGTTTTGTTTGGAGTCACAAAATGTTTATTTGATAGTTGTGTCCATCCAAAAACCTACCTTAACCGGTAGATTACCTAATAATATATGTATTTATTTTTTTTTCGGAAGCTTTCGAAATAAAAATATCGGAATATTTCATATTACTATTTGGTTCAGCGCTTGTACTGAACCATTATCATCCCACGTGGGTTGATGGGGTCTTATACTCTCAAACGTTCGTACATGTCGAGCAAGGTTATTCGGCGAGATTTGGTGCGCTCCCCATTTAGGTCTCTCTTGAGGTCTTGACGTTGACGCGCGCAAGTGACTCGCCTCCCTGGATGCTCTGCCACTGACGTGTGCTCGTCTGTTTGACGGCTCCCCACAAAGGAAGTGATTGCCTGAATCCGCGATCCCTGTCGAACGAGGTGATCCACACGGAATTGATGCGAGAGACCTGAATGCGCCTGAATGTCTCAGGAGGGATATTAACATTCAAATGGTCACGTCTAGGCCAAGCAGGTTTGGATAATCATGTTTCCATGACATAACGCAATTACGCAAATCCGGTGCCTTCTCAAGGGGTCATTCGTTGCCTTCACTCTCATTCCTGCCCACCTCGGATATCTCTCGACGAATCTCTCTTGCTCATTTCAATTTCGGCTGCTTCTTTCTTTTTTTTCCTCTGACTGTAAGAAAATAAATGTATTCAATATAGTATCCAATAGTACCATAAACCCTTTTATAAATTTAGTCCCTAATCCTATTTACGGGGTGCGTTCCACAAAAAATGCAATTGAAGTTCCCGAGCCGCTTCTATTGGTCGGACTGGGATCGAACTATTTGGAGTAGGTGGGGGGGGGATGACGCTAAGACGCCTTCCAGGGCAAGTACTGGCCATGGTAGAGTCGCTGGAAAAAATGTGCAGCGGCCCAAGGATAGTACTTTGAAGAATTTGAAGTGTTTGTGCAAATATGCTCAACAAATTACGTAAAAAAAATAATTTCATTACTTTCGGATCGCATCCTGTACTTTCGCCTTTATTTTTTTCGAATCAATTTCATGCTACCAGGTAAAATAATAGGCAAATACTCGGTTTCTTCTCGGTGGATGAAATTAATTGTTCAGCCGTTAAATGAAAAATAGGCTGACATATATTAATATTAACGTATCAATTTATTTGCCTTTTTATTTCTTTCCGTTAGAAACGAATGAAACGTTGCACAATTTTGTTGGTCTGTTAAAAAAGTATCGTCAACTTTTGAATTTCCGCGGGTTAGGTATACTTGATTTTTAATTTTTTTGTGGCGTTATGTTGGTACTAAATGTCTCTCGGTTATGCCGAATATTTCGGCCATTTTGAATGTTCAGTTAATCGTTGACGACTTTTTTGCTTGGACGTGTTTTTGGCTGGTCTTCGATATTTGCCAGTGTATTAGAAAAGTGGATAATTTTTGTCCCTGAAGAACTGGTCTACGACACAAAATATTGACTCCCCTAAAATGTCAGTTTCTAATTGCCTTGCAAACAACTCTTGCGGTAGATTTTCTTCTTTAATAAAGCGCATGTAAGCCAGAACACAGATTCATTACCTGGCAAAGTGGACTCGTCCAACTCTAATGCAAATTCCGCTGCTTTCAGGATGCTACACAAAACGAGATGTGCTCGAAAATTAACGAGAGTTTTTTCATTTCGCGGGCTTGAAGAGTCCGATTGTCAAACTTTTTTTCATTATGTTGGTATACATGCCCCTGAAGTATGATACAACTTTCAGTTGTTTGCTTTCAGTGCTTTGTCTGTGACAGTCACTAAGGTTAGACGTGTTTTATGAGCTCGGCGATTTTCGTTTGTTAAAAGAAATGGATCAAAGAATTTGTATCAAATTTTGCATACAAATGAAATAAAGTGTAACAAAGAGTGTGAATTGTTAACAAAAGCGAGTATGGTGAGTCTGCTATGAGTAAATCAAGAGTTTCCGAGTGGTGTAAGCGTTTCCAAGAAGGCCGTGAAGACCTTGAAGATGACGAACGCCCTGGACGCCCCAGCACATCAGCAATCGATGAAAACGTGGAAAAAGTGATAGAAATGAACGATCGCCGAATTACAATTAGAGAGGTCGCTGATGATTATGGCATATCGATTGGATTGTCATGCCGTGATATTTTTTCCAATTTTTTGGGTATGAAACGCGTGGCAGCAAAATTCGTTCCAAATTGGCTTTTGACCACGATAATGCACCAGATCACACTTCATTGCTTGTTCGTGAATATTTGACCAAAAACAATACTGTAACGATACCCCAGCCTCCATATTCACCAGATCTGGCTCTGTGACTTTTTCCTATTTCCAAAAATTAAGAGAACCTTGAGGGGCTGTCGTTTTACAGCCGTAGATGACATTAAACGCGCATCGCTGAAAGAACTAAAGGCTATCTCAAAGATCGAGTTTGAGAAGTGTTTCGGGGATAGGAAGAAGCGCTGGCACAAGTGCATAATCTCCAATTGGGACTACTTTGAAGGTGACAACATCAATGTATAAGAATAAATAAATATTATTGTCCGAAAAACTAAATTTCCCGTTAATTTGTGAACAAACCAGGTAAATATTGTACATTTCATATACACATGCAATACATTTATCACGCGAGGGCAAATTTGAAAATGTTGCGTAGGGAGTTCGTGCCAAAGGTCTGCACATGCACCTTTGCCGTCTTTAATAAAGAAACCAACTCGGCTGCAAAGGTAAGCTCCTCTCAAATTCGCTTTATAAAACTCGCCTAGTCAGTTGAGGCTGAAGTAATATTTCTTCGACTCCTATTTTGTCGTTATGAATCATATTTGTCCTAACAATTCCCGAAATTGTACTCATAAGAAAGGCAGTTCAAGGGACTGTTTCGGTGAAATTGGCTTTGGTTCAATTTTTGAATACTTGTGTGTTTGTTGCTTCAGCTAAAGTTTATTCCATAGCAAAGCTACCGTTTCGTTTGATGATATATTATCAAGAGGAATTTCGTTAAGAATATGTTCACTGCTCAATTTACTCGGGAAGGTGAAATGTCTCCAAAGTTTTCTTTTTATTCAAAGAATCATCGTGAATATCACCTATTGTTTGAAAAACTATGCTTCAAGGAAATTCAAAATAGCAGTAAAACCGTGACTTATATCAGTGAACAGGAAATTTATTTAATCGATCAAAGGGAAAGTGAAAGGTCAATCGTATATAATACGAAGTATGAGAGAAAAGTTCCTCTTTTTGAACTAAATACTACCATTTCAAGAAAATATAAACAATATACTGGCCGTTTATTTTCGTAATATACTTCGTGAACATGAAATAATATCAAATTCACATAATGGTACTGTAACAAGAATGATATCATGAGATAATTGGAAAATAACCTACATTACAGCCTTGATAATAATATCGTTGGAACCGAATGGTTTGGAAAATGATTCATTAGCAAGGTAAATATTTAATGTAAAAAACACCGAATCAAATTATTAGATGAACTGATTCCTCTTTGGATTCGCACCCATTTTATTCACACTAAACCTTACTGCCGAAGTATTCAGTGTCGTGAAGTTGATCTAACGGTAGACCAAATGAAATTAAACCCCTTCAAAAGGTTCCCCTTGGGCGAGAAATGCTTGCCAAAATTTTTCAACCGTTCACACTTAAAAATGTAGGCAAACACATGTAGGTTTAAATCACTCCCCAGATGCAGGAAACAATGGAAACTTTAAAACCAAAGCTTAAAAACGGAGACATAAGGAAGGTTACCGAGCCTTCGCAAATGTCACATTGTCGGGGCCCTTTGGCGCCACCCTGCCGCCCCCTTGCCTCTTTTCGTCCCAATAGACTAGAGCGCCGCCTCACTGGGGGCGGCAGCACCAACTCTGGGAACCACTGTTATGCAGTCGTACACAAATTTCTTCCTCACTTTCCAGTGCTCCTTTAGCTACTGAATGTTGATGTGGGTGTGCCGGTTTTGGATGCACACAGACGGAACATTACTGCATTTCACAGCTTCGTCTAATTAGGCGAAACGTGGCAACTGGCTACACAATAACCCCTTCTTCAACTCCATGTACTTCCTCCCTTCATTTCAACCGACGTGCCTATCCTATTCATCTACATCTACATAATACCCCGCAAGCCGCCGCAAGGGCTTGTGGCGGGGGGTGTTAGGTCACTACCCGTAAAAGGAGGAAGGAAAACCGCATTCAAAACCAACACATACATGCAAACTCAAACCCAGAGTGGTGCATATATTCATGGAAAAATCCTTTCATTTTACACGCATGCAAATACATATGCTAACATCTAACAAATAATTGCAACTTAGGATGCAGTAAGAGATTTATATAATATCGTGCAAGGTAGAAATTGGTAAGTAGAAAGGCAAAACTCCAATACCACCCCTTCCTGTCCTAACGTCATCCCCTCCAGCACGGTCTTCAGCATCGCATCGCCAAATAAAGCGCTCTGCAGCCATTTTCTTTTGTGATCCCCTTGGATCTCTCCCAATATTACCCGTTCCTCTCTCCTCTTCCGCCATTTCTAAAACTTCCTCGGTTTTCCTGGCAATCCCTTTTAATAGTTACAAAAGATTTTTATGTGGCAATAAAATATAAGTGATGGGTAATAAGTCACATTAAAAGAGATTGTGGTGAAAGGCAAGAAAGTTGGAGAAAGTTTGTCATAAGGCAAGCTAACTAATGGTGTTACGCGGACACGGGGATGCCAGGCAGATGGAGAAAAAGACAAGAAAATGGGATTGTTTGTTTTAAGTCCTTGAAGTATAATTGATATAGTTTTTGCCAAGCTTAACTTCGAGGGAACATTAAAATCCACAAGTCTGCGATTTATGACAGTAAATTGAGCAAAAAATTTTTGAATGATGAAATGTTCAAAATTTGAATTGAAAATGCTTTCGCTCATTCTGTAAAACATGTAGTTTTAACGAGATAACAGAACATACGCATGGGCAACATTTTAGATTATTTAGTGCTCTTGGTAATTCTTGCAGTTAAACTCCAATTTTGAATAAAAATCTGCCGTGGTGATTTGCACTGGAAAATAGTTTGTAAGATTGGAATTTACTTCAAATTATTTATTATTATTTATTATTATTTATTATTATTTATTATTATTTATTATTATTTATTATTATTTATTATTATTTATTATTATTTATTATTATTTATTATTATTTATTATTATTTATTATTATTTATTATTATTTATTATTATTTATTATTATTTATTATTATTTATTATTATTTATTATTATTTATTATTATTTATTATTATTTATTATTATTTATTATTATTTATTATTATTTATTATTATTTATTATTATTTATTATTATTTATTATTATTTATTATTATTTATTAACTTTTTACTTCCCAATTACACAGGCATAAATGTTTTCGACAGATAATCCATTCACTTCGTTTTCTCGGCTATATAATAAATTAAATGATCAAGGCAAAAGTAGTTTGAATGCGACCCATAATTACTTCTTATATCTAATTATGTATATGCATATTTTTGTATGTATACACAGTACTCAACCCATGTAGGGGGGCCAGTTCCTTTCCCTGTGCCGGTTATGGTTTCCCAGGAAGATCTGGCAGCCGAAAAATCACATATCTTGGGTGAAGCTGCAGGTGCCCAGAGTTCCTTGCCCGGGAATCGAACCCGGAACCATCCGTTCCCGGGTTCGATTCCCGGTGAAGTGTATAATAATGGATGATAAACTTGGCGCAAAGGATTTGAAATAAGGATTTTCATGGAAAAAATCGGCACTTAAAGCAACTATGCGTGCCGTTGAGTGAAGATTTCAGGATATGGCTAGCAAAGGAAATACTTTGAAATGTGGCCCTGCGGATTGAGCGGATGTTTGTGCACGCATTCTTCCCCTGGACTAATGCGACCCATATATATATATATATATATATATATATATATATATATATATATATATATAGATGATGTGGAAGTACTCACGTGAGCAATATAACATTTGGATGGCACAATATAACACAAAATAAAATAGATAACACGTAAAAGAAAACTCAAATTGTAGGCTGTTGGAGCTTTCTGCCTACTCCGAGGCCTTCTTAAGGTCAGACTGTCTGCCTGAAAGTCTGACCTGAAGTCTGAAGCCTGAACCTGTCTGAAAGTCTGACCTGGAAAAGGCCTCGGAGTAAGCCGAAAGCCCAAAAAATCTACAATGTGAGTGTTCTATTACGTGTTGTCTATTTTATTCTGTGTTATATTGTGAAAGTCTCACGGTTGTGAATAATAATGAAATTAGCACTAGTGGACAAAGACAAAGCACAGAAACACGCTGAAAAAGAAGAGAAACTCACTAGGTTTCGAATTTCGAATCAAGGGTTGTGCCATAGAGAGCAGGTTCTACCCTTCCTATGCAAACCTCTTTCTTGGTCTCGCAGAGAAAAAAATCCCGTTGAAACAGCCCCTAAAACCTCTATTGTGGCTCGGATATATCAATAATATATTCCTCCTGTGGTCATATGGTGCTGATTCCCTGAAAACTTTTATTTTCGACCTCAATGCTTCGTCCCCTGTCTCCTTCAAGTCTACGGTTTCCTCACCCCAAATCACCTTCCTAGATGTAAACATATCATTTATAGACCCAAAATTTTACACTTCTGTGCATATAAAACCACCGACAAACAGCAATACTTACATTATAACAGTTGCATTACATTACAACAGACTTACATTATAACCCATATCACATCAAACGCTCCAGTCCTTATTCCCTGTCCATAAGAGAACACAGAATCTGCAATGACCCCGACTCCCTTGATAATCTCCTCTCAAATCTACACTATTTCCTCCTCAAACGAGGTTATCCTGAGTCACTCCTTAAAAAAAGGTTCCGAAGACATGCTTACACTCCCAAGTTTTCCTCCACCGCGGAAACCCACTATCTTTCAATTTGCACCACACACTTCCCTGGCCTAAATTCTCTGCGATGAATCCTACAAGATCTCTATCCTATTCTCAAAAACCATAATTCCACAGCCAACCATTTTCTCAAATGCCCCTCTGTTACTTTCAAACGCCCCACCAACTTATCAGATCAACCAATCCACTCCTTAAATCACCGCCCCGTTCCAAAACCTCTCCCATGTCCTGCAATAAACCTAGATGCAAAACATGTCCTATTTTCACAACCAGAATCCCATCCGGCTCCCACCCGCTTTGGGACTCTATCTCTCACCAATTCCCTACTCCTCGTGCACCTCCAGCAATGTAGTTTACCTTCTGAAGTGCGAACTATGCCCTCCCATTTATATTGGACAGTGAACCACACCCCTCAATATTAGAATCAATATCCAGCGGGCCTCATGCAAGAATTCTTCTCTGATTGGTATTCTCCCAATCCCCAAGCACGCCTCCAAACACAACACTCCCTTTGACAAATGCTACAGTGTATCCATCTTTGCATCCCTCCCACCATCCACTAAAACTCAAAACAATAGATCAAGCGTTCATCTGGCCCCTGGAATCCTGGAATTTCCCAGGTATTAATATTAGATATTCATTACCCCGATTTTCACATATTTTCATCCCCCCTCCGCTCCCAACACCTTCCATATTATCCCCACACGAATAAAAATCACGCCCCTAACTCTTCCCCTCGCAAACCTTTCCCCATCTCCCAATCGCCAAACACGCCTCCGAACACAACACTTCCTTTGATACAGACTATAGTGTCAGATCTTAGCATCCTTCACACCCCCTGACTCTCCACTGAAACTCAAAACAATAGAGCAAGCGTTCATCTGGCACCTGGATTTCTGGAATCACCCAGGTATTAATATTAGACATTAATTACCGAGATCTTCACATATTTTCATACGCCCCACGCTCCGAGCACCTTCCATTCTTCGAAAAATCCCCCTTATAACTCTTCTCCTCGCAAACTTTTCCCCATCTTCCCCTTCCATCCAGTGTTTCCAGCCCTTCTTTTCCTCAGTTCTTTTCTTCTTTTCCTTGAGACAGGTGGCTTGAACGACGGAAAATTGGAAAACTAATGAGTTTTTTTTGTGTTTCTGTGTTTTTGTCTTTGTCTACTAGTGCTAACTTCATACACATTATATATAATTTGTACAAAACTTAGACAGCAACACACAACATGAGAACACATAAAAGGAACACTCACACGTTATTTATTGATAATTTCGACGGAATTGTACTCCGTCTTCCTCGGAAGATTAGTTAGGAATGACTGGTCAAAGGTATGTCTGTAAGTAAAAGGAAGTAAAATGATATGTAAAGGAAATGTATGTATGTAAGTGAAAGGTATGGTGAAATACTTTTCACCAGTCAGTCCTAACTAATCTTCCGAGGAAGACGGAGCACAATTCCGTCGAAATTATAAAGAAATAACGTGTGAGAATTCCTTTTATGTGTTCTCATATTGTGTGTTGCTGTCTAAGTTTTGTATTTGACACTTCCGTGTTATTTCGAGGAAATCATATTTAATATAAATTTTTATATGCACGTATATCTATCAGCATTTATGACAGATCAGATACGATTCAATGGATTTACGTAGCTATCAGGGGATGTAGTCCCAGCCAGTCAATGAATGCCAACATAAGGAGTATTTGTATTTTCTCTCAATTTCCAACGCGCTAGGGGCTGACTACTGATGTTTGAAAATGATATTACCAATACACCTTTTATAAATCTAATATGTTTTTTTCAATTCTCATTTCCATTACTTGCATTCATTCTTACAGGTAATTTGGTCATACTATATTATGGTTGCATAAATGATAATTTTTTAAACCCTAAATAGTTGCGCATAGTTATCTACGCAATTAGATAATTTTTCTAATTCCTCCCTATATGATAAAAAATGAACTGGAGCGCATAAAATTTTTAAAAACTCGCCGATTGGGTAAATTATTCACATCCAAGTCCCAATGGAGTTTCGTGTTTCTGGAGGGAGTTGAAATCGCCTTATGAACGGGCGAGCTTCCCATACTCTTGGGCATGTGCCTAAGGCTATGTAGCGCTATAGCATTCGGGGAATTTTGACGTTCGTTCTGATGGAAAGTTGAACCAAAACAGATTACGTTCAGTCGGTTCGCTTCATCCGCTCCCATGAACAGGGTATCCACCGTATCTTATTGACGCGAGGGCAAACATCACGTATTCGGCTGATGCTCCCCCTCTAATGCGAAACAAAGTTCTTTGTTTCCATATTTATTTATTCTTCAACATCCATCCGCATCCCTTAAGGTCGTTTATAATATACAGCTAGCAGCGTAAATATTTTAGGGGAAGCTAGGGAAATGTTAAGGTTGACATTGGGAAGGACTTGAGCTGGAATTCAGGTTTACTTATGATCAAGCGATAGTGATTCCGGAAAACTAAGGATTTATAATTAGCGCTGGGACGATGCGAGAGGTATGAGAGATGAGAACCACACGAGAGGAAAAGTAATGATATTCTGGAGAAGTAGGGTGATCAAGTTAAACATTGGAGTAGATTACTTGGGTCACTTTTAAAAATATATTGGTTGATGCATCAATATTGGGCACGTTTTCACTTTGGGTGTCTGACAAAGCAAAAACAGGTTATGAGGAGATCATGATCACCACCTCTGAACCTGAAAAATTGATTGCTTTCCAGTTTTTTTTGGGAGATGTAAATGAAAATTATTTTGGTTCAAATACTGGGTCAAATAAATGAATATTATTATTTATATTATAAGGTAATCTACAAATAAATAAATATTTGGCAACTCCAAACAAAACCCAATCCAGCAACCTACTCTATATCAGGTCCCTCTTCATCTCGGTGTACTTCTTTCCTCCCTTCATCCCGTCCAACATCCCTATCCTGTTCCTGCCCTTTCCTCGTTTGCCTAACATTCTCCCCTCTATTACCGTCTTCAACATTCCACTGCCGCTCAATACGCCTTTCATCCATTTTTCCTGCCTCCATAGGATCTCTCCCAACAAGCCCAAATGAATATATGTAATGCATATAAATAATAAATATGGCTACATAAATAAATATAAATGATAAATGTGGCCGGGCCAAATAAATGAATGATATAACTTATTTAACTATTGCAGTAGTTACGTATTGTGTTGAATGATACACAATTTTGTTTAAAAGTTTAAATTCTCTCTCCAAGTGTCTTTTCACACTTTGAGATAATGTTCAATTGTATTGTCATGCATACTGCTATTCACTTAATAATGTGAATATATAATAAGCCTCTTGCCGAAATATTTTTCCACGCTTTATGTAGAATTTCACGAAATCAAGGGTTCATCTGAGTACACTTAATATCAGTTGTGCAATGCTCTTCCTGCAGTATAGCTCGAGGTAAATGGTAATGCATTCTTTGCTATTTGGTCCAAAGGAAAAGTTGTCTTTTACTCATTGAGAGGCTGTAAAAGAAGTGTACAATTTTTGGCTAGAAAATATCACACAGAAAAGCAACCGGACTCAAAAATCACCTTAGCATTTTCACAACACTATGATCAGTTTATTAAAGAAGCGTTTTGCTCGGGGAATGTTATCAATTATTCTAATACTACCAAAATTCTTGATTTTTGCTCTTTTTTGTCCGCAATAAATGCCTGAAGGATAAAACTAGGATTGGAAAGGTTGAACATCAATAGTAGGAGGGAATAAACTAGAGCAGGTGAGCAGTTTATTTATTGCGGCAGTATTTTGAGGATAAAAGAGGATGGTAGTGAGGACTTCAGTTGTATCGTGCTAGCAAAAGAGTTGCTTGTAAGAAAAAAGAGATTTGATGACGGGTGAATTTGAGGGAAGATGTGCTGGGAAGATTAGTAAAGAATTCAATATGGAGAGCAGTGCTTTGGGGATGTGAGTCCTGGTCTTGGGGAAAAGGGGATGAGCGTAGACGGAGGCATTTGATATGTGAATGTGTGTGTTTGTGCTTCGGAGAATGGAGAAAATAAGCTTGGCAGGGTGGAAGACAAACGCTGAGGTTTTCAAATATGGGTGGCAAAAGGAGGATGCTGTTTGAGGAAAACGAAAAAAAGTCAGCGAAGTGGATGTAGAAAATATTGAAGGGTTGTATGATATTGATAATGCCGTGAGAGAATATAGGAAAATCAGAATATAGGAAGGAGGAGAGCGGGCTTTTTTTTGACAGCATGAACGCAAAGAGAGCTTGCGAAGAAAAAGAGGAAGAAACAATCCAGAACAGAGAATGTGGAGATTCTGGCGATACTTAGATATGAATAACGGGAACATACATTGCAAAACCTATTTTTAATAAAGGTAAAATATATTGAATGGATTGTTTGCGTTTCGAAGTAAAAAACTGAGAGTTCAAGATTCCGGTTAAATACTATATCTCACGGGAATAAATACATAACATGGAGGAAACTGAGATTCAAGATATTTTTAATTATATATCTATTTATTGGCTCACGGATGAGATGATTACAAACATAGATGAGAGAAGAAAATAGCAGAATGTAAACACAGAGTTAGGCAAAAGGAAGTACAAAGAGTTAAATAATTAATTTAGACGGGAAACAAATAAAACAAAAGAAGCATGGTGGAAGACGCGAGGCGCGGATATGGAATGTTTGCAGAAGGCTGAAATTGGTGCCCTATACGAGAAGGTAAAATAACTACCGAGAATTAAGAAGAGAAGATCTGTGCTAACAGTTAGAGATAAGTCGGGCAAGATAATGTTTGACATAGACAAGTTTACTCGAATGTCAAGGTGATATTGACTTTTTTTATCAATGCGGAGGAGTTTGTGCATCAATAATACCTATTTATAGGCCAGGCAGTCTACCTGGAGTACTATCAAGGAGTTATGAAACAGCTAAGAGGAAGAATCAGGCGAAAACGACCCGAACTTTGAAGGAGTGGGTACTGGTTTTTTCACCACGACAACGGTCCCACTCATTCGTTTCTCGGAACTCGTGAGCGTTTACCCAAAAACAAAACGGCTGTGCTTCCCCACCCAATCTACTCACTCACCAGACCTGGCTACACGTGACTTTTTCTGTTCACCAAGCTAAAAATCCCGCTCTAAAGAAAAAGGATTTACCATCATTCCAGAGTTAGAGAAACATTTGACAAGAGGAGCATATGAGCAACCCGAAAAAAGCATTCCAAGACATTCAAAAAGTGGAAACACCGTTGAAATAAGTGTATACGAGGATACGCACGTTGGATATGAGGTTGCTTTGAAGAGGACTCTTACCAAAAATGTGTTAGTGTAATATATTTTTACAATAAAAAAGTTCGGGAATTTTTTTAAGGACCTCGTACATACACACAGCTAATATTTACATATAAAAGCATAAATATAGTGATAAACCCAAAGGTGGGTTTCGTAGGTGATCGTAGACTCAATACTCAGCTCAACGGCTTGTGAAATGGACACATCAGGGTCTTTTCTATGTGCCACCTATTGTTTCCTAGGATGATCTGGTACGCAAAATTCACATATCTTGGTTGGAGCAGACGTTACATTCCTGGGAATGGAATCCGGGCAGTAGTCCAACGCTCTGCCACTCGATTACCGCGTTCCATTTATTGCACTCAAACACACACATATATGTATATATATACATGAATTATATATATATACACACGAATATATACATACATATATGCTATCCGCATTCCGACCCCATTTCCTTAAACCATCTGCTAAATGGCGTGCTCAAACACGATACCGTGACAAATAAAATGCCCACGTACATAGAGTCTTATGGTACGAATTAAATACAAGTATGGATAAATTAGTCCGGCGATGCCTGGCTAAGTCACTAGTATGTGTGTATGTGTTAGTGCGTGTGTGTGTATAATATATATATACATATATATAATAGAAAAGTCGAAACCTTGTGAGTTTCCTTTCTCTTTTTGTGTGATTCTGTGCTTTTGTCTTTGTCCATTAGCGCTAATTTAATTTTCACTATTACTCACGTGAGACTTTCACAGAAGTGTTATATACATATATATATATATATATATATATATATATATATAAATGCATATCAATCAAGAAAAAAGAGAACCTGAAACGAGAACCAAAATTATTTTAGGTAGACCAGTTACAATCTTCAGTGGTAGAAACTAGTAATTTCTTCCGTCGTAGATGGTGCCACTGAAAAATATATTTTCTGACGTTCCTCTCTTTTTTTTTTTTTTTAAATATTTTTTCTCAATTATTAAAGCCTGTCCTTCAACTTTTTATGAATTTATTCGTATTTATTTGTTCACATGAATGGATAGAAAGAGACAGATGAATGAAAGGGGAATCGGGATGAGACGGTAGCTATACGTATTTACTGGCATCCCTCTCCAACGTGGTCGCGAGTACGACTCCTGACATTATTTTCAGTTGGCATCCTGATATAAACTGGGAGTGCTATGTGAGAAGCATATCAAATGGGGTTCACCGTCCGCCGGATGGGAAATTGCTTTGCTTGCGACTCCACTGTGAGAAGTTTCGTTAGTAGGCTAATTCCGAGGTCGGATTCCTAACCACACTTCCCTCATTCCCTGACTATCACACCATTCCCATATTACCAACTTTGATGGAGCAAATGACGGCCTTAGCTTTTTTTGTCTCCATTAATAAACACTAGTTCCACCGGAAAAATTAAGAGATATTCTCCATTAGGAAATGGTATACTGGGTGCGGCAACATAACCTACTTTTTCAAACGCAAAACGCTTTCAAATAAGGAAGTTATGTTGCCGCACCCTGTATTTGGGGAAAGCACATTCGGGAAATATGCTGGTGTGCGAATAAAAAATTGGCATTTGTGAAAAGAGTGAATGCGACGAAAAAGTGAAGGAACGATGTTTTCTTGCCTTGGTCAGGCCCCACCTAGAGTATGCTGCCAGTGTATGGGATCCTCAAAATATAAATTTCATTTCGGAATTAGGTCGAGTTCAGCGGAGGGGGGCATATATTTGTCAAAAATTGTTATGACCAACGTAGCAGCGTAACTACTTCGCTAGAAAATTTAGGTTGGGATTTCCTTGCACAGCGGCGTCTACAATATAGATTAAACTTATTAAAATCATTTTAAGATGAGCCCTTTTCCGATGACATCATGAATATAATACGAACCCCAACATATTACGGTCGGAGGGACCACGAATATGAGATTAGAGAGATAGACTGCAAGACTGACAGGTTTAAAATGTCATTATTTCCAAGAACGATAAGGGACCAGAATTCTTGTAGTCGAAATCCCCAAGGAATCAGTTCAACACAATAAGTATTAAATTACAGGTTAGGGACTGCGCGTGGATATATGCATATTTTTTTGTTACAGGTTCCCCCCCACCTTCCCCCACCTATTTGAAAAACTCCAACCCCCTCATTCTCCCTCAACCCCCCTTTCCTCCTGGTGCTACACCCCCTGCCAAACACCTTTTTCGTGGTTCGCAAGGTATTTATGTAGATTTAGATTCATTCGGACAAAAAGAGAAGTGAGATCGGACGATGAGACAGACGTACAATGCGGGAGAAGAGGCTAACGAAAGTTCAAATAGGGATATCCGTTGGTGGGAAATACAGGAGGGGAAGGACATTATTCTTTGCCGTACTTTCAGCAGATGAGAGTAGACAAAAAGAGGACGACTGGAGAGAAGGGAAGAATGCATAACTTCCACGGGTCGACCTCCGAGTTGGATACCGATGAAAGAGGAGATGTCCTTGATGCCGACTGTGGGGTAGTGCTGATCCCTCCCCATCATTCGCTCGAAATTCTCACCTCCATTCGACATGGAACATCACCGTGCCCATTTGAGAAGAGGGCCTCCCCCTAATCCTCGTAAAGTTCCCCTCTCACCCCTCCTCCGCAAGAACCCCATCCCTCCGCCTAATGTGACCCGCCCGCACATGTTTTCGCCCTATTTATCAGCAGTCCAGAAGCGACACCACCGCCCTCCGAAGCCGCGCGCTTTACTCCTCCTCCCACCCTTCCACATCCCGCCGAGGACTCATCTCGCCTCCACCGTATCCCCCTTCGTCGGAGGAGTGAGATCGCCTTCTGTCTGCGCGGATCAATAGTGGAGCCCCCACCCGGTTTACACCGAAAACTGTACGCCATCTCTCTCTCTCTCTCTCTCCAATCCCCACTCTTCCTCCTCTTTTAGCAGTCCCCACACCTTCTCCAGCTTTATAACTCCCTCCAACCCTGCTCCCTAGCACTTGCCATTTTCCTTTCTCTTTCCTCGAACGTACCTTTACGACGCACTTCATCTATTCATCTTTTTCTCTCTTTCTCACACTTTCTTATCCAGTCCCCTTCTTTCCTCCCCACTGCAATTCCTGGTCTCTCTCTCTCTTTCTTTCTCTATTACAAGTATGCGTTATTTTTTTTCCAACTTTCGTAGAAACTCTCCCGATTGTAAATTTTTCGCCACTAGTTCTTATATATATCTTAGTTTGATATTGTGATTAATGTACCCGTTTAAATGCGGTAGCGATGCTTCATAAAAAATAATATTAGTATAAATAAATATATATGTATATATATAAATGTATATTGTAAAAAAAGTTTTACCGATATGAATAATAATATAAACAACGAAGGAGCCAGGTAACGCTAGTAAAACATAGAGAAACACATACAAATGATACACGTGTCATGTATTAAAAAACCATAACAACCGAAGGTCGGTTTAGTAGGTGATGGTGGAGTTCACCATGTACTTAGGTCGACGGCAGCCCGGAGTTCAGTTCCTTTCCCTGTGCCGGTTTTGTTTCCCAGGAAGATGGTACCCGAAAAAGCACCTAGCTTGGGTGGAGCAGCAGGTGCCCAGAGTGGGCACCTGCAGTCAGTAGTCCAACGAGGGAGAGCCCGGGAATTGAACCCGGGACCATCCGGTCAGTCTCTACCCCCTGGACTACCGCTACCCACGTATCATATATATGTAAATATATGACACACGCATAATATAGATATTATTAAGGTAATCTACCAGTTAAGGTAGGCTTTGGATGGACACAAATATAAATATCTATATATATAATTATATGGTACGTGTTTGAATTATAAATTTATATATATATATATATATATATATTCATTCAAACATAGAAATAGGTATAAGGAAAGGGGATAGGAAAACACATAAAAGGCGAACACAGGACATGTGGGGAAGGCGGTTTTTGAGCAGATCACGAAAGTAAAAATATTTCCTTATCCAGGATAAGGAAATATTTTTACTACCTATACCTATTTCTATGTTTGAATGAATATTTGTGCGCCGTATGGCGGGATTTTCAAGTTTGAATATATATATATATATATATATATATATATATATATATATATATATATATATATATATACACTTGAAAACATAAGTTTTACAATAGCGATGGCAGAATACCCATGAAGTTCTCACTTTCGGCGAGTGGCTGAACTCAGTTCCTTTTCCCTGTATTTCTTGTTGCTCAGTTCACTGTTCGAAGCCGTTCTTTGGAGTTTTAAATTTGAGTTTATGCTTGCCCACTTCGTTTCTTATATTTTCAACACTGAGGGCTAATTATCATCGTTTCCTAAGCAGTTAAATAGTAAATAAAGTCAGCCCTGAAGATTTGAAAACAATTTGAATTCCCCATCATTGATGTTTGTTGAATTTCTATCAGCCTTACACTGGCCTCTAAGTAGCATGTCATTAGTACCATCTGTCCATGGCGTTTGGCTATCTACCATTGTTATTTCGTTTTAATTTTTCACTTGAGCCTATGTTTGCTATTTCCCGAAACATTCTTCTGCCCGAAAATTGCAATTTAGTGAATTTGAATATAGCTAAAATCTGGGTGCGGCTAAGGGAATATTTTGTAAGGCACGAGATTGCGTAGCTTCTGAATGATTGAAAAAAATTTCCATTTAAAAAGTTAGCAAACTTTTTTGTGGGCCCTCCTCGCATTACGATTTTTAGTGCAAATTTTTAAGTTCAGGTTATATAGCTATTTCATTGATTTTGTCATTCATTGAATTTGAATGAATTTTTTGTGCCTCGATTATTTTAATGGAAGTTATCATTGTCGTATCAATATCGTGCTTCATAAAATCCTAAACAAACAACGAAAACCCATTAGTACCCTTTCACGTGGAAATTTATATTGAAATCGACAAAAGGACGTCCTAAGAATGTCTTGTAAGGATTTTAGAAGAATCTGGTTTCTCCGCTATGTTTTGCATGACTTTTGATTAATTTTTGCATTAATAAAGTTTGATTTTTCTCTTGTTTTATTTGATAAGTGAAATACGGCAGTGAAACCTAAAAAATTCAATCGGCATGGGACTGCCAGGTGATGAGCTTCATGAAATGCATTTGTACTGCATATACACTACACTTTCTTGAAAAACCCACGAACGTGCACAATAATGTAAATTGACTAACTAGTCGACACAAACACAGAAACTAAAACTGTTCTAAAAGAGTTCTGTTCCTAATTCCTCTTGAGAAAGGTGGTTGCACCACCGAAAATTCGAGAACCAGTGAGTCCCTCTTTTATATGTTTTAGTTTCTGTGTTTGTGTCGACTAGTTAGTCCATTTACATATATATATATATATATATATATATTTAAATGTAAATTGTAAATTGCTCTCCATCTTCCGTTCTAGGAAAAACGGACCATTTGGTTTCAATTTCGCCCAAGTAAAGACTTCTTATCTATCTATTTTCTAAAAACGTCTAAAACCCTCTTGTTAAAGGGGTCCTAAAATATTTCGGGGGAAAACCCTTCCGCCGTAGGAAGTGCATAGCCAAAACAAGCCACGGAAAATCCACTCGAGAGAGTTGATTTGACGGGCGAGTGGCTATGAGTTCACCTGAATACAAAGCTCATATGCGGCGAGTGGAATCCACTCATTAACTGGTTAACAAGGGAGAGAAGTTCCTTATTCCCTGCGCCGCCTGTGGTTTCCCAGGAATACCCGACACCCCGTAAAATATCACACAGCTTCTGTGTATCTGAGTTTGAAATTAGAGCCATCACCAGGAATCCATTCTAGTAAATTGAACTGCAATAACTTATCAATGATTTCATTACCGTGGTTAAATGCTCTCTAACAATATCTTAATATAAACCGGAAAACTTAAATACAAATAGCTTTTAGCTAGAGGAAAAATAAAAAAATCCAAATTGTACCATTAGTTGAAATTAACTTCATGGATTCCTACCTGCATGATTTCAAATCAAGTAAAAATACATATTACTGAAATTTTTCAGAATTATTTGAATGATTCGTTTCACTTTATCCTTAATTATTTCCATGCAAGATGATTGTGCATGATTAAATTCCAATCAGTTCTCAATTTCTTAAAAATCAATCTTATATAAGATTCAGTTTTTCCATAAATACAGAGCATATGGCAAATTAAATATCCACTCACGTCCTGTTCAACAATATTGAAAATATCTTACTAAATTACCAACTCTGGGTTAAAAAATGACATCTTCTATAATCATCGGACATATATTATTTAATTACTGATGACTAGTTCTTTGAGAATATTCAATGATATTCCGAACTTCCAGATATATATATATATATATATATATATATATATATATATATATATATATAAATATATATATATATACATACACATGTGTATATAAATGTATAAATAACACTTGAATAGCATAATAGAATACAACAAATACAAATAGAAAACACGTAAAAGGACATTCACATTTAAGAAAGTTTAACCTTTCGGCCTTCTATTAGGCCCATAAGTTAGGCCTTCCGATTTATATATATATACATATTATTATTATTAGGTAATCTACCGTTTATGGTAGGTTTTTGGATGGACACAACTATCAAATATATATAAATATATATATATATATATATATATATATAGAGAGAGAGAGAGAGAGAGAGAGAGAGAAAGAGAGAGAAAGAGAGAGAATATATATATATATATATATATATATATATATATATATATATATATATATATATATATATGTATATATTCATTCACATGGAAATAGATATAAGAAAAAGGGATAGGAAAAATTATAAAGGACGAACACATGAGAGGTGGGGAAGGCGGAATCGAGCAGATCACAAGCGCAAAAATATTTCCTTGACCGGGACTTGCCACGGATCTTTCGACTTGCCTGGCCAATGGTCTCTTGTTTTCGTCATTTATAAGTGTTCCTATCCCTTTTCCTTATATCTATTTCCATGCGAATAAATATTTATGCATACATTATTAAGAATTACTCACTAATTCGTGAGAGGTTCGTGATTATTTCACGTTGATGCACGCTCGACCCATCCCCCGCGTCACATTATCCAATGCGTTGCTTGGTTATTAGGAGGACGTTTGGATATACACGGAGTACACACGCTGCAGGAAGTGTGTACTTTTCTTGGATATGTAGCATGCATAGAAGAGATTGGCTATTGTTTTTTGTGGCAGTGGAATTTATTCGCGGAAATTCACTCCCTCACTTTTGCGTTGTCGGGGTTGTCAATCCTTTCACCTCCTTCCGTCGGACCCTCCACCCTCTTCTCCAGAACGCGCCGGAAGTGGCCCTTCATATCCCTTAAATCCCCCCCAATTCCAAGTAAAGAATCGCCATTTATTCACTACTACGCCCCTTCCTTGATTTGGACCTTTCCCTTGACAGGAAAAAAAAGACACACTCACCCTTCTCTCTCGTCTCCACTCCCTCCAATCTCAAGATTTCTCATGATCCCACTCACTCTCCAGTCCTCCACACCTGACCCTGCTGGTTGTCGTATTCAAGGTTGCCACCTCTCCGATGCGGAATTGCGAGTTCTCCGCGTCCTTCACCTTTCGTGGAGATGCGGGTTCGGAACGGTCTCAACTTTTTTAACCTCCCTTTTTTTCTGACTTTTCTTGCGTCGTGCGTTATTCTCACTCACTGTTGGGGGGGAAACGGGACTGCCTCCTGATTCTGGGAAATGGGAAAGGGAGACGTACATTTTTTATGCCACTCAAGAAATAAATTAAATAAATATACTGAGTATCCATTTGCAATTAAAGTGAGTAGCTGCTGTCATTTAGTATTGTTTTGACTCGAATATTGGTAACATAACTTTACTTCGTATTTCGCACAAAATTATTTACTTGGTGTAGGTGAATTTCTTTCATTGAACGGGTGGTGGGGAAATGTAATGAGAAGAAATGTGTTATTTTGCTCTATTTAGACCTAATTTCGAATATTCCCCAAGCATTTGGGATCCTTGGGAGAAAATCTGGCAAAAAGAATTAGATGAAGTCCATAGAAAATCCGCCAGATTCGGTAAAAATTGATATAATAAGAACACAAGTGTAACAGGTCTCTTATGGGATTTAGGCTGGGAGTCCCTTGAAATTCGAAGAGAACAAGCGAAACTTAAGACTTTTGGAAAGATTCAGAACCAGCGAGTTTAACCATGACACAAAAGGAATTATAATGGCCCCACACTACTTAGGTAGATCAGACCACAAAGATAAAATAAGGGAGATAGATTCCAATACAGATAGATTCAAATACTCATTCTTCCCCAGAACAATCAGAAATCATAATAGTAAGAAACCGAAGAAACCGAAATTCAAAGATATTAGGTTTAAATGTGGGTGCATTTGTATGTTGGTGGGTAGTTTGTGTGTTTGCATGTGTGTGGGATGTAAGGGTTTTTACATGAATGTATGAACCATGTTTTGTTTGTGGAATGTATACATTTCTGGCTTTTGCATGTTTTTTTTCCTAATTTACGGGTGGTGCCCTAACACCCCCCACCACACGCCCTTGCGGGGGCTTACGGGGTATTAAGTAGAAGCAGAATCTGTGAAAATCTATCTTCAAGTATAACTCTTATCTTTTGCCTTGATTTATTTCCTGACTATCTTGTGAATTATTGAGAATCCCTGATGAGAATCTCAACAGAGGAAATTCCCGAATTTAGGATTTTCGCTCGATCGACCATGTTGTCACATGGGGTTCAAAACTGAAAAACTAAAATGTAGTTTGCACACGTATGATTGTAGTAATTTTTACAACACTTGCTACTTGACTATGCAAACGTCATACAAATGAACGTTTGTGTATCGCACTGAAGATTTTTAAACATCTTCGTGTGACTTCAGTTGAGTCGTGGGACTTCAGTATATGGACTTCCAAGTTTTATGAAAAAGGACCTTCAATGGGAAGAAAGGACAACCTCATCAGGGTTCCGGAAAAAGATTCCCAGATTCGGATGAATAGGGAGGCTGTAACCCTTTTACTGAAATACTGTCTATTTTCACCGTTTGCGAGGAGGGAGTCTGTTCGGAGAGGAAACTTCGAAATTTTGCCCAAGAGCCTTAATTATCACTTCCAGTATTCCTTGAATTGAAGGTATTTTTAATTTTAAGCATTTTAAGATAGTAATATTAAAAAAATATTCGTTTTTATGCATGGATCTTTAAATGTGAGTTATGCCATACTCCGGCTGCTCATAGATCCTCCGCCCACCGCTTGTCTCCTCTGACGAGATCGTTCATCAGGAAGGCAACCGGAGAATGCACGCACACCATGATATACGAAACCCACTGTCTTGGGGATTTGTCGAATTTGTCCTATCAAATCTAGATTGTATCGAACCCTATTGAAGGCTCCGGTGGTCAATTTCAAACTCATTTTATTGGTATTGATGTTAACTCCAAGGTATTTAATCTTCTTGACCGGTACTAATACACTTTTATTTTCATTTATCGTAATACCTAAGTCGTCTTCCAGGAACCTCACAATGTCCAGGAACCTCACAATGTCGTCTATGCAAATCCCTCCCTGCGGGGGAAAACTAGCACCCAGTCATCGAGGTAGGTATTATCAGTCATGTCATTAGTAGGTATATAACTAACTATATTATTATTATGTAATCTACCGGTTAAGGTAGGTTTTTGGATGGAAAAAACTATCAAATAAACATTTTGTATCTCCCCACCTAGCAACCTAATCTACATCAGGGCCCTCTTCATCTCTGTGTACTTCTTTCCTCCCTTCATTCCGTCCAACATCCCTATCCTGTTCCTGTCCTTACCTCGCTTGCCCAACATTCTCCCCTCTATTACCTTCTTCAACATTCCACTACCGCTCAATACGCCTTTCATCCATTTTTCCTGCCTCCATAGGATTTCTCTCAACAAACTCCTCTCCTCCCCCACCATCTCCAGTACTTCCTCATCATATAACTATATATAATAATAAAATATGATGTAAATAAAATTTACACTACTAATGAAGTGGTGTATTTGCGTAGGAAGTTTATTTTTAACATGCTAGTTTTTCTAAATGTTTTCATTAACTGTAACATGAGTTGAATGTCTTCAATTAACAGTTGGATCATATACAAATACCCTGTACCTCCAAATGTTACTACATTTCACTGTGTGTTATAATAGCATGTGATTTTATACGTAATATGGTTGTGCATTCTCTAGAAGCAGAAGAAATAAAGTTACTTTAATGGCATTCCTTATATCTCAATACCTTCGTTCCCTCATATTTTTGTTAGGATTGGAAACTCTGTAGGATCAGGGATGGAGAATTGCTCGTCATGTTCGTTCCAAGTTCTTAGATGCAGACGTTGATAAATTGAGGTAATTTCCGAAAATCCACCTATTCATCCAACTACTCTCATGTTCGAAGGTGGATTTCTGCATTGAGAGTAAAAATTGCAAAGGCAAAAGGAACGAAATGGAGATGATAAATTTCTTTTAAACCTACCAGAAGGTATCATGAGAGTGGTGTGGAAAAACGTGTCGCCAACTTTGATTTTCAAGCAAATATAAATGCAACGAAAATTTCAACGAAAAGAAAGACCGAGTAATTCTTTCTTTCTGAAACAATTCCAAATGTTTTCTACCAACACCTTTAAAATTACTTCTGGAATGGAAGAAAAATCCTTTGCAAGGACAAGGAAGGCATTTTTATTTCTTTTCATAAATATTATACGCGTATACAATCGCGCTAATGAATTTAAGTCTCCACCGCCTTATGGAGTAAGATTTATTATAATCTGAAATTACAAATTTTCTCGGTGGCACCGTTAAATTTTGAAAACTAGAGCATAACTCTTGGGAAAACCTATTTGAACAAAATTACGGAGAAGAACGGACCTAAAAATAGATTAAATTAAGATAAAAATAGCGCTGAATAAATAAGAAGTAAAATTTCAAGAAACTGTAATAGTAACTTTAGCGGAGTCACCCGCTATGTGTGCATTATAATGCAACAATTTCAGAGAGTAAAAATCATTCGCCTTGACCGGGATTCGAACCCGGATCCCTCGATATCCGGCCGAGTGCTTTAACCACTTAAGCTACCGAGACGTCCTCTTACACTCTGAAATTTTGGGGGCTTTAAAGGAACAAGATGTTATGACGAAATACCGTACATACAATGTCACAGGCATTCGTAGTCGTGCGCGACGCGCCACAGTCCACGATGTTAATAAAGCCAATTTCAAACACTTAGGCTGTTCATACCTTAGACAAATTTCAAGAAACTGTAATAGTAACTTTAGCGGAGTCACCCGCTATGTGTGCATTATAATGCAGGAAGGTTGTTCCTGAAAAATAGCTATCTTGAAGTTGGGCGTTTCTCTGCAAGCTATAACAAGTCGGTATTGTAGCCATAACTATAAGATGGAAAAACCTTGCATGGATGTAAGAGGGAAAGCCAGTTGATAAAGGTTTTGTCAATGGGGAAAGAGCTCAAACCAAGAAACATCGCGAAAACAAATAGTGTCTCACTGTAATGTGATCACCAATTTTTAAGTTTGCCGTTTTCTTCCACTCCTAACGTCTCCTGATAATAAAGGTGCATTGCTAACAGTAGGTAAGTGACACAATTTTCATTTCATTGATACATTTATAAACATATCCGTACATTTATCCATCCATTATCATCTATTTACCAATATTTAAAGATCTCTAAATCCTGTCCTTCTTAGAATTATACTGTCTTTCCTAGATAGAGGGACTGTCACATTTACCCGTTTATTATGCCATTTGCCGATGTGTGGATCGAGAACCTTGTCTTTTTGGCATACAAATGAGAATAGACTTTATTTGTAGATGTGGTTATGGAGAAGAATGGAGAAAATTAGTTGAACAGAGAGGGAAACGAATGACCACAGTTTTAAATACGGAAGAGAGAGATAGAAGGATGCTGAGTGGGGGAAACTAGGAGGAGAAAATAAGGAGATGTTGGTAGGAATGTCGCCGACAGTGGTTGAAAGGGAGAGTGATGAGTTGATAGGGTTGATCAACGAAGAGAATTGGTTTTATTGACGGTTTGAAGGAAGGTAAAAAACAGACGGAGACAAACGGAAAGTGAAGAATCAGGCGTGATATTGTGGAATCGAGACATAATGAAAACTTCGTTGCAATTTACCACAGTTAAAACTTTATTGCCGACCATGGTTTCGATACACTGTATCCTGATACAACCTGAAGATGATACAGTGTATCGAAACCATGGTCGGCAATAAAGTTTTAACTGTGGAAAATTGCAACGAAGTTTTCATTAGACGGAGATAATATAAACATTATGATAAGTTGCGCAATGAGAGCAAGTGTAGAATTTTTTCTGGCATAATCTCAGAACATACTAACTGTTCTAATTGGCTATAGCAAACAAGAGGAAGTTCTGGGGATAGAGCTGGAAAATCTCTGATTGCATCGCAGCAGAGAAAGAAGATTGCAGGGACGAGAAAGAAATTAGAAAATGAACTGAATATGACGCTCTTGCTCATAAATATTTGAGGATGAAAGCAATACTCATCGGGAGGACATAACTCCGTTGGAAAATACAAATAATTAGAGAATAACATCCTCAAGTAAAATTGAACAATGAGTTTATGCTTCTCTTGCGATTTAGTTCGCAATTTAGGCATAAAAATTGCCAAGAATCTTTCTTAAAACGCTCATGCTAATGATATCTGCAAGTCAATGTACTCCTCCTTTGCTGAAATTACATGATCATTTAATCCTTATTCCCGCCCGAAAAATGTTCATTACCTCACATATATTTCCTCCTATATATTGTTGTACAATTTTTTATTTTACGTTATCCCTAACGAAATGCACCTAATATTACAAAGACTACTCAATTCACTTGTAAGGATTGTTTTGGACCCGAGAAGAGATACCCCTGTTTCTCCGTACGAGCTTAATTCAGACTGGTTAAAACTGTGTAATAGAAGTATATACCTGTTAGATTATTTTACTTTTACTCTTTTTCTCGAGAGTACTTCTCAAGAGTTTTCCTAAACAATTCTTTGAAAAAACTAGGTCCCTTGGTAAAATTAAACCTTCTCGCTCGGAAACTCGAAACTTAGGGACAATTACAGGGACCAATCTACATCAAAAACCCGTCTGTATTTCAGTCTTCAAACTATGAAATTTCTTGCCCCACAATTATAAAAAGTTGGGCATAAGTATATTTAAGTTTCTTATGCATATTATAAGATAAATTTTGTTAGTTTTTTGCTCAATATTTAATTGTTGTGATGTTTCTTGTAATGTATGTTACTCTTTGAATTCCTGATGCTAAATGTCATGCCTATCTCTTAGAATATTATGCTGCAAATTAGTAATATTCTCTTCTCCGCCAGTATTGATGAGCTGGAAAATTGTACAAGAGTAATCGCTCAATGAGTGAAACACAGATCAGACTAAATATATACCCTATTCTATTCTCAATTGTTAGGTTGATTTGTTCTATTGGCAGAGTTCTGTTGATGTCTTTATACTAATTCAGGTTCTAAAGACAGACAATGAAGTGATTTCAATGGTTTCCTTTGGATGCTTACGTTAAACCTTCCCTCTCTTGTACTCTTCGTCTCCATTCTAGTTGATTCTCTTGAGAAGTTCTCCTTTAAATGCCCTCATTGCTCGACGACGTTCCCCCATCCTCCTTTACCATTCAACCAGGTTTTTTCAAAATGCTTCCCTCTCCTTCAGGATTGTGCATAACCCGCATCCCTTCTCCCTCAATTCTCTATATACTCTTCCCAGAATCCCCTTCGTCGTGATTATTTAGCGACTCTCGGCAAACACTCTTCTAATGGAGAGTACTTTCACATCACGTCCCTTCAGTATCATTTTTTCTCCATCGTCACCAGAAAGCATTCCCGGTTCGTGTACTTCCATCTTGCAGAAGAAACCTCATACGGTATGTACGGGGATGGGGAAGACCATACACGTACGTTAGGCTCAAGTGTCTGCAGCGGAGTCGACCATAAAAGGCGCTGACCAACCGCGATGATATTCAACTCTCCAATCCTCTGTTCTAGTACTTGGCCTACATGCTGACAATCGTTTTGGTAGCCAATCTTTCATGTTTGAAAAACGTTTCATTTTTTAACTCTTGTATCCAACGTTGGAGGACTTGTTTCTATCGATCATTCCCAATGGAATTATGACCTAAGTAAATCCACCTGAAGGTTGGCTTGATAGATGAAAATAGAGCTTCATCCGTGCTAAGTCCAATACAGCGTGTGCAATTCGTCCATAAGGATGATAAGGGTGGTTCGGTTCCTTTTCCAGTGCCATCTATAAACTAGCAGGATGATATGGTGCCTTAAACTCTGGATTTTGCGACATTCCATGCGGGTATTATGTCAAATAATACGTATTTCATAATTTGCGGTGGAACGCTGAAACTATATCCCGATATTTTTTCATTTAGACTGACTTTATAATATGTTATTTCGAATAAGAATTGTTTAGCCTTGGGTTTCTCCTGATACTCCTTCCTTCTATCACTCTCTGCTCTTCTCTGTCTTGGCCTGGTGTGGCGAACCTATGGCAGCCATCTCCAACGAGGTACGCAGAGCTGGAAGAGTGCTCCGGGCAATTCCACGGTTATCATTTGATGGGTTGACGCGCGAGTCAAGAGTATACTGTTATTACGCTAATAAACGTTGGTACTCAATCGCCTAAAAATGTCGCCATCCCTTGTCTAGGATGTTTAGCTTCTGGATCGCGTCCTATCTCGGTAACCATTTGCAGTCTCAATTCTGGGGAGTTTGGCACACCTCTGTTCCATGAAATTTCATCTCCTTCACGTCACTTTGAACCACTTATGACCACTGAGCATTAGTTTTCCTATTTTTAAAGTATATCAATTAAATTTTGGTTCATTTTTCCCGGATATTCTGTAGATAATTTGCGGAAAAGCTCCTATTTTTCATGGCGTCTGAAGTCGTATAAATCTAATTATTGCTGACTTCTTCGCTTTCTGTGTGCCGTCTCCTAAACCTCAAATCCAAGCATTTGGATTTTCTTTTTCTGAAAAGAAAAAGGAATTTAAGGGCAAATGCTTCATCGATTTTGATCAATTGTGTCTTTGTTAAATCAAGTAATTATTTCTTAAGACGTTAATGTAACGTAACTCACAGTAATTTTCCGTTTAGAATTGCATATGATTAAAATAATAGATTTTAAATATTATTCCCCATTAAAGATGATCAAATAAGATATATTATTCCATATTTTAATAATTTTCCATAAGAAAAGAATCTGGATATTCGTTATTTGCGCAGGAAACAGCTATCAGTAACCCCGTTAATATTGGCGAAACGAATTTAAATTACTTCGCAGACTGGAAACTGTTTTATTTTAACAATTCGAATATTCGGCGAACACTTGAAGATGATATTCGTAAAGTAAAAGCCGGTATGTTAGCATAGAACAATTTAGTGTAAATAAATTGTAAACACAACTTTACTTATAAATCCCCGTTTATGTCCTTCTTCGTTTGTTTTTTATGCGCTTATCTCTTGGATTATCAAAGCAAAATCTTCCCTTTAATTTCCCCTTCTATTATTTTTCAAACTAATCCATTGTGGCTCAAGTCTGTCCAGTTCATTTTGTTCTTCTTTGCCGTTGAGTTAGTTCTTCATATCGTCCTTCTCTTTTCTTCTCTTTTAAATACTAACTCGTTCCTTACTTTATATGTTTACTTAATCTTTAGGATTTTCCTCTGATACCATGTTCCTATTCCTCATTTTTGTAGTGTTCCACCGCGTCTCTTTTCATATTATTTACGGAATCAACCATTAACAACTGAGGAGAGATAAGGCTAAAATAAGAGCTCGTATATCTTTCGCAGCTAATGATATTTCTATGTTTGAGTCCGGTTTTCTGTACTAAAACATTTTGGTGGAATTAAATAGAACGTGGTTGTTTTTTTCGCTGCGTCAGCTTTCAGATTTTATAGCATCCGCAGTGTGTACATGCCTGCGGATGGGAGAACGTTTTGAGGGGGTTCAACGACCTCTCCGGGTAGGGAATTGACCTCCATTCCCTCCCTCCCGCGACCCCTCCGTTCCTCGAATGTGGGTCAACCCGATCGTCATCCATCTTGGATCGTTCCTTGGAGAGAGAAGCTGCGTCCCCTTGGGTCGTACTTTCTCCATCCTAGATCTTCCTTACGAGGGATGAATGACCTCAAAGCATCTAACGTTCTGTTCAGCTGACACGGTACAAATCGCTAGGAGTTCAAATTTATTGGATGGAGTCCGCTATCTCCATAATGTTTTCTAGATCTACGTGCATATTTTAATTTAAAATATGCTCAACTTGAAACTCGACGTGGTAGTTCAAAATTTCATATCTTCCAGCATAATCGCAGAAAAAAATATTGAAGCTATCTATTGATTGCTGTCAAGCTTTTGCCATTCAGCCAAGGAGTTAAGTACATAGTTGAGAATATTATAAAATGAGTGTGATACGAGTAGGATAAAGAAAAATGCGAGAAAAATAAAGGTTATACTATATGGTTTTCGAGTCGGAGAAAGGATAGGTTAGACTTTACTATAGGAGAGCAAAAACTAAAGCCATGGGAACAATTTACCTATACTGGAATTGTTTGGGTGTTTTTGATTGATGTTGTCGAAGTACTAGGATTTGAAGAAAAAGAATTGTTAGTATAAGGAGTTTTTGCCAGCTGAAATGAATTGATGACAGGGAGTTTGAGGTAAGGACACCCGTTTAAAAAACACACTCGTTTAAAATTTGAACTGGGGTACAAGAATTGGGGCGTGGTTTTGTACGGTGCGGAAATATGTTCGTGGAAACAAGAGAAACAAGACAACGCGTATGTGGAGACGTTTGAGATTTGAGTGTCGGTGTATGGGATGGGAAGGTGAAGCGGACTGAGAGTAAAACAGACGAGGAAGTGCTAGGCAGGGTGAGAGGAGATGATAAGGAATTGTTGTGCGAAATCCAATGGAGCCAGGAAAAATGGATGGAGAGCGTATTGATTTCGGAATATAATGATGAAACTTTGATAGACAGGAGGGCATCAATCAAACGAGGAAGGGGTATAAATATAGTAGATCTGTTGGACGGAATGGAAGCAGATCGCATATTTGCGGAACTGGAGAACCTTGTTTTTGTTACTTGGGGTGGTTTCCTTATTAGACGAGGCTAAGGTATATGGCGTTCGTCTGTGTACATCTAAAGCTTGCCGTAATCGTTAAAATACCAATTATAATGTTTTGATAAATGAATTTGTGATGAATGGTTGCTCAATTGGTAGGGGATCAATCAATTTGAATGTTCATCTCAAGGTTCTGGGAAAAAACCCCGTTTAAGCCCATCTGAAATAATCCCAGCTGCCCAATTTTCTGACCACTGGAATGAAGTGGGTAATCGAACGAGGGCACGAGAAAAGAGCTACCCACCCAAAATTTATTTAAATGTGTGAATTTAAACTAGTTCTAGGCTTAGTTCGAGGTGAGATGTACCATCACTAAAATCCATTTCAGCCTTCGGGTCGAGTACGAGATATGGATAGGGTGACTGCTTCGAGATATATAGGATGGATGATAGGAGACATACGTGCTCTGGATAGGGTGGGCGCATTTTAAAATACATCTATACTTAATTATTCGTCTCACTAGATTACGAATTCCACGAAATACGTGAAATTAGAGGGACGAAAAAAATATCATGGAATTAAAGTTCGAATTATTACAACAGTCAATTTATCCACCAGATTTGTGTATTTTTATCCCCGAATGTATTTTTTTTTATTTTTAAACTGGAAAAAAAGATTCGGCGGCAAACGATTAATGTTGAACGAGTGCGTCATTTTCAAAACAGATTGAGGACATTACGAAATCCTACTTATTGAACGGTTTTAAAAAGAGAGAGAAACGTTGGGAAAAACGTATTGAGCTAAAAAGAGGTCAATTTGGAAAAAAAATAAAAAAATATCCTAAATAATTTGTTTGAGTATTTTCCAATGACTTATTAAAAAACCCGCTCAGTAAGTTTCTACTGAGACATTTATCCCATTCAGCGCGTTTTTAATGCCTCTACACCGTCGGCCAGAAATCCATAATTATCGCTTTTTATGCCGCAGAATGGACGTTCTGGAACAATTGGTAACCATAAAACGACTTGGCATTTGTCAATCGATTCTTCCCACTCGGCGCCAACCTATCAGGTATCTCCGACCATAGGAAACCCCGCATAACGATTGACACCATCCCTACCGACACTAATCCTTAACCTCCCCAAACTCATCTCACACTTTTTCACCTCACCGTTTGAATTAATAGAGGGATTAAACATGGTTAAAAATTTTAATAGAATAATTTGTTCGGCAAAAATATAGTTTTTTTTTCAAAGATAGATAACTTAACATCCAGCGTACCTTTGGTACAAATTTTATTAATGTTTCTCTAGTTTAGCTTCAGCCGTTGCAATTTGAAGCATGTTAGTTCTCCTTTCACGAAGGTGCTTCCTCACATGAAGAATTAATTTGGGGCTAAACTAAAGAGAAGTTGAATAACACACTTCGAATTTATTTCGCGGAATTCAACACGAAAGGGAACATGCATCAAGATTGAATTTTTTGTTGTCAAATTGTGGACGGCAATAAATGAAATAATCAATATTTTTGGAATTACTTTTAACATAATTCCATTGCTTTCAGTCGCAAATGCAGTAGTAGTAGTGGTGTCAATTTTTACTTTCGTAAGATCACAGTGACTGACGCTCCTGGTCCACCTACCCTCATAAATCAATTATCTTCCTCCCCGCTTTAAATATTTGAAAATCATCTGACATATTTGCTAATGGGAGGGATAGGTTCACAAAAAACCTTACTAGGAATAAAACGTATGCCATGACCGACGATTATTTTAGACAAAATCAAAATTTCATTGCATCGACAAGTCCATCCTTACGATAGGAAAACTTTCTAGGAGATCTTACTAAACTAGGAATCTAGGAAAATATTCTTTCTATTGTTTTGCGATATAATAATGTAATAATTTGTAATGCGATATATATAGGCCAAACGGGTAGGTCATTAAAAACACGGGCGGAAGAGCATAAACGCTGTTTTAGGAGTTGTGACCTCAAGAAATCGCACTTCGCAAAACATATATGGGAAAACAACCATGAGAGTGACTTCAACCCAGAACTATTACACCAGATGGACAAAGGGATGAGGATGGACAAGTGGGAAGGGTTTGAAAATAGAAAGAATTTAAAAACGGATCATTTGGTGAACGAATTATTGTTTGAATACCTCTCCCCAATCATGGGGGTACTCTTTCCTTCACCGAAAGACACAACAACCCCCTCCCACTGTGAACCCACCAATCACGGACAATTAACACCCTTATCCTCCTTCCCATTTACGCCGATCACAACCCAATTTTTTCCCCTCTTTTGTACCCCCTCTCTAACTCACTCCACTCTTCCTCATAAATGCTATATAAATGGGCCGTAGCTGGTTTTATTTTGTACCTGATGATGACGCCTAAGCATTGAAGCTAGTTGTACGATAATAAAAAACAGTGAATGTATACATTGTGTTCTTAATAAAATAAATATTAAACTGAAAATATTGTCAATTTTAATCTCTGACCGAGTACTTAAGTCAAAACGACGAAACGTTTACCACTGTGCGTTATAAATTAATAAGTGATAACATAACGATGTGATGTTAAGTTTAATATTTTGAAAGATAAATTATGTGAAGAAAGTATCGATGATTATTCTTAATTGAGCAATCTCTTATTTCCCCAACTTGGACAATTTTTACCTTTTGTAATATCTAATGCCTGACGTGATATCCAATAATAATGATGCACAAAAATGAAATCTCGTTCTCTAGGATAAATTAAAGCAAAATATTACAATTTGATTTTCCTAGAGCTGAATAATTTTCCATTAATTAGATGCGACTACTTATAAGTCTAAGTTTTTTTATTAATGTTCTCAATGAAATAATATGTTTTTTTATTTTTGAATTCATGACTATCTGAATTTTGTATTAGGTAATTTTATTCGAGCATTTAGATTCATGATGGGATCGTTGGGGCCGAAGGAAAATTTCCACCAGCAGTAAATTATCTCGGGGTATAGGAAAGATGCGATGTGAAACACTGCAAATATTTAGTTAGCTGAAATAAAGCGAGAGATTCGGAATGTCTCCAAAGTTTACTTATTTTTTGTTGTATTTTGGGGGATAAAGGAAGATGGAGATTGTTTTGTGAAGCATGGAAACAAATGTTCCAAGTAATTTAGTAGTTTGACGATAGCATATGTTGACGATATAGAGGTCAAGATATAAACAAATATATAAAATGGTTAAAGTTGACGGTAGCAGTTTCCATTTTAAGGAGACCTATTAAAAAGGGCAAGAAGAAGCAATTTTACATAAGCAACTCTACCGAACATTAAAATAGTGTCCCGTGAAAGAGGATCAATCAGCATTGGCCGAAGTGTATGATGTCCTCTGGTGTGTTGTGCCCTATATTGTTTTAACTCATGTTTTTCTGATTGATCATTCTTTTTTTCTTGTTTTATTTTTTTCTTTGTTATTCATTTTGGTAAATAAGCTCGTTGCTATCGAAAATTGTATCATTTTGAAATGAGTTATATTTAGAGTTTTATGATTTTATTAAACAATATTATGAATCTATTTTATGCTGATATCGGACCGTACTAATGAAAGTGTCTTAAATATTTTTTGTGATCCTCCATTCCATAAATAGCGAGTAGTTTTAGAACAAAAAAAATTTTGTTGAAGAAGTTTCCTTGCACGATTGAAGGACTAAATTAACGGTCTGCTCTTTTTAATATCCATACTAAAAAAAAGACAATGCTTTTCTTAAGATCACCTAATTTTCTTTATTCATTTTAGTTAATATCTAGCAATCGTGTGTGATATAGAGTGGGAATAAGATCAACATTTTAAATTAGTTTTTTCTTCAGTCAGTTTAACTTGAAATAAATTTATAGAAGTCATCTTTTTCAATAAAAAAGAAGAAAGGAAAATTTATAGGAAAAGTATAATAATTTTTACTTAAATAAATGAAAAAAACATGAAAATCACGGCCGATTTTTATATAATTTCGTAATGCCTTAGTAGTGCAACCGTTAAATCTCCGTACATTTGCTTATTTTGACTGAAAATAATTGATATATAACCCATTTTTGACGAAGATTCAACGAAGAAACCGCCTGTGGTGCTTATTTTCTGTCTAAAATCTTAGAAATTCTTACTTTCTCGTTCCCATTCTCTTCCCTTCCGTCAGTGCCGCAGTTTATTCTCAAAGAAGGCTTTTTTTTTTGAAGGACGCAATGCGAACGTATTTTGAGCCGCTCTAAGAGGATAAAAGTTTTCCGACTGACTCTTTTTTGGCTTGGTTAAAAAAATTTTTTCTTTCCATCCCTCAAGCAACAAAGGGACTCGCTCGTATAAGAGCAAGAAGGATAATTTTGTCTCTGCGTGGAAACTCGAACTTTTCTAAGAAATAAAATGAAAAGGGGACTTGAATAATCAACGCCGGGGGTTCCATTTTGGGTGACTAGGCATGTCCTTCCCACACGAGTCATTAATTTTTTTTCCCCTTGCTAGGCTATAGCTTGCTCGAGGACGAGAGCTTGTCTGGATGGGAAAGGTCGGAGGATTTTCTTTCGTTTATTTGTGTCGTAAATGGCAATTCTTCCGACATTAAGTAGACACTGTGCGCCCATGCATCGCCATAGTCATTCGTCGCGAACTTTGAATGCGAAAACGCGACCCGTATTTACCCCTTAAGCGGAGGCTTCCGTTCCACCTACGTCACAGGAGATGAGATGAGTGGTAAACGGGGTAATGGTAGAGGATCTTTGAGAGTCGAACTTTTTTTTAACGGCCCTTGGAGGATATAATATCATGAATAGGACAAAATTCACTCTGACAGTATATCCTGAATAACCTCATTATTTTAATTCGTTCAAATAGGAAAAATGCATAACCTCTTCATTCTATAGTGTGAGTTTGAATGTATGTGTGTGTATATATACATATTATTAGGTAATCTACCTGTTAAGGTAGGTTTTGGATGGACACAACTATCAAATAAACATTTTGTAATTCCAAACAAAACCCAATCCAGCAACCTAATCTACATCAGGTCCCTCTTCATCTCTGTGTACTTCTTTCCTTCCTTCATCCCGTCCAACATCCCTATTCTGTTCCTGCCCTTTCCTTGCTTGCCCAAAATTCTCCCCTCCATTACTTTATTCAACATTCCACTACCGCTCAATACGCCTTTCATCCATATTTCCTGCCTCCATGGGATATCTCCCAACAAACCCCTCTCCTCACCCACCATCCCAAGTACTTCCTTATTTATTTCCCTTTTATATACACACACACACACACACACACACACACACACATATATATATATATATATATATATATATATATATATATATATATGTACACATAGAAACACTCACACACAGTGACTTTTGTCAATTTTGCGAAAATCCCACGGACGAGCACAATAATGTAAACGGACTAGTCGACACAAACACAGAAATAGAAACACAAAAAGAGGGACTCACTGGGTCTCGAATTTTTGGTGGTGCAACCACCTTTCTCAAGAGGAGTTAGAAACAGAACTCAAAGCACCCACAAGAGCAATATAGAATTTGGACGGCACAGTAGAACACAATAAATAAAATAGATGCCATGTAGAATAACACTCATATTTAAGAAATCTTAACCTTTCGGCCTCCTCTGAGGCTTTTTTCAGATCAGACTGACAAGTCTAAAGAATGCCTCAGAGAATTTCTAAAATTAAACATCTTTAGTTATATTTCTTAAATATGAGTGTCCTTCTACGTGTTAGCAATTTAATAATTTTTCTGTTTTACTGTGCCGTCCAAATGTTATATTGCTCTTAGGAACTTGCTATTCTCTATGCTATATTGCTAAACTCTGTTCTGTTCCTGTTCCTAATTCCTCTTGAGAAAGGTGGTTGCACCACCGAGAATTCGAGAACTAGTGAGTCCCTCTTTTATATGTTTTAGTTTCTGTGTTTGCTATGACTATTTAGTGAATTTTCATTAGTATGCACGTTCGTGGGTTTTCCAAGAAAGTGACTATATATAGTATATATAAAACCATAAACACAGTAATCAACCCGAAGGTCGGTTTAGTTGGTGATGGTAGAGCTCACCCATGTACCAAGCCCGACGGCGTGTGCATATTCACACATCAGGGTAGGGGGGCCAGTTCCTTTCCCTGTGCCGGTTATGGTTTCCCAGGAAGACCTGGTACCCGAAAAATCAACTAGCTTGGGTGGAGCTGCAGGTGTCCAAAGTGCCTTGCCCGGGAATCGAACCCGGGACCCTCCGGTCAGCAGTCCAACGCTCTACCCACTAGACCACCGCGACCCGCATATATATATATATAAATATATATATATATAATATAAATTCACTAAATAGTCATAGCATACACAGAAACTAAAACATATAAAAGAGGGACTCACTAGTTCTCGAATTTTCGGTGGTGCAACCAACTTTCTCAAGAGGAATGAGAAAGGTGGTTGCACCACCGAAAATGCGAGAACTAGTGGGTGCTTCTTTTATATGTTTTAGTTTCTGTGTATGCTATGACTATTTAGTGAATTTATATTATTGTGCACGTTCGTGGGTTTTCCAAGAAAGTGACTATATATATATATATATATATATATATATATATATATATATATATATATATATATATATATCGTATATAAACGTGTGTGTGTGTAGCTTTCATAATGATTAGACAACCCACGGACCTTTTTTAACATGTGTTTCTTTTTTTATTATACCCGGTCTAAGGTCAAACTATTGCGAAAAGAGAGAAATACGCGCATTATTTGCTGACCAAGTGGTAAAAATCTATCATATACACTAGCTGACATGCGTGATTAAAATATTTCTTATGACGGTCTTTCAAGGTAGGGGCTAATGCATTGATTTATTTTCTCTTATGCGCCAAGTTTGTTTTGCTATTATTCCCGAGCACACGTAGATTTCCCTAGACATACCTTCCGCGACCTATATTGACTCTGAAAATGACGTTCATGACAATTTGCGGCCAAAATCCTATTCTACTAAGCAATTAATAACTAAAAATTATGTGTTGGTTTTATTTAAATCGTGATCTGGTAAAAGGTTTGGGGTTATACTGAATATATGCCTTCCAAAATGCATCGAATTAATCCTGTTTTGTAATGGAGTTAATGGGACGCCATTAACTTTTACACGAATTTAGCTTCATTCCCGCCTTGAATGGGGTGGGAGGGGTTGAATGGGATTTCCGCGTTACATTGATTTTCCATTTTATCCGAAGGCACATCGTTCGTCTCGTTGGTCCGCGTTCGGGTCCATTAGTTCACACACGGATGAAAATCCATCATGAACCCAACGCTATAGACTTCTAGGTCTAATTACACATATCCTTAATGATTAGGCAACTTACGGACCTTTTGTGACTTGAGCCTTAGTCTATGTTACAGGCGTCAAGCAAATGTCTTTTAACTTCATTCGGTACGTATATTTCCTTTCCAAAGAAGTTAATTTTTTTGCTGCTCATCAATTTTTGCTGATTGTTTCCATGGAATTTTTTTGTGATTTTTCGCCTCTTGTGTTTTAATAATACAGGAAAATTAGTGCTTCAACTTCTTTTAATTGGGCAAGAAAATTGGTTTTCCGTCCCAGAGACAAGGTACATTGCCGTCGTTTTGGAACGTTGACGGATAATTATCCCGTAAATCCTGAACGTGAGGAATTATTCGAGGTTAAGTTGTTAAAAAGAAATAATTCAGCTTTAAACGCATTTGGACCAACCCGTCCAGTTTTCTATCGATGCTACACTCAATATCACGTAATTGACCATATCATTCCTAATGAATCTAACCTCGATTTGTTAGGAGCTTTTTCTGAGATTATAAGCCATGAGATAATGCTGTTGTCAAGGCATTCATCCCTAATTAATTGCATTCAGTTCGACTGAGTCCTAAACATTACGTTATTTTATTTTTACGAAGTAGTCAGACATCATGTCCATCTCATAAACTTGGCTTATTTATTTATTATCAACCATTATGAATCGTTGAAATAAATATTCATTTTTCGTGGTTATAAAATTTAATATGGTCTCGTTTTCTGAAAGCTGATAAGGTCCGTTAAATAAGGGAGTGAAAGTATGTAATGAAAATGATTTGACTATTGTCACAGCGCTCATTAAGTGTAAAAATAACATTTAAAATCAGAATTGAGATTGTTTTGTAATTAATTTTAGACACGCGTTAATCTATGATTTAAGTATAACTATTTTGCACTCATGCCAAGCGTCTGGAACTTAGTTCTTGGGAAGTGTTATAAAAGGTTAGCAAGAATGAAATATTTATCTTTGCCCGTGCTTTCTAAGGGGAAAATATTATCGCTCCTGCTGTCGAACCATGATCACTTTCCAGTATTTTTAAGTGTTTGGAGAATATTAAAAAGTATTAAATCAAAAAAGGAATTTATAACTTTTCATTCTTCGTACTATTAGTTTCGGACCTATCACTCGATTTGAGGTCATTTGTGTCCAAAATGATGATACGACCAAAATTATTAATAATTAGACCATAAGAATAATTATGACCAACATTCATGATGAATTGGATTTAAATTCGTTTCTTAAAAGAAATTTCTTTTCCTTAAAATAAATTAGTTTCTTAAGTTAAATTTCTCATACCTTTATGAGGTATGGGGATCATCCTGTTCAAGTATACACGACGAAATCGCCAGTGACTGTAACTTACCTGAAATGAGAAAGAATAATTATGATTAAAATCTAATGTTATTTGTAATACATAAGAAATTCATTACTCTTGTACACTAAATAAAATATAAGTATTGTAACCCGCTTATACTTTTTGCAGAAAAAAATAGTCCCATTATTAAAAATACGATATTGCATGAAACATCCTCAGGACGCTCTTGATCAGAGAATGAAGGCTTCGATCCTAAGGGTCGCCTCTCGGCATCCACAGTTTCACCCAAGCTGTGTTATTTTTTAGGAACCAATATTAAGGGGGATCATTGGGTGACACGGAGAAAGGAACCGGCCCCAATACCCTATCCTGTACATATCATGCGGCGTATATGGCTCCGTAGAAGGTAGGCAAATGCACAGTTTTGAAATTTTGGAACAAAAAAAGTGGGAAACAGGATACAAATAATTAAAGGGTCAAGTACTAACTACGGCCGATCAAGTTAAATATTTGGGGGATTGTTCTAACGCCACGTCTTTCATGGGGAGCACATATAAGGACAATATGCGGATCCGCTTTAAAGAAACACGGCTTCATTAAATGGATGGCGGAGATGAAAAATTGAAACAGAGGTGTTATTTTACTCCAGTGAGACCTCTTATGCCAAATATACCGCATGTATCCGAGATAATTGGGAAATAAATTGGCAACAAAAGCTAGATAGAGTCCAAAGAAAATCCGCCAAGATCGTGAAAATTTGTCATAATAAGAGGATGAGTGTGACAGGTCTTTTAGTAGAATTAGGCTGTGAGCTACTTGAGATAAGAAGAGAACAAGCCAGACGAGACTTTGGAAAAGGTTCAGAGCAAACGAGTTTAACAATGGCAGCAAAGGAATTATTATGACCACACTCTACTTAAAAAGATCAGGGCACAAAGGTAAGATCAGGGAGATAGATTCCAGTACAGATAGATACAAATACTCATTTTCACCCCGAACACTCAGGAATTATAATATTAAGAAACCAAAGTCACTATAGAAATATTAAAGACATTTCATTTGCAACTCAGGAAAAGATGAAACACTGTGCAGACAGAAGGTATATTCGTAGGTGCATGTGTGTGTCAGTTGATAATATACTTGTATATATCTGCATGTGTGAGTTGTAAAGGTTTTTGGATGAATGTATACGATTTGTGTGTGAAGACTAACATGCATTTGTGGGTTTTGCATGCGGTTTTAGTCTTAATTATGTGTGGTAAATTAACACCCCCCAATACGCCCTAGCGGCGGCTTGCGAGGTACTCTGTAGTCGTAGATGTAGTCCTTGGTAGGCGCTATCATCTCCTACCAAACCAACCTTCAGATTTATCACCATGTTAATGCTACTTAAACAAACCTCTTCCTCCAAATGATGACATTTGTCACTTTGTTTCTATGCACATAAACACGTTCAAAAATATCACGTCAATCTTCAAATAGTATAAATACTGAAACTCTTGCACTTGGCTCCGTTAGACATTGAGAAACACAATTTATACGGCACATGGAATTTGTCATGAATAATGAATCTCACTCAATGAAAATTCTTTCTTCAATGTCTTCAATTTTCATTGAGTGAGATTCATTATTCATGACAAATTCCATGTGCTCTATAAAGTGTGCTTCTTTCTCTTCGTCTCCTTATTCACCTAACTCAAACGCTATGAAATAAAATTACCACTGAATAAATAAACCTTGTATTTCTTCACAAAAAAAAACTTTATTATACTACCGGTTACGACGAATCAGTTGTGAATTTCCACCAAGTAGAGCTTCAAACCATCGAATTCAAATATAAGATCATCAGTCCTGTATTTATTAATATGAAAAGTGATAACTTGAAATCATTTTCTGCCGCAGTCAGTCAGGGATTAGGTGGTTTTTGAAGACAGCTGAGCATCCATTTATTTATATTCCTTATTCAATCGCTAAATTGGTTAAAATCAAGGTTAACTCGTTAATTAGGATATAAAACAACCTTGATTTTAACCAATTTAGCGATTGAATAAGGAATATAAATAAATGGATGCTCAGCTGTCTTCAAATATCCTAATTAACGAGTCAAAATATGTCCCAAAATCGATGGCCGATAAACTGCAAACCATTACATGAAGTATTACACGAATATAGTGTAGCCATAATATGTTGGCGTTTTATATTTTTTGCAATGCAAATTTAAGGAAACAGAATAATTTGATTTCACACATCATTTGACGATAGTAAAGAGACTGGGAAGGAAACATTGCAATTTCTTTCAAACATTTCTTTTACAAAGGAGTCTTTTATTCTAAAATGTTCTTTAATGTCCAATCCGCTAAAATCTTAATTTTCAGCATCTAAATGTGGGAAATTAACATTAATTTAAATGTCAATAAATATAATAACCCATTCTTCCATTTCCATCCAATACACTATCTCCAGCTTCGCCTAACAAGAGATAATATTATCAATTACAAGTTTAATTTAAATTAAAAATATGGGTGAGAACTTTTTTAAGAGTATTTTTTCCTTGGAAATGTAAGTAATTCAATATTTCCTCGCAAATCCATCTCCGCGCCTTAAGAAAATTAGCGAGGTCAAGAGCCCCACACTTAAACTCCCATGCACTCGCCCACCTAAGTTAACTTCAGCCAGAGGAAGGGAAGTCTTCTGCTTTACTATTCTTCCAGGAAGGATGAATGCCTCATGAATCCTTAATTCAAAAATATATAGAAGAGAAACGAACAAGTAAATTTTTCCGGAGGATATTTCCCTAAGGTGCACAAAGAAATTGCAGAAAAGGGTTCTTGGGAGAATCGCAACACACTACAATAAGGAAGGATGATTCATTCAAGGACTTCCTGTTACGTATCAACATAACCCTACCTCTGCAAACTCAAGCACGAGGAGTCCCCGGAGCGCCCATCCTGTGTAGGAGTCGACGAAACCGCGGAGCATGTGTTCTTCACGTGCCCTAAATACGATGAATTTCGGAAAGAGCTTGAAATGACGATAAAACAGTGTATTACTCCAGAATTCGTTGTCTCGGGCGTGACTTCATGGAATCGACTTAACATAATGGAAAGAGAAACTTTATAATATGTGGAATTATAAAGTTTCTCTTTTCATTATGTTAGATTACTCCAGAAGTTTTGACAACGGTGATTATGTCTGCAAAGCAGGCGTCGGTAGCAGTCGTCATTTTCGCATCGAAAGTTCTTAAGGATCTGCGAATCGAAGAGCAGAAGTGAAAGAAGAACGAAGATAGGAGGAAGAAGATTGAAGAAAGAATATAGAAAAGAGAAGATTAAGATAAATAACAGAAGAAGAGAGAATACCAGAAGAAAGAAGAGCATCCCGAACCCCTAATCTTACTGCTAACATCATGGCAACGAGATGTTAGTAGGGATGCTGCTAAACAGATGAAAGAGCTAGCAATAGCGATCGCCCTCCCCGAGAAGTAATGCCTGACGGCAGTCCCGCGGGGGATTAGGCTTGAATATATAGAGGGTAGATTTTTACTTGGTATGGGTCGACAGGGCTGACTCCGGCCCCGTTCAGATACATCCAGGAACCCGTGGTCATTCACCCTTGGGTGACTTCGAGACCAGACTGAGCCCGATGTTGTATTTCTCCTTGTGTTTGGTGTAAGTGCGTGCATAAAAAGTATTTTCACTTCCCTCTTATAAAAAACATCAACATACTCCGAAAACATTTTACGACTATCCATTTTCCTATGTCTGTAGCCATAGGAATGAATATTCATTCGCCATTTACGTAATACACTTGCGGAGACGTGTCTGCCTCGCCTGGAATGCACCTTGAAACTCCTTGACGGGAATCTCTCTCAGGAACGTTGTACCATGCTTTTGGATGTTTTTCACGAAATACTTTCCATTCAGCTCTCTCTTCAGTTGGGGAAACAAAAACAGTCAGTCGCACGGAGCCAAATCGGGACTGCAAGGGGGCTGGGAGACCACCGAGGTGGTGCTCCTGGCTAGTAGGTTGGTAACGATGAAGGAATTTTGGCTGGGGGAATGTGGTGGGTGGTTGGGCGCTCAATCGCGCCTGTTACCAAACAGAAAAACACACCTCACGCGGAGGTAAGTCTTTCCGATCAGACTGCTCGGAGCAAACTGGCGACTGGCTGCGTTGAAAGGGCAGACCCCCCACTAAATTTGACGATCCATTGCACTGCGCTGCCATAGATATACTCGTCACAATAAAAGCGTGCTCGTTACTTTTATGTCGTTCCATGTACATATATGTAATTATTTCTTTATTTATATGAGTGTGTTGAAAGGAATTGTTGAAAGATTGTAGAGAAACTTATGGACAGTGAACCCTTTACACATTTATTTATTTACGAGCAACTCGTATGCACATTACACTTTGTGCTATGTCGATATAAAGTATCCGATGGCTACCCTGTAAACATTGGCTGCTACTGAAAATAAATATTTGTATTGAAGAGCTATTAAAATGATGATAATTACTTGCATGTGTACTTGGACGGGAAAGAGGTCGTGAGAAGCATCAACAAAGGAAATATGGGCCACCAATGTACTTGGCATATTTTTCGCGTACAGAGAAGGAGAATTTCTGATTAAAAAAACTCTGGTTTCATTATTTTCGTTCACAATAAGATTTTGGCAGCGTAACATTTTTCGGGACGGTGAACAAAGAGAAATTTATATGACTCGAGATGAAGGTGTCGTCGGGCGAGGGGAAGTCATAAATTGAACCCTGGGTGTAGAGACAGCACCATGTCTCTTCTTTTCACGCCGGATCGTCTTTTCCGCATTCTCACTTTCTTCCTGAGAAGGCTTGAACTTATGGTTCCATTGGCCCGAGGACCTCTCCTTCCTTATCTTCACCCAAGCACCCGTTCACATCCTGCCACCCATCTACCCCATTCCAACTCCAGGGCCACTCTTGCCACCCCATTTGACGCCGAACGCCGGCCCCATTCCATGTCCCCATTCAACCGTGGTCGCCACGACGCTCTAGATCTGCGGTGTCCTTACTGGGGAGATTTGAGCAACCATGAATCACCACTCCTTTAGACCTCCCCTTTCCATTCACCTTCCCTACCCCCTCACTCTACCCATCTCCCCTCCATCCCAAATGTTAAATCTTCCCCCAACATGCGCTGCTGTTGGAGAGGGCAACGGGTTTCCCATAAAACATCTTATCCCCCCACCCCTCACATCACCTCACTCTGTCTCGACTATCCAACTCCAGAGAGATTCGTGGAAACGTATACGGGGTTTCTTCTTCTGGGAAAGGGGTAGTTTCGAGTTGCGTTGCCAGGAGACGGCTGGGAGAGGGGATGCGAAAGTGGGAGTGAAGGGGGTGGCTTAACTACTTGGATACATTTCTCTACTAATGTTTATGACTGCGATGTGGAGGCGAGTGATGGTTGATGATTTTGTTAACATTATGAAATCACATTTATTTAGGCGCGGGAAGATGTTTTACAGATAAGAAACCTGACGCCGCGGTAAACCTTTCATCATGAGAAGCGGAAACATATATCAATACAATGTATAGAATTATAATGAACGAACAGAGAGTGTTTTGTGAAAGGTTAGATCAACTGTGAAATGAACTGGAAACTGGAAAAAAGATCTAGTTTATCGGCAATTGATAAATCTGTGAGGTTGTTTCGATATTCACTTCCTCCGCATTTGTAGCTCAAGTATTCTTTTCAACCAAAAATCGATACTATTTGCATTAGAGAGAAATTTACGCTTTAATTCCATACCGTTTTTCAAGTGAGTGTTCTTAAAGAAGTGTTGTTAGCTACGTTATCAAGATTTCAGCTTTGTGAAAAAGTGTCTACTGGAACATTATGTTGACAGTTGATAGAAGATTTGACTTTCTAATGTCCGTAGTTTGAGGGAAAAATAAATTTTAGCTTGATGCTGTTTTGTAATGCTATAGGATTAAAGTACTTACATTTATATATATAAACACAGTAATCAACCCGAAGGTCGGTTTAGTAGGTGATGGTAGAGCTCACCCATGTACCAAGCCCGACGGCGTGTGAATATTCACACATCAGGGTAGGGGGGCCAGTTCCTTTCCCTGTGCCGGTTATGGTTTCCCAGGAAGATCTGGTACCCGAAAAATCAACTAGCTTGGGTGGAGCTGCAGGTGCCCAAAGTGACTTGCCCGGGAATTGAACCCGGAACCCTCCGGTCAGCAGTCCAACGCTCTACCCGCTAGACCACCGCGACCCGCCTATTTATATATATATATATATATATATATATATATATATATATATATTCATTCAAACAAAGAAATAGGTATAAGGAAAGGGGATAGGAAAACACATAAAAGGCGAACACAGGACATGTGGGGAAGGCGGATTTGAGCAGATCACGAATGTAAAAATATTTCCTTAACCGGGATATATTTTTACATTCGTGATATAATGCATATATCAGCGTATATGTTGATATATTTTTGTATAGACACACAAGCACACAGAAAGGACACTCACAGTATGTATTTGACCTTTCGACGGCCCAACCGTCGTCATCAGAATGATTTTGATGACGACGGTTGGGCGGTCGAAACGTCAAATAAATACTGTGTGTGTGTTCTTTCTTTGTGTTTCTGTGTGTTGAATATTTTGTATCTGTGTGTTTGTGCGTCGCCGGAGAGCGTCTATTTCAAAGATATATATTATAATTTCACATATAGAAATAGATATAAGGAAAGGGGTTAGGAAAATACATAAAAGACGTACACAGGAAAGGTGGGGAAGGAGGATTTGAGCAGATCACAAATGTAAAAATATTTCCTTATCCGGGATGTTCCGAGGATCCGGGTGTTCGTCATTTATGGGACTTTGTGTTTGAATATGTGTGTGTGTGTGTATGCATAAATCAATAAATCAACGTGATTCCATCGAAATTATCAATAAAGAACATGTGAGTGTTCCTTTTATTTATTTATATACACATATTCAAACACGAAATCCCGCCATACGGCGAATAAATATTAATTCACATGGAAATAGAGATGGGGAAAGGGACACGCATAAATGACGGACACAGGAGTGATGGGGAAGGCGGAATCAAGCAGATCACCAATTAAAAACATTTTCCTCGACCGGGACTTGAACACCGGATCCCACCACTTGCCGGGCGGATGCTCTAACCACCTGAGCTATCGAGAAAACCTAATTTATATATAAAATATTTATAATTCTAATAATAATAAATTTTTATTTATAAATTATATAAAATTTTTTTTTCTGCATAAATCAACAGGTAATTGGTTATCTATGTATGGAGAGAGGTTTAGATTATATTACGTACTGTTTGTCACGTTTTATTACGTACTGAAATTATTGATTATCATCATCAGTATTTCAATCCTAAGATTGGTTTAACGCAGCCCTTACTTCTTCTCTATTCGGTGTTAATTTCCTCACCCCTTGATAGATTGTATGATTTACGTCTTTCGTAATTTTTCCTGTGTCCTTGTCCCTTGGTCTTACTTTGCAGGTTATTCCCTTTAATCTCCCCTTCTACGTGTTACGCTTACTATGCCTACGTATTACGTTTCTTGCTAATCCATTGTGCCTCGAGATGTGTCCAATTTGTCTAGATCTTTGCCGTATAGTTCTCCATATGACCCTTTCATCTTCTGCCCTTTTATACTCTCCCTTGTTCCTCATCTCTTATTTGCCGATTTAAAATTCAGCATTCTCCTCCGGCATCATGTTTCAAAAGACTTGTCTTCTTATCAGGTACAATTTTTCATTGTTCTAAATTTCTGATCCCTAGAGTTCCATGCACCACACAAATGTTTTAGCAAACTGCTTTCTTGTTTGCCACATTGGGTCCTTTGAATATGTAGTAGTATATTCTTCATGAACGCCTTCTTTACTTTATCTATGTTTTTCTTGATGCCGGTCGAACTTCTTCCATCCCAAGCTGCTGCTGTATACTGTATACTGCTGCCAAGGTTAAATGAGCGATGCCAATTTCTATAGCTTTACTTCAGTCTAAAAATATATCCATTCAAAAATGATGCCCGAATTGCATTAGACACTTGATTTGAATTGCAGAGATTGAAGACAACTCTATCAACTGAGTTTGAGGCAAGTTTTTGAAACGTGAATGAAAGACGAGTACGGGACAGGAAATGAATGAAGTGAAGGAGAATGGAAACATTCCTCAGCGCAATACTAAGTGGCAACGAAGCTCAATGGATATCCCTGAACTGCGCTTGAAAATGTACACGGAATGGTGTTAGGTAACCGCTTACTACACTTAAGAGTAGTATGAACGAGTCTTTCTTGAGAGAGGGAGTGGAACTGTTGTGAGGAGGGAAGGGGAGCAGGGTGGATGTGTAATAAAAATACGGCGCTTCGAATTCTCAAGGAGTGGCGGTGAGTCGTAAACGCCTTATTGGAATTTTTTTCCTCGTTCACTCTAGGGTGGGAGAAAACTTCCCCGCGCGGTAGGGATCACTCGTCTCGTTAAGTCTGATATCCAGAAGCGGCGCTTTTCTCGTCTGTCTCCTGTGAAATCTGAGCATGCCCCGGATTGTGAGTGGGCGTGCGTCTGGTGGACTGGGAGGGGGTGGTGTTGCTAGGTTTCGGGGTGGAGGTCAGGGCATCATCTGTTTAGTTCCATCAGACCCCTTCGTTCCCTATCATCAGTGACCTTTCACCCCATTACGGGGACTGTATCGTCTGAATGGATCGATAAGAATACTTTTCCTAAGGTTTGACAGTTTGCCCTTAAGCTCATGATATATATTCCATCATGAATGAAATGATGAAGTTATAAAACGACAGCGTTATTTTTAGTTAACATGGAAATAGCCGAAAATACTTCATGACTGCGGTAACAGTTTTGATACCCCAAAATTGAATCAATATGAACCTCCCTCTAATGGCGGTGTATGACAGGACGAAGGAAATGCGGTTGATTCTGGAAAACTTTGAGTATAAACATCAAAGTTTCCACTAGGGTAATTTCACATCGTCCGTAGCGTCTGTGACTACCGCCTTGAACATTGTTTACTAAATGTCCTTATAAAGTTTTCCATCACATCGCATAATGATGTGGGGAGTGAAAGCGTAACCTTTTCCATCCGTCTTCGTCCAATCGATAAGCTATAACATTCCACATTCAACTTCAGGCATTCCATTTAGTTTTAGAAGGGAGCCATCATTTCAATCTTATATTGTAATCAAATTCAAGATTAGAAGAGAACACACCAAGCCTGATCGATGAAATGCTTGATTGAGCCAAAGAGAAAACAAATTATATTCTTTCAAATGTAGTACAACTAGGAAAATAATGTGGCGGTGATGGTATTGAATATGTATACGTGGGTGGTCTGAAACGTTTTTGACTCAGAAAATTACAAAAAAATATGTCTTACATCTTTGTTAGGTCGGAAACTTTTCAGACCACCCTTGTATATATAATGTTTGTGGATTTGACACTAGTAGGCAAAGAAAAAATCACAAAATCACACACACAAAAAGAGAAACTCACTAGGTATCGAATTTTCGGTGGTCTACACCACCTTTCTCAAGAAAAAGAAGGTAAAAGGTCAAGAAAAAGAACGTCTATCTCAAGATGAAGGAGTTCTGTCTTTCTTTTTCTTGAGAAAGGTGTTGTAGACCACCCAAAATTCGATACCTTGTGAGTTTCTCTTTTTTTTTTTGAGTTTTTCTGTGTTTTTGTCTTTGTCTACTAGTGCTAATTCCATGTACATTATTATTCACTTATATATATTATATATAAGTCACTTTCTTGAAAAACCCACGAACGTACACAATAATGTAAATTCACTAACTAGTTGACACAAACACAGAAACTAAAACATATAAAAGAGGGACTCACTGGTTCTCGAATTTTCGGTGGTGCAACCACCTTTCTCAAGAGGAATTAGGAACAGAACTCTGTTCTGTTCCTGTTCCTAATTCCTCGTGGAAAGGTGGCAACCACCTTTCTCAAGAGGAATTAGGAACAGAACTCTGTTCTGTTCCTGTTCCTAATTCCTCTTGAGAAAGGTGGTTGCACCACCGAAAATTCGAGAACCAGTGAGTCCCTCTTTTTTATGTTTTTGTTTCTGTGTTTCTGTCGACTAGTTAGTCAATTTACATTATATATATATATATATATATATATATATATATATATATATATATATATATATATATATATATATATATATATATATAGTTGAGAAACGTGGAGAAATGAGTGTTTTTGGGACATTTGAAATAAGTCTTTGGCCTTCCGTCTAAGGAAGTAAGTGAAATCTTTAAGAAGGTGAAAAAGATGGGTGTAGGAAATATGGAAAGGTAGTAGAACGTAAAAGGCCGCGAAAAGTTAGAGGATATTAAGTAAGGGATGAAGATGGAATAAATGGAGGGCGGAGGAAAGAAAATTCCCACGATAGGTACGAGATTGAGAAATCTTTATGTATGGTCGAAGACCTACCTTTTATGCGCAGAATAGCTTGAATTTAGAAAAGTGATTCCTGAGGATTTAATGGTTACACAAACTTCTGAAATCGGGTTAATTCCACAAGTACTTAGTTGAAATGAAATCCATTCGTCTCCAATTGAATCTCTGTACTCTGCTCACGTTTTTTCTTTCCGGTTACCGTAAATATGCCAACCTCACTTGCTGCAGGGGTGAGTCGTTGGAACATCAGAAAAGAGAGGTCTCGAATTCGGTTCTCCTCTGTTTCATCGTTTCTCTATCTAGAACATGTCCATCTACCTGGGTGTTGTTCTGCGGTATGTCGACTTGTTTGCTGTTTAAAACCTCTTTTGAACAGTAGCATAATAGTCCTTCATAGCTTGTGATGTGAACACGGCACACATAACTTTATCATCGAGGCCAGAAATTGAGCGTATATTATGACAATTTGTGATTTGATTTGGGAAAAGAATGTTACAATACGCTAGGCGGAGAGAAAGAGAGTTATGTTCCAAACATGGTGGTTAAAGAGGGATAATTTGAAAAAAGCAGTGCAAGTTGGCAGAGAAGTAAATATTGATCTGTAGTGGTATATTGATTAAGATCATGATAGAAGGGAGAACGCTGAGGAGGCAAGGTAGATGTAGGAAAAGAGAAAAATTGATTTAGCATCACAAAAGCAGTTGGATGACACAAAGAAATGAAGAAAATGATAACGTAAGTCTTTGCAACATATTGACAAAAGCATTCATTCCAAACCTTAATTTATGACGTACATTATTTTTTGCATAACTACCAGGCGGTTTCTATAGCTTCTATTTTTCTCTATAGATGGGTCATTATTTATCCTGGTATATTAGTTTAACACCTATGACACAGGGTAAGTTACGGTTACCTATCGTTTATTTTTGTTCGAGTATTGATAAAAAACAATCCAGCTACGCTGACTCACCCAGTAGACCAACAAACATGATTTCGGTATATACATAATCGCATATATATATATATATATATATATATATATATATATATATATATATATATATATATATATATATATATATATAATATGTCATATCTTATCTTCCGAAGAAGACGGAGTTCGAGTTCGTCGAAATTATCAAGACATTATTTTTTGAGTGTTCTTTTTATGTGTTCTCGTGCTGTGTGTTACTGTCTAAGTTTTTTATTCAACACTTCCGTGTTACTTCGAAATCATATATATATATATATATATATATATATATAATATATATATATAATATATATATCTTGAAAGTGACGCTCTCCGGCGACGCACAAACACACAAACACTAAGTTAATAAATATTACACACACAGAAACATAAAAGAAGGACACTTACAGTAGATATTTACGTTTCGACGGCACGGCCGTCGTCATCAGATGACGACTTCCGTGCTGTGCCGTGTTCTGATGACGACGGCCGTGCCGTCGAAACGTAAATATCTACTGTAAGTGTCCTTCTTTTATGTTTCTGTGTGTGTAATATTTATTAACTTAGTGTTTGTGTTTATATATATTATTATTAGGTAATCTACCGGTTAAGGTAGGTTTTTGGATGGGCACAACTATCAAATAAACATTTTGTGACTCCCCACCTAGCAAACTAATCTATATCAGGTCCCTCTTCATCTCGGTGTACTTCTTTCCTCCCTTCATCCCGTCCAACATCCCTATCCTGTTCCTACCCTTACCTCGCTTGCCCAACATTCTCCCCTCTATTACCCTCTTCAACATTCCACTACCGCTCAATACGCCTTTCATCCATTTTTCCTGCCTCCATAGAATTTCTCTCAACAAACCCCTCTCCTCACCCACCATTTCCAGTACTTCCTCATTTGTTTTCCTTTCGGTCCATTTCACCTTCTCCGTTTATATATATATATATATGTTTATATATATATATATATATATATATATATATATATATATATATATATAACACTTGTGTTAAAATCTCACGGATGTGAAAAATAACGTAAATGGAATTAACACTGGTTGACACAAACACAGAAACAGAAACACATGAAAGAGGGACTCACTGGTCTCGAATTTTAGGTGGTCTACCCCACCTTTCTCAAGAGGAGGAAGGAACAGAACTGAGGCAAAAGGGGGTCCGGAAGCACTGGATGGATGGAGAAGGGAAAAGGTGTACGAGGGAAGGAGTTTGGAGGGGAAGAGTTAGGGGCGGGATTTTTGGGGAAAAGGTGGGGATTATATGGAATGTGTTGGGGGTGGAGGGAGGATGAAATTATGTGTATAAAGGGGAAATTAGTGTCTAATATTAATATCTGGGCGATTCTAGAAATACAGGAGCCAGATGAAAGTTTGCTCTATTGTTTTGAGTTTCAGTGGAGGGTCTGAGGGTGGAAGGGATGCTAAGATGGATACACTGTAGCATTGGTCAAAGAGAGTGTTGTGTTCGGAGGTATGTTTATTGAAATAGGTGGAGGAAATAAGAAAGAGGCATGGGATGAACTGAAGTTGTGTAACTAGTCTGTATTTATCCTAACCTTGCCTTAAACGTTAGATTTACTAATAGTAATAAGGGTTATATTTAGGTGTAATAGTTTTTAGATTAAAATATCTTATAATGATAACTTATAGCATAAATATAGTAAAATATCTAATTATATTAACCTGTTTTTTAGAATTCACGCATTTGATTGGTGAGCTAAGGAGCATCTCTCTATTCAAATAATTGCAATCAAAACCTCGAATGTACGCTCAATTAATGGAATTATCGTAGAATTTCAAAATCTCTCGTTCCGATGAAGAACCGACATTTAAAATACTTTCAACGGTTTAATTCATAATTGATATTTTATACGTTTACACTCTGCGTATTGTTCCATTAAAATTAGTTTTTTATGTTAATAAATTGGTTTTTAATGGATTATGATAATCCTGTTAAAAAATTAAAATTGAACTAATTATGTTCCAGTACAATAATCTGGAATGCGTGAAACAATTAGCTGTTGTATTTTTTACTTCCAACAGGATCGCTCTGTTTGAAAAATCACCTAAAAAAAGGGAACAGTCGTTGGCTGGTCGTAGTTTGCAGGTCATTTTATTTTCAATTTTCAATAATGATACTTTAAAAGGTTGAAGGAGGAAATGAAAATATTGAAAATGAATTGAAGCGGTTACACTTTTGCTGATCAAGATTATTCATTATCGGGCATATTAGCCCGAATATGAATAATCTCACTGCATATGAAATTTTCCTAGAAATGTTTCAGTATCCAGTATTTCTTTATTTACAATGAAATCCATTGCATAATATATCATTTATTTATTATTTATATTATTGGGGTAATTACCGATGATATTTAATTTAGAAAACATGACAAACACATGCAGAAGTAGTTCTCGGGCTGGACTGCGTGAGAGACATTTTTGGCTCAACGTTTCTCTCCCGTTGCAGGGAGCGTCTTCAGGAACGAAGTGCAAACACATGCAGAAGTAGTTCTCGGGCTGGACTGCGTGAGAGACATTTTTGGCTCAACGTTTCTCTCCCGTTGCAGGAAGCGTCTTCGTTCCTGAAGACGCTCCCTGCAACGGGAGAGAAACGTTGAGCCAAAAATCTCTCTCACGCAGTCCAGCCCGAGAACTAATTCTGCATCTCTCAACAGCTGCGAAAGCCTACGATCTACGATGACAAACACAATTATTTTATGGTTTCCTAAGAGCCTAAAATTTAGATAAACCTCAGTTTTACATATTTATTCCACGGTCCGTGAAAAGAAAGCCAATGGGTTCCCTGATGACCTTTTCATTCAATCGACAGTTGTGCACACTGAAAGATTAAAGTCGGTTGGTTGGTTGTTTGCAAGGCGAACGGATGAAATTAAAAAGACCAAAAACCCAAAACCGCTGAAATCAGCTGGAAGGTCTGGAAGGAAGGGAAGGCACCAAGAAGATAAATATTAGAGAGGAGTGTTAATTATTTTATAGGAAGTTAATAGACGAACTGTGTGATTGAGGTCGAGAGAGACTCTCTAGATGAGCAGTATCATAAGACTCAGGAACAAAGGGACATATCTGTGTTCGATGGAAAAGAAACAAGCATGCTTAAGTAGAATAAAGTGTGCATGCAATAAATATGAATATGTACGTATAAAAGGAATTAATTCAAAAGTCACGTACGCGTATTTAGACCAAGGTAACTTAAACAAAGTTTTTATATTCCAAGATAATGCGGGAGATGCGGCAAGAGTAACAAAAAGGAAGTCCGCTAAAATTACATTAAAATGCAATAATTTCATAATTCAAAAATCATTTGTTGGAATTATTTTTAGATTCTGATTTCGTTTCATCGTAAAGTGTTTTTTGTAGAATAAAAAGTTAGAGTACTTATTTTGGTTGAATTATTATTCGTGATTTGCACCCAGGGGAAATTGAGTTCCTCATTTGTTGATATAGCGTTGTCTCCATGGAGATTAGGAATTATCCTTTCCTTCATTCATATTTTTCCCTGTGCGCCTTACGTTGCAGTTTTGGGAAACACCAGTCCCTGTCCTTTGTTGTACTCGGGTAAAAATATAATAAAAATACTGCCAAACGAATCAACTGACAGGAAATCCGGTAAAAGCAGGAAGAAACGGGGAATTTGTATTTGGTAAGTATTGATATATTGACTTAAAAAGTCTTCCATTGAAAACTTCGATTTTCCATTGGGCCGTATTAAAGGAGATTTCTCAAGTAGCTCTAGCCTCAAAATATTATTATGATACAAAATGTATCTATCGTGTCTTTGGGAGAAAATCAGGCAAAAATAGTTCGATAAAGTCCAGAGAAAATCAGCCAGATTCGTGAAAAATATGTATGACAAGAACACAAGTGTAACAGGTCCCTTAGGGGATTTAGGCTGGGAGCCACTTGAAATACGAAGAGAACAAGCGAGACTTAGACTTTTAGAAAGATTAAGAACCAGCGACTTTAGCGATGACACAAAAGGAATAATAATGGCCCCACACTACATAGGTAGATCAGACCACAAAGATAAAATAAGGGAGATAGATTCCAATACAAGATTCAAATACTCATTCTTCCCCAGAACAATCAGAAATCATAATAGTAAGAATACGAAGTCCATTCAGAAATATTAAAAACGTTTAAGTTACAAGTCGGAGCAAAATTAAAAATTCAAAGATTGTGCATGTGTATGTTTGTTGGTAGTTTGTGGGTTTGTATGTGTGTGAAAGGGTTGGGGCGAAAGGGTTCTTGCATGAAGGTGTACCATATTTGGTTTGTGGGCTATAAATTTGTGGCTTCTGCGTGCGGTTTTTTCCCCAATTTACGGGTGGTGCCCTAACACCCCCCGCCACGCGCCCTTGCGGCAGCTTGCGGGGTATTGAGTAGATGTAGATGTATCGTGAATCCCAAGCGTTATCGACGAAGAAAGAACAAGTTTTTGCCATTTTCCGATCTACGACTGAATTCTTCAACTTTTGAAAAATTCTTTCCCAATCCACCAACATGCCTCTATTTCGTCTATTCTCATGCGTTCCTCAACATGTACTATGCGCAACGTTTTCAAAGTCTCCTTTAAAAAAAACTCAATACTATCCGGCCTAAAATTAAATTTTAAAATTATACACGTTATTATTAATATTTAGAATATTAACAGGTTAAATGTGATCGCCGAAGTTAACCATGATAATAGGTATTAGCACGAGACATGGAAAATAGTTAAAAATATTTGCTAAAGAAATTAATCTCATCTGTTATGGCTTTTGATGAAGGAAATCGTTATGTACTGCAGGTGTTGTCATTTCGTGGCTTGGAAAGGGGTTTTGTTAAAGAAATACGCTCAAGAGACTGAAGCATTTTGTAACGTGGGTCTAAAAGAAATTAAAAGAACAAAATCCTCGCGAGAGATCAAAGAGTGTTCAGACTTTACTCATGATGGGTATTTGGAAGCGGGTCGAGTTGCTAATTAAAAATTAAGAGTTACCATTCACCGTAAGACTTATATTTACAGATCGATAAGAAAATGTTTTTAGATTTATTTTCTGTAAACTGGCTCGTGGTTGACAAGGATTTTCCTTTCCTGCCATTATATTGTTTGCGAGCTTGTCGGACAGGAATCCAAGCAAAGGCCTGCCATATGTGATGAGCGTTAAAGGATTTCTTCAGCCGGTGAAACACGCAGAGAACAAACAAAAATGAGTACGTGATATTGAGCTATGAAGCTTCGTGGAAGGACTTCCTATACTCTGTCTTTTGGAACATGGTAAAAAAGGGAAGATAAAGAGAATAAGGCTTGTCAACGCATGGATGTAAATATTAAGATGTAAACGAAGAAAGTATTCTAAAAGGAAATATTTAGATGTGATATATGACTAACAAAAATAGTAGTGGTGTTTGTTCACGATAGGGAAAATGCCGGGAGAAAATCGAAGAAGTGAGAGCTTGTGGTTACAGAATATATTAAATTGCAACAGAATGTTGATGACTGTAATAATGAGAGTAGAAATTTGGATTGCACACGCATAGGGAGGAAAATACAAGCAATTTGGCATGGAGTGAATGGAAGTTGAAATTATGTGCATGAAGGAGAAGACGGATAATAGTATTAGAAATATAATTTGTGCCAGCGGGTTCCTGGAAATCTTAGTTTCCTTGGAAGACCAAACAATTATGTGATGGTGTGTACGGATTATAAGTACCCCACCAAAGGGCTGTTTACATTCTTTTAAGAAATCATGATTGCATTCATGTACATGTCTGAGACAGCTCTGGTACGAGTGGGGGACGGAGAGTCGCAATGGGTTAGGAAGAGGGGTAATACAAGGTTGCCGGTATTACCCCTAACCTGCGCTGTGGTACAAATACGTATATGAGGGAAATAGTTAAACAGGCATGGGAGGAACTGGAGGTAGGAATGAAAGTCGGTCAGAAACTCATAAACTAAGGTAGGTTCGCTGATGATCAAGCTTTTGTATGTCAGCCAATCAAGTGGTTACAAAATCTCCTGAGTGCATTGGAAGGTCAATTCAATTGGTATGGGATGAGAATAAATGTAAATAAAACAAAGGTTATGCGGTATAATATATACAAGATTCAGTATGTATATATAAACAGTGTAAACTGTGTGATGTAATATATTATTATTAATAAAAAATAAAAATTATTATTAATAAAAATGTAATATACTATTATTATTAGGTAATCTACCGGTTAAGGTAGGTTTTTGGATGGACACAACTATCAAATAAATATTTCGTAACTCCAAACAAAACCCAATCCAGCAACCTACTCTACATCAGGTCCCTCTTCATCTCTGTGTACTTCCTTCCTCCCTTCATCCCGTCCAACATCCCTATCCCGTTCCTGCCCTTTCCTCGTTTGCCTAACATTCTCACCTCTATTACTGTCTTCAACATCCCACTATCGCTCAATACTCCCTTCATCCATTTTTCCTGCCTCCATAGGATTTCTCTCAACAAACCCCTCTCCTCACCCACCATCTCCAGCACTTCCTCATTTGTTTTCCTTATATATATATATATATATATATATATATATATATATATATATATATATATATATATCGTGATGTGAAGTGCCTATTTGGACGATTTCCCCTGCTCATCCAATCCAGCCACGCAAAGGGAGGAGAGGTTTCTGTTGCATTCGAATTAAGCCGAATACGTCGCGCTCGACAGTTAAATCGTTCGATGGAGAGGGTGAGAAGGGTAGTGCTCGAGAGAAGTAATGGAATTGCACACCACTCTCCACATCTCTCTTTCTCTTCCTCCCCACCCCCACCCCCCTCCCGTCGTATGTGCACATCAATTGGGTCACGCGGGGACGAGTTCGCCTCACACACACACTAGCTGAGTGGCGCCCATATTTATCGAGGGGATGGGAGCGAGACAGTCAAAACGAAGCCGTCGGAATAGTTTCGATTGATCAATTTTGAAAATTGAGGACAGCGCGGACTAGTTTACTCTCGGTACGCCAGCTTGGTGCTCGCCAAAGTATAGCACTTTGGAAGGGGTTGGAGGAAATGAAATTAATACGTAGTTTATATCCGAAAAACAATTCCTATTAAATTCTATTCACTCAGTTTCTTTGCCCTAGTGGGCGCTTTCCGTTCTTCCAGCATTCTTTCGCCAATACTTTCACTGTATTTGATTTTCCTATTCAACCAAGCGTCATCATTACTCTTCCATAAGCATAGTCCAGTGTACAAAGCCTTGGCTACTTATCGGAAGGCCTGTGCTGGGTTTATGGTGATAATTCTGGGTATCACCCGTAATTTTCCCAATGTGTCTCGTTTTTCGGATATCAGGTTTACCTGGGGAGCCACGGACGTCAAAGCGAAAGTGACTAACTCCCACATTCCATATCCGTGTGTGAATTTCAGTCTCCGGTGGACTTAAGGTGAGATTAAAGCCAATTTCCGCACTGCAGTCAACGTACTTTTAATCAAATCATTTTAATGGGTAAATCAAATTCTATTAGTTTTTTTTCGGAGCTGAAAGCAGAAATAAGTTCCATAATTATTTTATATCCGATTCTCGAATCCAACTACCAATGAAAGGGGAGCAGGTGTGCTTCAAGAGACTATAGATCGTGGCGCTGGATTCCACATTATTTTTCGAGTAAGCCATTCTTCGTTAGAGGTAGTTAAATATTCTATTGGGCGAAGAATCAGCGAGGAGATTGAAATTTGTCGGAATCCTAAAAACTTAAGAAAATTTGGGGAAAAACCTCCAAAACTGCTAATATTTTAATTAAGAAATTCCTTGCGTATCATTGCCAAAACAGAAGGAGCGTCCCTTAATTTCTCATGCAAAACAAATTCCTTGCCCAGATTTTAATTGCATGTTATCTAGCGTTCCAAAATGGCTGCCTTTCAAGCTCCTTTTTATTCTTGGGGAAAAATAAGTCCTGTGTGCTACACATAGGTGCTTTAAGGTGGTTGGGGCAGCGTTGCCACCTTGTGCTTGCCTAGGTACTCAGTACATCACGAAGAGGGAGGTTTAAGACGGCATGTTGTCGTGGTGCAGCCTCCAGTTGGGTAAGATCTCCTTCCTGGCACGTCAAATTAATTTCCGCAGCCCTTCGAGGACTTCAACGTAAAACTTGCGGTTTAATGTCTGCCTCTGAGGAACAAACTCTTTGTGAATAACCCCTTTTGAGTCTAGAATTCCAACGAGAAAAATACTAACAATATTTGGGAAAAATCAAGTACCACACACGTTTTCCTGTTTGAATACCCTCAATCATTGATTTTAGTACTTTCACCTTTCCCGTTAATTTCCGGAGTGTCAGACATAACTTTGCAGTTACACTGAATATTCATATATCTTGTCTGTCACATATTTGAATTCCCTTGTCATTGTTTCATTCGTGAATTTTTCCTATTCTAAAGATTCTGGATTACTTTTTGAAGGGTTTATAACTTGAAATAGCTGGGCTATATTGAATGGGTTTAATTTCCATATGCTTAAAGAGTTTTAAAAGGAAGGAATTTATAGCTGAAATGTGTATCTCCTCGTGAATATTAATTAACATATTACATCAAGGAAGTTAGGTCTCGACTGCACACGTCAAGGTATGTCAACTCATTACATGTACTGAAGGCGAGTGATGAAATGAAATGCAACATCTATTCATTGATAGTGCTTAAACAATAATGATATAAATGTACAGTTTTTGGCACTCTCTATAAGTTTTTTATATTTATTTAAACGCGCTCTAAAACTTATTTTGGACCGTTTCTGAGGCTCCAAATTTCAAACCTATGAGGATTCGCCTTTTTTCCCCACAATTAAATTAATATCATCTAAAAAAGGGACTTTTGCTATGCTTGCAATGTTAAAACTATCACATAATTGCGTACAAATATATAGATCTGTTTTTCGTGATAGCAACATGTGTTTTTCGCATCACAAATCCATAATTATTCTGTTGCGTGTCAGTGGTCATCCCCTCCAAACGAGCTTGCATAAAATCGTGGATTTTCTATGGCAATTTCCGTGAAAATTGAAATGGAAAGACCCTCTTTCATCATCGTCGTTTGATAGAGTGCTCTTGGGACTACGAATGGAGAACATTTCATCCAAATGACATACACACTTGACATCTCGATGCAGTCTTCTTTATCGGATAGCCATTACCTTCGCATTATTTTCGTCCAATTCTTCGGCCGTGGACTCCAGAATGAGGCTTCCTAGGGTTGTTGAACTTAGAGAGCCGCACGTTGGGACTGATGTGATGACACGGCTGTCAAATTGACCTTTGCTGCCGAAGCACACCAATAAAAACCCGAAGAGAACACATTCTATTGCTGTTTTGGACACCATAAATAGAGAGCTCCGGTGGGATTTGACGCTTTGACGGGCTTTGACAATTGAAACGAAAACGCGTGATAGAACTCTTTGATTGGTTAGGCAAGCATCGGCATCTCAGAACGTATAGGACTCTGGTTATATTGAGCAGTAGTCTTTACTGAAATGGGTGGTTGTGTGTGATTCTACCGGGCAACATGAATTGCCGCATCTCTTACCGGTTGTAAAACAGGAAGCTGAACACCCTATTAACCTTTAATTGAATTGGAAAATATTTTAACTCTACACAAATCATAACTTCACTCATCCCTTCCAACAGTTCTATTCTTTCCTCTACCAATATTTCCTAATGCCACCCCCATTTATCATCGCTCACAGCATCCCATTGACTCTCAGTACCTCTTGCTGTCATGCTTCCTTCGAATTTTTACTTTGACATCTTTATTATGTAGAAAACACGTTGCATTGTTTGGAAAAATTTCAGGTGCGAGTGGGGAACGGAGAGTCCGGATGGGCAGTGTTAGGAAGAGGTGTAAGGCAGGGTTGCCCATTGTCACCGGTACTGTTCAACGTATATGTAAAGGAAATGATTAAAGAGGCATGGGAAGAACTGGAGGTAGGAATGAAAGTCGGAGGGGAATTCGTAAAATCGGTTAAGTTTGCTGATGACCAAGCATTAGTGGCTCAGTCAGCCAAGGGGTTGCAAGCATTGTTGAGTGAATTGGAGGTTCAGTGCGATAAATATGGGATGAGAATCAATATTAATAAAACAAAGGTTATGCGATTTTCCAAAAAGAAAAAGGCTAAGCTAAATATTAAAATAGGCGGGGAAAAAATAGAGCAGGTAGAACAGTTTACATATCTCGGAAGTGTTTTGGACCAATACGGTCAAAGTGGTAGGGACATAAGGAGAAGAATTGCGCTAGGCAAGGAGGCTTTCTCAAGGAGGAGGGAGTTGATGACGGGGACGTTGAGTAGGGATGTTAAGACAAGACTAGTAAACACTCTGATATGGAGCGTAGCTATGTACGGCGCGGAAACGTGGTCGCTGAAGCAGGAGGATAGACGTAGATTGGAGGCTTTTGAAATGTGGGTGTGGAGAAGAATGGAGAAGGTGAAATGGACCGAAAGGAAAACAAATGAGGAAGTACTAGAAATGGTGGGTGAGGAGAGGGGTTTGTTGAGAGAAATCCTATGGAGGCAGGAAAGATGGATGAAAGGCGTATTGAGCGACAGTGGGATGCTGAAGAAGGTAATAGAGGGGAGAATGTTAGGCAAGCGAGGTAAGGGTAGGAACAGGATAGGGATGTTGGATGGGATGAAGGGAGGAAAGAAGTACACAGAGATGAAGAGGGACCTGATGTAGATTAGGTTGCTGGATTGGGTTTTGTTTGTAGTTACAAAATGTTTATTTGATAGTTGTGTCCATCCGAAAACCTACCTTACCCGATAGATTACCTAAAAATAATAATAATAGTTTCATCAGATGAAACTATGCTATACGCATAAATATTTTCTAACTGTGTTTGTTGCAGGTTTACCTGATTATGGTAGGTTTTTGGTGTATTCTAGGACCACAAAACACTGTAATCCTAAGGGCTAACTAACATGACCCAAATATTTTTTAAGCCTAATACTACATATTGGAATAAATCATTTTTAGCTCGGTATGAATTGATACCTATACCATTTATGCGTAATATCTGGGTTACATACAATATGGTTCTCTGTCAGCTAATAAACAAACAGAACGATTTTTAATTTAAACGTGAAGACGTGCAAATAATAGACTGTCGTGCCGTGTTTGATTTTAAATTTGAAATATCAAGTAATTTGGTTATAGATGTAAACATTTTTATAAAAACCGATAGATTAAAAATATCTCTTTTTTAACTTGTATTATCCTATCTTCGTCGACATGAAACGAAAACATTTTTCATAACAGATTTTTTTAGCGATTTCAATATCTTATGAATAGTTATTATGAAGAGGAATTCACCCATTGTGGTGGGTTCCACGGGTATACTATCTTAAAAGGTTGTATACCATGAATTATATCCGTAGCCACACACACACACACACACACACACACACACACACACATATATATATATATATATATATATATATATATATATATATATATATATATATATATATATATATAAAACTTGAACAGCAACAAACAATAGAAGAACACATAAAAAGAAAACTCACACATTATTTCTTAATAATTTCGACGGAATTCAGCTCCGTCTTCCTCAAAAGAAACAGTAGTACTATTGTTTCTTCTGATGAAGACTGAGCTAAATTCCGTCGAAATTATTAAGAAATAACGTGTGAGTGTTCTTTTTATGCGTTCTCATATTGTTTGTTGCTGTCCAAGTTTTTTCATTCAACACTTCCGTGTTACTTCGACGAAATCATATACAAGAATATAATTGTTTTTATTTGATAGTATTCTACTGGTTAAAGTACGTTTTGGATGGACACGACCCACATAGGTGTTCAGCAATATTACTTGCTTCTAACAAAAACACAATGAAACCCGACACTACAGTAAGTCCCTCTTCAATTCCGCATGCTCCTTTCCTCCCTTCATTCCACCCTTACATGCGCCTACCCTATTCCTTCCCCTTCCTCGCTTGCCTGAACTTTTCCCCTCTATCACAGTCCTCAAAATCTCACCGCAAATCAAAATGCTCTACAACCACCTAAATGCCTGCCTCCTTTTTATTTCTTCCAATATCCCTTTATCCTCCCCCGCCATTCCTAGCACTTCCTCGTTTGTTTTTCTGTCTGTCCAGTTCACCTTTTCAATTTATCTCCATACCCTAGCTTTAGTAGTCTTCAGTCCACGCTGATTATATTACTCCACTGGCCATGTTTCCGCGCCGTACTTTTTCACTAAATACCCAAAAATTAAAACAATTTTCTTTAAATCTACATAATAGTTTCATTCTCTAAATCTACATCAAAATCTACCTCTCTTCATTCCGTCCGACATGGTAATTCACTACATGTCTCTGCATCATGGGCATAGAGATATTCTACCACTTTACACTGACACTCAATGTGAATTGCAGCCATATTTCCTTTAATTATTTGAATATATCCGTCAACACTTTATTCTTCCCCACTACCATTTCCAGTAATTCATTTGCGGAAATAAATTTCGAACGGTCACCAAGCTTCATTTTTTTTCTAATCGTTAAAACATATCGATTCTTCGTCTAATCTATTCATTTTCCTCAGTCAACGAAGCGATTAACCGATTCTCACCTCTCGAAGCATGCCCGGGTGATGTTTTGTTACTCATTCATACCCAATTATCGTGGGCGTCCATGGGGACTCGATTGAAATTGCACGTCGCGTCGCTGGAAGCACCCATATGTTTGCTCTTCTCTTTGTTTTATGTTTCCTTTTTTTTACAAGAATCCACAGGTTCCGTGTGAGATGAAGTCCAGATCTCCTTCGAGACGGCATATACGAGGGTAATTCCAGAAGTAACCGACCCAAAAAAAAGAAAACATAAAAAAATTGGTAAAAAATGTATTTGTTTTTCAACATAATCTCCTTTCAGCTCTATACACTTTTCCTAACGATGCTCAATTAGTTTGATACCCTTTTAAAGAAAGAAATGTCTTGCTCCTCAAAATAGCCATTAACTGCCGAGATCACTTCTTCGCGTTTGGAAAATCTTTGACCGCCGAGACATTTTTTTCAAGTTTGCGAACAAAAAATGACCCTACGGGGCTAAATATGGCGAATAGGGTGCATGAGGTAGCAATTAAAACGTTAATTCATGAGTTTTGGCCATTGCAATAACGGATTTGTGAGCTGGTGCATTGTCTTGATGAAACAACACTTTCTTCTTAGCTAAATGCGGTCGATTTTGCTTGATTTCTTCACTTAAACGTTGTAATAAGTTCGCATAATACTCACCGTTGATATTTTTTCCTTTCTCAAGGTAATCAATGAAAATTATCCCACGCGCATCCCAAAAAAACCGACGCCATGACCTTGCCTGCAGATGAAACGGTCTTCGCCTTCTTTTTCCCTTCTCCGCGCAACAAAATGATGAATCAAACAAATCAATGGATTTCATCTGAAAATATTATTCACCCACTGAATAAATTATCATTACCCTCGATACCTGAACTTACATAACGTGAGAGAATAAATTAACGTAAATACGTTGCCCGGACGACTCAGCCATTACCCTCTCAAGAACCAGATCTCACCTATGATCACGTAAACTTTAGGGGTAAAAACCCCTCAGTGCTTAAAGTCTCGGATGAATCCTTTTACGCGCGATACAAATATCTCCTTTTCAACTCACGATTTGTGCGCATGAGCACACGCTTCGTTTCGATTTTGGTCGACGACAGTGTGTGTTTACGCATCAATCAATAAATTTTCGAACCAACATTTCTCATTGTCACAGAAAGTTCATGGTGCAAGCATTATACGAAGTTAGTCCAATTGATAAGAACAGATCAGGACGACAACTGTGCCAATGGAACATAATTACGTGGCCAGCATGTAAAATATTATTCTTGAAGCTCGCCATCTTGTTTATTCGAAATTTCATAATACTTGCCATTGTTGCCACGTACACAAAATATGGATAAACTTTAAACAAATATCCAAAATAAAAGAGGTTATCGGTGAAAGAAGTCTTAACGGCATCAAGAAAACGAGGAAATACGACATTGATATGAATAGCAATACAAGGATTAAGTAACCATCTCTACAAAACATTTTTTTAGGGGAAATGAACTGGGTGTAATATGGAAATCGGTCGTAGCAGGACAAAATGGCACATTATGAGGTAAGAGAAAGTGGAAAAACTAGAAAAAATTGAATAAACGTTCGCGTGACGTTTTTTGTGCAGGATTCTTGATCGCCAAACGTCTTAAGTACCTCCGGGAATCGAACCGGAAACGAGTATGGGGAAAAAATGTAGTCTCAAAGCTCGGCCTTTCCACTTGTTAACCGACAACAGGTCGACCTCCTGCGGAAGCCTCCTGACCCCATTTTACGATCCCACCGTCGCCATAACAGTTTCTCAGGAAGAATTCCTTCCTCCCCTCTCCATTCAACTCCGCCCCTCACATGAGAGAAATGTCCGTCGCAATCGACTGCCCGGGCCGGAGAGGAAGAAGGGTCTTGCGGACGGAGGTGCCTACGACCGCAGAGCCACCGGGGGAAACACGACGGGAAACTTCGTGCGAAACAGATCAAAACAAAGGACTACAGTGGAGCAAGACGGATGCCACATTTTTTTCCTATTATTCTTTCCCTATCCTCACTTCGTACGAAGAGTATACCTATCCCGAAGGAAGGAGAGGCACATAAGTTGGGACACTTTTAATATTTGGGTTTTGCTTAAGAAGGGAGGAAATAAACGAAATGAGAAGAATATCATTTATGATTCCATTACCAATAAATACTTTTTTCCACTTTTTTTAGCTTTCCTTCAATTTTTCAGGTCAACAAACTTCTATTTTCTCCCAACATGGCAAGAATTTCATCGTTCATTTTCCTTTCGGTCCATATTTTTCTCCATTCCTCTCCACAGCCGTATCTTTTACGTCAAATTTTACAAGGTACTATAAAATTATTGCAGAAAAAATATTACAATACGGTTTTAGTGTAATTTATTTCCCAAAAAAACACTACTCCACCCTTTGCGCCATTATTTTCACGTTTCTTTGATTCAAACTTAATCCGTTTGATTCCAAGAAAACTTATTAAGTTTTAAAACTTTGTAAATAGTCAAATTTATGCGATAATACTTAATTAAAAGCATTAAATAGTACCCCTTTCCCTAATTATATTGAAATAATACATCGGGGGTGAGAATTGATGAACGCTTTGTTTATTCTAAAGGCCATCTAACAATGGTGGAGAGAATTGCACCTGAAGATCTCACCTATGTGATGAGACTGGTAGTATCATATTGATAAAAACGTATGGTGAATTTTACAGAATTTGTTTTGATCCTCTGTTGCCACCTATGCTCTACAATTAATAATTTTAATTTCTACCCTGATGCGTGAATTTCACACGCCGTCGGGCTTAGTACTGGGTGAACTCCACCATCACCTACTAAGCCGACCTTCGTGTTGATTACTGTGTTTATGGTATAAATATATGTGTATATATATATATATATATATATATATATATATATATATATATATATATATATATATATAGATGATTTCTTCGAAGTAACACGGAAGTGTTGAATAAAAAACTTAGACAGTAACACACAGCACGAGAACACATAAAAAGAACACTCACAATAATATCTTGATAATTTCGACGGACTCGAACTCCGTCTTCTTCGGAAGATAAGATATGACTCAGTCATATCTTATCTTCCGAAGAAGACGGAGCTCGAGTCCGTCGAAATTATCAAGATATTATTGCGAGTGTTCTTTTTATGTGTTCTCGTGCTGTGTGTTACTGTCTAAGTTTTGTGTGTATATATATATATATATATAAATATATAGATGATTTCTTCGAAGTAACACGGTAATGTTTAATAAAAAACTTAGCAACACGCAACAAGAGAACACATAAACACTCACGCGTTATATCTTGATAATTTCGACGGACTCGAACTCCGTCTTCCTCGGAAGATTAGTTAGGACTGTCACCGTGCTAACTAATCTTCCGAGGAAGATGGAGTTCGAGTACGTCGAAATTAACAAGATATAATGTGTGAGTGTTCATTTTATGTGTTCTCTTGTTGTGTGCTGCTGTCTAAGGTTATATATATATATATATATATATATATATATATATATATATATATATATATATATATATATATATATATATATATATCTTTAAAATGGAACGCTCTTTGGCGACGCATAAAAAAATAAAAAAACACAGATGTGGATTTTTAAAACATAGAAACACAAAGAAAGGACACTCACATATGTAGATTTGACGTTTCGATGGCACGACCGTGAAGGTCTTTATACCACCCACGCGCCTATTTAATTGAATATCCTTTCAATTGTTTAGAGAATGGTAACGTTTCCTCGCCAATCTTCTGAAATGAAGCGTTTCCTTTTGCAAGATAACACCATATTTTCGATATTCCTGAAACAGAAGTTAAGACCGATCAATTACCCTTAAACTTCCCACACAGTGTATGATGTCGAAGTGGACAAGATGTAATTTTCCAAAGGCTCTCATCCCTAACAGATAGAGTCGGTTTCCTCTCCTCTCGTGTATGTAGTAAGCACAGTGTTAAGCATTATCATGTTTTCTTGCTGTAGAACTTAGTATGGTATATATTTTTTGTGATAATTTTCAAGGAATATCGCATAAATGACTTTAATATTGAATTAAATTGCAATACAATAATGAGATGACTAATCTTTCTTATTACTCTTAAGTCATTATCCTTACTTAAGTTAACTTAAGTAAGGATAAATTAAACCCTTATAAAATAATATAATTTCGCCGAAATTCCAGATTTTTTATCAATAATATTTTTGTTATCCATCCCAGATTTTCAACTATTCAAAGATGGCTGCCCACCCATGGTGTGTTAGCCCATCTGTCAAGGCAAAGGAGAGTACAAAAAGGGGAAAATAAAAAAAACAATTGATGAAATCGATCCCTCTTGACGTTTTTTTTTATATTTTCAGGGTCGAGGTCACATTTAATCGCGAACGACGCGGTCGCAGAATTTGTGCGTGTAATTTCCATAGAGGAAGAGAACGGCGTTATTCAATTTTTTTTTATCATTCCCCTCACTTCCCCCCTAAACGATCGGTCCAAGTGAACGGAAGGGTGCGCACGAATGGACGAGGCGCGGAGGCTCATGGGAAATTGGCGCGGCCTTGCGAGTTTCACTCCTACCCCACTCATCTCCCTCGTTCCTCCACCCCCCCCCGGGCCCTTTGTCGTCGCCCGGACGACCCCGCCTTTACCCTCTCCCCCATCCACCAGATCTCACCTGTGATCAACGCCGACCTTAGGGGTGTGTTGTTGGATGAGTGAGGGAGATTAAAGTCCTTTTAGTGGGGTCGGTGATGGTGGGAATTGGGAGAAGGGGGTTTGGAAGTACAATACAAGGACAGGAAGGGACATAGTACTGAGACAGTGTGCAGAAATGTGTATTTCCGTGGTCAACTCAGTCCTCGATAAATGGTGTCTAACAAGAAATGTATGTTTTTCATAGACACATTGGTCAACGATTTCTACACTTATAAAGCGCATCTAAAAGCCATTTTTACAACGAGGCTACTTCCGTTGCCTGAAATCGGGATTTTCAATACAAGATATTAAAATCGGTGCTCAGTCTGAAAAGAATCCTTTTACGCACAATCCAACTCCTTCTCCTTTCTACTCGCGATTTGTGCGCATGCGCACCACCTTTGTTTCGATTTCGTCGACGGCAGAGTGTTTACCCTTGAATTCAAATTGAGCGTGCAGTGGTCGTCATGTCAGATTCCAACCATAGTCCTGACGAAGAAACAAACTGCGGCTGTAGTTTTTATGATACGTGTTCGGTGGCCAAACGGTTAGAATCCCAGATACGACGAGAAAAAGAAAGTTGGACAAAAAATGGTATTTTAATCACGGAATAAAGACAAGAATGGATTCCTTTCTACGAGTATAATGTTGATTTCGGAGTAACGACCGGTGGAATCCAGAAAATACCTCCAGAATCGAATAGAAAATAAGTAGTGTACTAATTTAATCTTAAGTGCTAAAAATCGAATTCATTCGTCGAATACAATTAAATCTTTTCGAACAAATCGATCGAAAACAAAACGATCTTAAGTGTATACTAAATTCAATACTGAAATAAGTATAGCGTACAACCACATCTACGCGACACAAAAAAACACCACAAACTACCACCAACCCTTCTTTCCCTCCTGGTACTTTATCTTTGCTTCAATCCGTCCAATATCGGTGTTCTTTTCCCCCTTCTCTCCTCCCCCACCTCTCCTACCTAACGGGTCTCGGTCAATGTATCAAAGCGTTCATCATTCCATCGATAATCAATATTCTCGGAATCCACCCTTTCTGGCTCCTTTGGATTTCACCTCCTACTTCTCCGTCACCATGCCTAGTACTTCTTTCGTTTGTTTTCAATTCCGTACTTTCAACTATTTCCAGTCTACCCTGATACGTGAATGTCACAAGCCGTCGTGCTTAGTACTGGGTGAACTCTACCATCACCTACCAAACCGACCTTAGGGTTGATTACTGTGTTTACTGGGTTACACTGTGATTATTATGGTTTATGGTTATTTTACACGTATATGCCATAGTGTATGCACCTTTAGCTATAACTATCTGCATTATATCAATTATTTTACGCGAATATTTTAAATAAAAATTAAGAAAAAATTAATTATTGATTTGTATGCCTGATGTTGAAACGTTCCCTGCCATACACTCCAGCTGTGACTAACTGTGTCACTGAGTAGAGAGATAGATAAGTTAAAAAACGAACGTATTACGGAGGGTATTCGTTGCGTTGCTGCATACTTCGTGCCACGATTCGTGGTCCTTTCTTCGAAGCAGAAATATGATTCATTTGTTCATTTTTTCATGAGCCACTCATGATCGTCACGTGATGTGTGTGAAAATTGGAAATCAACCCTAATATATTTTCCGAAATACAAATTAACTTGCTTCAACGATTTTCAATACATTTTTTGAATTTGATCAAATTTCCGCCTGAACGAATCAATTTCTATTCATCTCCTCAATCATGTAGACCAAAAAACCTAGCGTCGAAATTCCCTCAGTCTTAGAATTTTAAGACGGATTTTTCTAATTAGATGGGCGTTTTCGGTTCAGCGCGCGGTGATAGATTGCAGCCATGTTTCCCGAGGAATGGGAAGGATATGGGTACACTCGGCTCGAGATTAATTTTCGGAACGGTAAGAAAAGTCTTCTTAAGAAAAACATTGATAGCGAAATTATATTTTGATAAGTATAGTGGAAGGCGAAATGAGGATGAGAGGAAGAAGAAAGAAGTCTTAATAAAAAAATACGAAATCCAAGAGAAAATTATAAATTATCTGAAACATCTTGAGGCACGATTGAGACAAGAATCGTAAAGAAAAATCAAACTAGATGACCGAGTTTCAATGCAACAATTTCAGATTGTAAAAAATGATTCGCCTTGACCGAGATTCGAACCCGGATCCTAGTCAAGATGAGTGATTTTTACATCCTGAAGTTGTTGCATTGAAATGCATATCAGTGGATAACTCCGTTAAAAGTTACAGCTGCGGCATCTCCCGCAGTTTCTTGAAATTAGATGACCGAGGTCATTATAGGTTTCGCAGTACTACCATACTATATTAATCATCCCTACCGTAGGCATTTAGCAGAGGCGACAGTGATATTAGTACTTAGTAGGGGACACAATTGACGGCTGAGGTCATTTCCATCATTAGGGTTTGGTGTATGGCATGGGGTATTATCTTGAGGCAATGGGGGAAGAATGGGTGGAAAGGAACAATCACAAAAAGTTTGCATTCAATTTAAGATCCAATCCAAAGGTAGGCGTGCTCCACATGGCGCCACAAATGGGGATCGGATCACGTATGATGCACGGGATACTTAGAACAAATAATGACACAAGTAAAGTACTATTTGAACGACAAAGAGGGGGTTAAATACAATCCAAGGATAATCCCTCTCGGTAATTACTAGATATCGATAAATATAATAATATAAAGCATAAATGTGTACTACAAAATAGATGGTGTTCCGTAAGGTGTAGGTGTAAAACAGCTTCTTATTTACAATCGCAAACTTCGGCGGTTCTACTGTTTTATTTTTTCGTTTGTGCCATTCTTCTTGGCACTTTCATTAACGATTCTTTGAGCACCACCACGTTCAACAACATGGTGGTCACATATTAGGTCAGTCGAACGGAATGAAGAATGCCGGTAGACTCGAAGTTAAAACTGATCCCTGAAGGCACTTGAGGGTACGAATTTTACAATTTCCTGGTACATTGTAAAATTTATGGAATGATCATTTTTGAAATTTCAATTTTCTTGGTGTGCTACGTCTAATATTTTCTTTTAAATTCTCAACGCAGACATGGTGTTTGGTGTCACACTAAACCACGCCAAGCATGAAAGAGAGGAATTGACTGAATTCATTTCAGTGAAACGGTAATATTAAACGGTGAGATTTTATGGACCGGTAATACCCCAAACCGATTTGGAAAATGTTCTGCTCTCGTAAAAATCTTTACATCGATTGGCCGGATATAAGAGTTGAACTCAGTTGATTCGACGAGAAGAATTTGCCAATATTTATCAAATTTAGTATCGCTTATTTAATATTTATATTTTCCTGTTACGATTTCAACATTAAATCTGCTTAAAAGTATGCGAGTTACTATCTAAGTTCATACTAACTAAACCATTGTGGATGCATTTTCAATAAATCCATTCGGCATACTTTTGGAAACAGTTAATTATTTTGGACAAGCGGAGCAGCTACGGATTATTAGAGTACATGGGTGAAACATGTGGCTTGATTCTGACGCGCGAAGGGACGGAGGTTACCGCATGAATTTTTTTATAGGACAAAAAATGAAAAAGGGATAGATGGCCTTACATATCGCAATGTATCAAAACTCTTATACACCTCAATATATCAGCGTTTTTTTCAATGCTCTCTATGAACAGAAAGGCAATGGTAATGCATTGAAATTGGGTCAATTTTCATCGAGTTTGTTAGGAAATGAGAGAGAGTATTTGGTTACATTTAAAATAATTTTGAGACTACTTCGCAGTCACTCCAATTCATTTTATGCTAGTCAAACAGGCTTCAAATGGAAGTGTGCATTTTAGAATTGGAAAACGTAAAAGCTTTCCCTCCGTCGGATCTAAAAGCGTTTGCCATGAAATACCTATGCGGATAATTTATTCATTCACCTTACACATTTTCCATCATTTCGTTTTCACGTTCATCACTCATACCAACCACAAAATTCACTCCCATTTCTATTTCCCCCACCCTGGTTTTCTCTCCCCTTTTCCTCCAGCGGTAAACCCGAGGATAACTTGGATGGGAATTCTCAGAATCTCAAATCCTTTGTCCTCCTTGCTTTCCCTCTTCCGCCAACGCCCTTACGACCCTTTCCTCTAACGGCGGACGCGGTCAGCTCCTCAACAAAGGTGGCCTAACTCCAGACAATTTGCCCAGTAACTTTGTTTCGTTTCTGTCTGAGTGTTTTTGTCCCGCTCCTGTGTAAACTTCAACACGTTCTGTGTGTGTGTACGTGAGTACATATATATTTTATAATAAATACCAAATATATATGTATAAAACCATGGAAATCCATGTTTTAGCACTAAACTGTTTGAACTCAAAAATACATAGTGAAATAGTTAAGAAAACTCTTAAAAATACCTGTACACTCTACAGACATCTCTGACCAACTGGGTCTACCCTGAATCATCACTAAGTGAAGTTTCTCTGGGAGATATCTCTGCTCAGAATAGCAATCCACTTTGCTGAACTAATTCACTTGCGATCCCGTCATTAAGCCCAACGCTCGGGTGGTAGGTTGCAGGGTAATAAAATGTACAAAAAGACAATAGCTTCTTTCAATAAATAACTTAAGTCGAAGAACGGGTAACTCATACTTATCTACGTTGAGTATTTCTCGTCGCTAAAAACGGGCACGCGTTACACGAGAAAAGTAATAAGCGGAATGTACATTTTCTTTTAATTCGGGTTCAGGATATGAAACGGGGAATGGAAAATGGTTGGTGAAGAATTGGAAAGACTTCAATTGTTTCTTTTTTCCTGTTCGGATTTCTATTTTGAACGGTTGCCAAGAGGAGAGTGCCGTAATTAGGTAATGGGGAAACAAGAGCAGTGATTTCTCGTGATATACTCTGGGCGCCTGTAATTCACCCAGCAGCAGAACGTGAACTCTAGTAGACTGACGGTTGGCTTCGCAGTAAATCGTTTAAATCACGCACGTCACACTCAGGGCAGAGGAGCCGAATGAATTGCCTGGCCCACTGAAAGAGAAGTCCTTACCGAATATATGACGGGATGGGCGCCTCTCAAAACTGTGTTGGCAACCAGTGCCATGTTCTAATTAATCGAGCGTACGAAATGAAATCACCCAACTCTGGTGGGATTTGAACGACTCCCATCATTTGGCCGTCGAAATAATCCTCAAAAAACGACGCAAATATTCGCAGAGATACAAATTATTCTTTGGCTAATTAAGATTTTAAGACAAATTTGTACCGAATTAAATGACATTTCTGTATCATTCATGTTCGTTAGGTCTTCAATTCAATTTAATTACACCAACATAGGCCAAATCTAAACTTACTTCTTCTTGACTAATTATCAACTTTAATCCAATATTAACCGTATTTAAAGTACATTTTGAGCAAAAATATGTTTACTATGAAGCGCAGCCAGCTGTGCCACTCTGAAACCTTTGTTTTACCGCAAATGATTGAGAAGGGCCAGAAGCTTTTCAGATGAGAGAAATTAATTAGGACAAATAGGAAGAACAACGACAAAGTTTTCCAATTATTGAGAAATTTTCTTGGGAAAATCCTAAAAAAATGCAGATAAATTTACTGGAGGAAATATTGAGGGGCTGTGGGGTGTCGATAAGGCCGTGGTGTAGGGGCAATGTCAGTTGAGTGAGATTGAGGAAGAAAGATGATAGGTATTGTACGAGACAGTTGAACAGGGAAGGGAGGCAGTACGTATAACTAGAAAAGAGTGAAGTCATAGGGGGGAAGTAATAGAAAGTTCAACGGATACGTGATACATTATAGAGGTCTTTTGCTTTCCTGTAGTTTGGTGGACATAAATCGCATTAAATGTAGTGTATGGATCCATATTATAATGTTATACTTTTCCATCGAGTTCATTTTAAGGTACATCACGTTTCACCGCCTTGCGGCATCATCTGGCACAAAATTAATTTACAATCAATCCTGGACTATGTAAGCTCAGGATAAAGGGGAAGGGGTTGGTTACAGTTGAGGGTGAGATAGGGTGGGAGTTTGAAGGTGGTGGTTGGAGTTATTTTGGGTAAGGAAAGAGGTGGTTGTACCTTGGCTATGACGTAGCATGGGGTGGGTCGGAGGGGCACGGGGAGGGTGGTATCAATCAGGTGTGTTTAAGGGCTGGTTTTGTTTTTTTCCTCAAGGTTAAATTCTTGAAAAGGAGTGGGAAGGGTTGCAGGTACAATTGCCCGCTACCAATTGCTGTTTTGCGGTCTGTCAAGTGCCTTATCATCTCAATTTACTCGAGAGTGTCCCCACTCTTCTCTGTCCTAAGAATATTGTAAATGTTATTATTATACGATTGTATTATAAGGTAATCTACCGGTTAAGGTAGGCTTATATATGGACACAACTATCAAATAATCATTTTGTAACTCCAAACAAAACCCAATCCAGCAACCTAATCTACATCAGGTCCCTCTTCATCTCTGTGTACTTCTTTCCTCCCTTCATCCCGTCCAACATCCCTATCCTCTTCCTGCCCTTTCCTCGCTTGCCCAACATTCTCCCCTCTATTACCTTCTTCAACATTCCACTACCGCTCAATACGCCCTTCATCCATTTTTCCTGCCTCCATAGGATTTCTCTCAACAAACCCCTCTCCTCACCCACCATTTCTAGTACTTCCTCATTTGTTTTCCTTTCGGTCCATTTCACCTTCTCCATTCTTCTCCACACCCACATTTCAAAAGCCTTCAATCTACGTCCATTCTCCTGCTTCAGGAGGGATATATATTTAAAAATATATATATATATATATATATATATGTGTGTGTGTGTCTGTGTGTATCTGTGTGTATATATAAAAATATATTTTTTTATATAAATCCATTCATCACCTACCAAGACATGGACACCTGCATACCTGGATAGAAATGGATTCATCATGTTAGCTTGTATAATAATAGATGACACATTGAACTTGTTCCTGCATCCACATACCAAAATATCTATCTTCATTTTCTTCACGATAATATTGTAGTCTTCTTCGTTCTTGAAATAATTCATGCATTGCGTTCATGGGAGGGTTTTGTAGAAGCTTCCAATTCCTCTCAATTCCCTCTCTCAACTCCCACTGCCGCTCAGTATGCCTTTCATCCATTTTTCCTGCCTCCATACGATTTCTCCCAACAAACCCCTCTCCTCACCCACCGCCCCTAGCACTTCATTTGTTTTCATTAGGGTCCATTTCACCTTCTCCATTCTTATTGTAAATATAATTTTGAATTCGATTGTGAATTAAATTTGGACCTGAAAATGCCGTAAGTCGTTGAAGGGCGTTATACCTTATCCTGAGGAAAAGGTATACAATCTTTTAAAGTGGATACTAAATAATGTCACGAAGTGAAGTCTGAAACCGTAGAGATTATGACAGGGAATGGATTTGCATTTTGTGCATGGAGACGAGCCGGAAAAAATAGGCATAGGGATAGGGCTCCCCTTACGGGGATAACCTACATCCCTCCCATTTCCTCTCCCAGGACCAACGAAGACCAATACCCCTTGATCTCCCATCAGGGGTATGAACGATCGGCGGTGTGGACCCCACCCCTCCCTCGCTCCAATCCGATAATGATTTCGTTCGGGCAGAGAGCGTGCTGAAGGAACAATAGTGGTAATTCAGTTTGCATCCAGAATGTGGATTTGTTGAATGCTCTTGAATCCACTTTGGAGGGACAACGCTTTCCCACACAAAGCAACAATGTGCGTAATTCGTATCAGGGAAGGGTGGGTCTCCATACTGGAATGATATTAAGGGAGAGAACGGAATTTGAAGTACTTATGCTTCTGACAGAAAATCATAGGTGGAACGTACGCGCGTTCATTCAGGGTATTCGAGTGAATAAACATTACATTTCGGTCGGTCCCTTACGACCATTACATTCCGTCTGGAAGGAGTTCCTCTTCTTTGTCATTTAACATTGCTTCCTTATTCGGTTCTTCGTTCTTCCTCCGCCTGTACCCCACGTACCTCTCCCTCCTATTAAGGACGTTTCTCGGATCACTCCACCATTCATTATTTACCCCCATCCAATTTTAACTTCTTGCATTCGGATTCCATCTATCAGCTTACTCTCAACTGGCCGATGGTCCCACATTACATTCTGAGCTCGTGGTTAAACTTTAAGCCTTCACCAAATATGAGAGAATGTTCGGGTTAGACATATTCCTAGACAAACATAGGTGGCACAGGGAAAGGAACTGTCCCACCTAACCTGTTGTATGAAATTGACTTTAAAACTTCGGGGTGATTACTATGGTTTATTTGTGTGCGATTGTGTGCAGTTATGATTCTATTATTATTGGTATTCTACCAGTAAAGGTAGTTTATGGATGGACACGGATTTCCGATACATTATTAACTCTTGTTCTTCCCCTGGCTCTTTTACCATTTCCTCCACATGTTCGTTGACAGATAATAATTGACACCCTGTCCTTCACCTTTTCCTAACACAGCCCGTGTGTCAAGTGTCTTAAATACGCAGTTGCATTGCCGTTTATCCCAAGAGTGTGCTTGTTCATGTATTCATATATTCTCCTGGCCAAAGAGTCAGGGCATTTGGTAGCGAAAAATCCCTCGCAGATTTCAGTTTATTTTTTGTTGACTCCATAGCTTAAGTGATTAGACATCCGCAAGTCGAAATATCAGTGGTTCAAATTCCGGTCAAAGAAAATGTTTTGTGCTTGGCATCTGCTCGATACCGCCTTCCCACCTTTCCTATGCTTGTCATTTTATGTGTTCCTATCCCTATTCCTTATATCTATATCCATGTGAATGAGCATATAAATATAATATATTATGTTATATATATATATATACATATATATATAACATAATATAGATAGATGCACATAGATGCACATATGATATATACATATTAATAAAAAAAGGCTATGCGATTTTCCAGACCGAAAAATGCTAAGCTAAACATTAAAATGGGGGAAAAAATAGAGCAGGTAGAACACTTTACGTAACTCGGAAGTGTTTTGGACCAACACGGTCAAAGTAGTAGGGAAGTAAGGAGAAGAATTGCGCTAGGCAAGGAGGCTTTCTCAAGGAGGAGGGAGTCGATGACGGGGACGTAGAGTAGGGAGGTTAAGACAAGACTCGTAAAAACTCTGATATGGAGCGTAGCTATGTACGGCGTGGAAACGTGGTCACTGAAGCAGGAGGATAGACGTAGATTGGAGGCTTTTGAAATGTGGGTGTGGAGAAGAATGGAGAAGGTGAAATGGACCGAAAGGAAAACAAATGAGTACTAGGGATGATGGGTGAGGAGAGGGGTTTGTTGAGAGAATTCCTGTGGAGGCAGGAAAAATGGATGAAGGGCGTATTGAGCGGTAGTGGAATGTTGAAGAGGGTAATAGAGGATAGAATGTTGGACAAGCGAGGAAAGGGCAGGAACAGGATAGGGATGTTGGACGGGATGAAGGGAGGAAAGAAGTGCACAGAGATGAAGAGGGACCTGATACATATTAGGTTGCTAGATGGGGAGTTACAAAATATTTATTTGATAGTTGTGTCCATCCATAAAAAACCTACCTTAACCGGTAGATTACCTAATAATAGTATCATTTGTATCCATCTTCATACACAAGCTAACTGGGGATTTTGTTGAACATATATACTCGCACTGCCCAAACTGAATAATCATCGTTTCCTTTTTCCGCAGTTTTAATTTTGTAGTTATTCACGTTAAGATCATGGAATAAGAGCATTTTTATGTGGAAAATGTGGGTTTTATGAATTGTAATGAATGATATTTCTTCGTAGGAGGAAAATGAACTGATATAAGCTTATTTTGTGGTTGTTATCCCTTATGGAGATGATAAAAATGCTCTGTTAAATCCACTGTATTATTTTTTGATTCTGGATCTCCCCGAGTCGTTACATTGACATCTGATCGGACTCAACCTCGGTCTTGATGAATCATTAAGGGGATTTTTCTCAATTTTTCATTATTTCCTTGACGTTCGTTTATGTATGATGACAAAAAAATATATAGTGATTGATTGTTATCGTTCGTCATTAAAAATTAGATATTTCGTGGGAGTTTGATATCTTTGTGTGCTTACATGATCATTTGTTTTCCTATTTACGTGTGGAAATTTTTTCATAACATTTTCCTATAATTAAATCGATGTTTAATAAACTATTGGCGTTCAATTAAAATCGATATAATTGTCTTCAGCGTAAATGATAGCGTTGAATGACAGTTTGGAGTTTGAAGTTTTTTTTGGAGATGTAAGTAAAGGGGAATATTGCCAGAATGCCTAATGTACATTCTTAAGTACATAATATAAGTATAACAAAATTACAATGAGGATTCCGCCTTTTTTTATCCTTTTTTCTAAGGTGCATTGCTTACACATGTAACCCAATAATAAATAATATTTAACACACGGTATCCTAAAAAAACATTTTCAATTTAAATAGTTTCATAAGGAAATGGATACGTTATGCTGTTAGAGAAAAAGAACGAAAATTGACCCACGCTGAGACCGTTGGTAACACATGTACCGGTTTTAACTATAACGTGGTGGAACTTCTTTAAATAAATCTAAGAAACCATGAACTCAACAAGAAAAATATGCTATATTCAATTTATGACGTACATATATTCATAATTCATGGGTTTAAGTTCAGTCAAGAAGATGAGATGGTGATAGCGGGTAAGAGTGTTTCAGGAGATTTGTATGGCAGTAGGGAAAATGAAAGAGGTGACCATTCAACCTTCATGACTGTACTTAAAATCCTTGCATTGAATTTCAGTACGTTACAAAATCTATAGGCGAAGTCACTCGGGTTGTGCATAACAATTTTCGTATGTGGAATATGTAGTTTCTTTTGTTTATTTTGGGACGAGGAAATATCACCTATTAACACGTGAAACAGTTAAATGTATTAGAATAAAAATTAATTATATTTGTATCAATTTCCGCTAAAAGAAACTATTAATTCAATAAACCTTTCCGCCATCTGCAGGTGTAAACGCAAATTAATGGCGTTTACCATTCTAAATAGCTTATGCAGACGAGTGAGGAGTGGTAACAGCATTGCCAAGAAGGGCAGTGGACTAAGAGGGTGTACGAAACAGAGAGCAAGGTGTGTGTAGAAGGGGGAGGGAAAATTGAGTTGGCTGTCATTCATTCCAATTTTAAAGGTCTTTGAATATTTGTAGATTTTATTTAATTTTTAATTTTACATTTACAGCCGAATGTTTTAGGACGTGTTTTATAAGGAAATGGGGATTTTGATTGAGACAAATAGGGAATATTTGCTTTAACGGAAGAAGAATTCGCAGGAAGAAAATATTTCATGGTGGTACATTTAGTGGAAATGTTCAGAAAATATTAATGGACATTTTTAAATAGAGCGTAGAGCTTAATGAAGGTAATATCCGGTCTTCGAGGCAATAAGAGGTTGAGCGTAGACAAAGAGACTTCTGGGATGGGTGGGAGTGGCGGAGAATAAGGGAAATAAGTTGGACGGAGAAAGAGCTGAGATTTTAAATTGAATGGGCAACGAGAGGAAGCTATTGGAGGAAATTCTAAATAGGCAGATTAAATGGAAGAAGGAAATAACAAAATGAAATGAGGTATTGAAGATCGTGATAGAAAGGAGAATGTTGAGAAAGCGGGGTAGATATAGAAGAGGGTAGTGTGTTTTTTTGGCAGCAGAAACGTAGACAGATTTTACGTAGAAATCAAGCAACAAATTGGAAGTTTCTACGATACTTGGTCTAACCACTTGAGCTCTCGAGGTAACGTAATTTACACTGAGATCTGCGGGTCTTTTAGGCAACCAAATATCCCGATTGTTTGGCCAAGAGGTGGCGTTAGGGAGCTGTTTCACCCACCAAAGAAGAAATACACGACACACAAGAGGAAGGACAGTAGGTAAGCAATCATATAACATCATCGGCGATACTTGGCCAAAATGTACCCACAAAATAAATATAAAACCTAAATTGAATAACCTGAATATGTTAATTTTGTACCCTAAACGGGTTTTGAGATGAATAGCTTCAATTTGAAATTAATGTAAGGTTAATTTCACACCATATTGTCGATTGAAGCTTATCGTACAAAGAAAATTTTCTTTCGATGCGCAAACCGAAATTATATGTTCACAGAGAGAGAAGACTAAAGACGGAATTTGGAATGTGATGCGAGAAGAATGTAAGATACTCGGTAAAATTTGAAGAAAGCAGAAAGGGTAAATGAAGGAGAAATTGCAAAGAAACGAATCGGAGAGGAAGGACGAGACTGATGGAAATACGGCGAAGTGAGCAAAAATGATAACTGAAGAGAATGTGACTTGTGGACATCTTTAAGAAAGGTTTGAAACATAAAGAAAACCGAAAAACGAATATAGGGGAGGTCAGAGAAAATTTACTGGGCACTTGTAAGTCTTATTTGTTGTTGATAAAGACACAGAATTCTTTATTTAATTCATTGCAGTTGAAATATTAAACACCGACAACTATACAGAGAACTTCAAAGATATTTGAAGATCATCTTTATAATATTTCATTCTTTAGATTGATGTACTGCAACCCTTAATTCTTTTTTAATTAGTGTTAATTCACCCTCTACCCGTGATAACTACTCTGTTTCATATCCTAAATTTTCACAATGTATTTGCCTCTTCGCTCCCTTCATTTTACCCTTCTATTATGTTTCTAACTAAACCTTTGTGCCTCAAGGTTTGACCAATCCATTTAGCTCTTCTTTGCCCCAGAGTTCTCCACATGGCCCCATTCTCTTCCGCTATTTTATACTTGTATACAGGGTTCGTCCGGAAAATAAGTGTCTTGAGAAATAAGTCTTTCTTGACAAAAAAGGAGTCGTCCACTACGAATTTGTACCTGAACGACAAACTGTAAATGCTGCATTTTACGTCCAAGTGCTCGACAGGCTTCGAAAACGAATCGCCCCCGTCCGGCCAGCGGTCAACCGTATGACTGACAACCTGAGCGACAATGCGCCATCTCACACCTCGCTTGTCGTGTCGGACTTCTTGGCCAAGCACGGCGTGGCAACTCTGCCGCAGCCCGGACTTGGCACCACCGGACTTCTTTCTGTTCCCGAAGATAAAGAGGAGTTTGAAAGGAACGCGATACGCGACTTTGGACGCCGTCAAAGAGGCCGTGACGACGTGTCTTCGAGAGGCTCCCGATGATGCCTTCGCGGGAGCGTTCCAGGAATGGGAACGCCGCTGGAACAAGTGTATCGACTCACAAGGGTCCTATTTTGAGGAATATTAGCTTAAGATATGTAAAAGTGCAATACATTTTTTTCCTGAGCTCAGTACACTTATTTTCCGGACGAACCCTGTATGTACTTCCTCGTTCCTCACTTTCTTGGTCCATTTAATCTTGAGAATTAACCTTCAGCAACGTGTTTCAAAGTCCTCTATATTGCTTTGGTTCATTTGTATATATTTTTATGTCTCCAAACAGTGGAGTTATATGCTTCATTCCAAAATTTTAAATGAAGTGCTTCCTTGTCTGCAACCTCTAGTTTTATGAACAGAGTAGTTAGTTCTTCAAGGAACGCCTTATTATCTTGAGATATACTTCGCTTGGTGCAGGTTGAACTTCTCCCATTCCAATTTATACTGCTTCCCAGGTAGATGAAGGATTTGACTTGCTCCAGTTTTACTCATCAAATGGCAATATCTGTCTTCAGCTTCTCTCGTGCACACAAAAGAATTTCAGTTTTTCTTCTGGTTGATGATCGTATTATTCCCGAAGTACTTTGTTGAGACGATTTAAGAGTTCATTTCAGGTCCTCTTGTGCTTATGCAAATAATGCGGTGTCATCTGCAGACCCGAACGTGCCTATCTCTTTGCCATTCACCTTCATTGTTTTGATGCCTAATTCTTGTGCTTCAGTTATTCCCTAAATTTATGCCTTGAATAGTTTTAGTGAGAGGTGGCATCTTTTCTAACTTCTGTATTAATTTTGGGTTCATCATCAACAGTATTTAGTGACGATATTGTTTATGTGAATAAATCAAAACAGAAACTTAAATAATGTCGTAGTAAAACAAAAAGTATCATGCGCACAGCCCTACGCTCTTTTAAATCTAAAATGCTAAGCGAATATCTTGAGAAAATCCAAAGTCATTCTGGTCCTATGTTAGGGAAATACAGGGCAAACGTCCAAATGTACATTCTTTGAAGACGGAAAACGGAGAAATTATTACAGATAGCGTGAAAAAAGCAAACGTTTTAAACAAGTTTTTCCAGAGCGTCTACAATTAAGACACAAACCCACCAAACGATCCTTCATACCCACCCGGGGAACGCATGAGCGACATAACACTTACCAAAAATGGAATAGAACATCTAATACGTTGCATCAAACCAAACAAATCACCTGGTCCGGAAGAAATACCTGCTAGAATATTAAAGGAATTAGCCGAAGGTATTTCCCCGTTTTTAGAAATTGTTTTCCAAAAATCGATAGAAGATGGCTCAGTTCCTCGTGACTGGAAGCTAGCCCATATAACTCCAATTTATAAAGGCGGGGATAGGGATAAACCAACAAATTACCGACCCATTTCATTGACATCGATCTCTTGTAAAATATTAGAACACATTATTGTCAGTAACATAATGAGGTTTCTTGATAGTAGGAAAATACTAAGCCACAACGAGCATGGATTTAGGAAGAGCAGATCTTGCGATCAGAACAATTAGGTCTTTTCATTTACGATATACTTAGATCGGGAGAAAAAATACACAAGTCGACGCAGTATTCCTAGATTTCAAAAAAGCCTTCGATAAAGTCCCACACAAAAAATTGTTACACAAACTTAGATGCTATGGAAACAATGAGAAAATTATTAATTGGATTAGAGACTTCTTGTCAAACCGCAAACAAATAGTAGTCATCGATGAGTTGTGCTCAAAGCAAATAAATGTAACATCGGGCGTCCCCCAGGGAAGTGTAATAGGGCCTCTTCTATTCTTAATATACATTAATGACTTAAGCGCACACGTTAGTAGTAATCTCAGGTTATTTGCTGATGACACGGTGGTATACAGGAACATAAGGAGCCAACTAGATTGCGAGCTACTCTCTAGAGACTTAGACACAATCGCGGATTGGTGCATGAAATGGGGATTAATACTTAATATAGACAAATGCGCAGTTTTGAAATTTTGGAACAAGGGGAGTGGCGAACAGGACATAAACTACGAAATAGAGGGTTCAGTACTAACTACGGCCAAATAAGTAAAATATTTGGGGGTAGTTCTAACACCACGTCTTTTATAGGGGGCACATATCAGGACAATATGCGGATCCGCTTTGAAGAAACTGGGCTTCATTAAACGGGTGGTTGGGATATGAAATGAGAAAGTTAAAGAGGGGTGTTATTTTGCTCTAGTTAGACCACATTTGGAATATGCCGCAAGTATTTGGGATCCTTGGGAGAAAATCTGGCAAAAAGAGTTTGATAAAGTCCAGATAAAATCAGCCAGATTCGTGAAAAATATGTATGAAAAGAACACAAGTGTAACAGGTCTCTTAGGGGATTTAGCCTGGGAGCCCCTTGAAATACGAAGAGAACAAGCGAGACTTAGACTTTTAGAAAGATTGAGAACCAGCGACTTTAGCGATGACACAAAAGGAATAATAATGGCCCCACACTACTTAGGTAGATCAGACCACAAAGATAAAATAAGGGAGATATATTCCAATACTCATTCTTCCCCAGAACAATCAGAAATCATAATAGTAAGAAGCCGAAGTCCATTTAGAAAAAAAAATGAAAACATTTAAGTTACACGTCGGAACAAAATTAAAAATTCAAAGATTATGCATGTGTATGTTTGTTGGTAGTTTGTGGGTTTGCATGTGTGTGAAAGGGTTGGGGTGAAAGGGTTCGTGCATGAATGTTTTATTTGGTTTGTGGGCTATACATTTGTGGCTTCTGCATGCGGTTTTTGTTCCCTAATTTACGGGTGGTGCCCTAACACCTCCCGCCACACGCCCTTGTGGCGGCTTGCAGGGTATAGAGTTGATGTAGATGTATTTCAATCTCGCCCGCAGCTGTGGCAACTGATGCAGGGCGATGACCTTTTGCACATTTACCGCTTCAATCGACAGACTTAATCTCCAAACGAATAGGTCGGCGCGTCGCCAGACTGAAACAAGGAGTAACGCGAAAATTTGCGAACCATTTTATGAAATACCAATCGGCTCACCCGGTGACCATTTGGCTCATTGTGGTGGTAATGTATCTTTATTTTGTCCAGAAAGTTTTAATCTTTGATTTCGTCCATAAAAAGACGCATAAAAACATACGTAAAAATAGACAAAGCTTTGGGCAATTATTTTTCCTTTATTTGATCAAATATTACTAAATTAACGTTAATATCGTCTTTCATTTAAACTGTCACATAAAAAAACTACATTTGGTTCGTGAGTAAAAAGTTAAATTAACATTTAAATATGTATATATTTCTTTGTTGTAACTTTAACTTTAAGTTAACAGTAAAAAATTTACATTTCAAAAGTAAATCGACCATCCGGAATATAACGTATTGATTAAAGTGCTAATTTAATTAAAATTATGGCCTCCTCCTCTCCGAAATCAATTTAATTACATTTTTCTCTCCATTTTTATAATACCCTTTTTTCAGGAAGCTCGTCAAATTATTATCTTTTAATTGCAATGTCAGTAATGTAACCAGGAAGAGATTTATTCGATGCAGATGGAGAAATGAGTTGCTCTTCTTCTGGGAAATCTAATCAATTTCCATTTTTCCTCGCAAGTCCGCCCTCGACGCTTCCGGAGAATTAACGAGGTCAACGTCCCAATGCTGAATCTCATGTAGAGTCGCCAAAAATTCAGTTAGTTTCAGCCAGAGAGAGGGTTAGTCTTTCGCTTTGCTATTCTATCAGGAAGGATAAATTACTGCGTGAACATGATATGCGCATTCAAATCTGTTTTAATAATAAAATCGCAAGCATTGCATCTCTTCCGGTGTTCTTGGAATCGCAAGGGAAGTTATCCGCAGTTCATAATTCAAGTACTGGCAAAGAGATTGGAGGAAAATCAGAAAATTGCACTAGAAATTCTGAAACCAACACGTGCATAAATCACTATTAAATACATTATAAATTAACAGAGACTGAAGTTATTCAAAATTCATAGTAATTATTGACTCTCAGAGAATCTAATCGGACCAATCAACAGTGAAATAACTCTCCAACATGAATCTGACAGCGGTAGTGATGGAAAGTATTGATTTTCAACATTAAGTCCAACTACTGAGCCAATTCTGATTCAATTCTATTTTTTATCCTTTTTTAGACTAAATTTTTTTAACGATTTATATGTAATTTTGTTGTTTTTCACATATTTTGGCCGTATCTCTTATTAGTCTATTCAGACTGATCTAAAAACCGTGCATATAAATTAGTTGCATACATTTCTACTTTAATTAATTTATCAACCAATTGACTTCCAACACAAAATCTATTACTCAATGAAAAAAATGCTTACTTTTTTAAGTGGAGTTCTGAAATGCTATTCTCAGTTTCAACAATCCGCAAATAGATCGATGCAGTTTGTGGCTATAGAGTTCATGGGGGTATCTATGACTCGAGAAGTAGAAATGGCACGCTATAATAGTTGAATGTTCTCCAAAGAAGAAAACTATTTCTTGCGTTTGATTCAGAAATTCCTTTAGGGAGCAAACAAAGCGGAGTTGAGAAAAAGCTTGGGAACGGAAACTTGGATATTCAACCAGAGGTTTGACTTGCTCTCCCGTTGGAGAACTTAGTATTCCGCTGTTGAGCTTTAACCAATTTAAGACCATCATTTTTCATTGAAGATGTGTTGAGCGGGAAATTGTACGGTTTGAATATACTCGTGAAATTTACCTTTCATTAAACCTAGGGCTCCTCCCGCACCTTTTTACATTTTAGAACCTATAGTACTGAGAATGATTGCGATTAAATCATCAAATGATAATTTTAATTGATTAATAAATCTGATCTGCGCTTAATAAATAAGCCTCGATTCGATTAGATAATGAACAAATAATTTAAGTTTTCAATTGAATATTTGGCTTTCCTCTTTTCAATGATAATATAATAGTAACCATGTAAATATTCAAAATGGCTTATCAACAGATAAAAAGGATTTCCCAATTTACGGATTCTTCGTTAATTTCACGAAATAAAGGATGCGTTACTTACATCATTTTTTGTTTGCTTTATTTTGCAGGGGAAAATAAACGGTAAAATTATGTAAGATTGCATATTAATAAATTGCTCTGTCAGTTAAGAAATCTATTCGATTAAATCTACATTTAGCGAAGAGTTTCTATCGGCTCCGCCCAATGAACAAGCAATTATGTCCATCGACTGATCAAGAATTCTTTCAGACTTATTTTCGTGCATTTAATATTGTTGAGAAAAGGTATACTGCAAATTACGTCAATCAAAACAACAGCAACACCGTAGGCGAAGATTACCCATGACAGGTGATAAAGGATTTTGGTACGGTCCAGGAGTTGGAAACTCTGGAAACCTTTTTATATATGCCATACAAAAAACAATAGCTTCAACCGTTATTTTGCCTACTTACACGAAACTTTTAATTACTAGTGAAATTCCTTATGCACGATTTTCATGCGTGTATTCTATGCGTTGCGATTATGCGTATGCACGATTTTCATGCTTTCACGTATTTTTGCGTGTCCAGTGTGCTACTGTTATTCTCACGAGAATGGACTCAACCGCGAGGGGCTCTGCAGTTTTTCTCGCGATACCTCGTAATCGATCAGGGCGTGACTGTGAACACTCGTCCGACTGCACTACTTCCATCTACCGTCCCTTCCCCTACGTTATGTATAAGCACGCGTCCGGAAGCTCGCATTCTTCTGCCGTGAAAACACTCTACACTCTCTCGTTTGAATATACCTCTGTCAATGACCATACAGCCCATTCGCATTGCGGGACCATTTCTCAAAGCTTCAAGTTGATTTCCAATCTCTTTTGAGTGTAATGAGTTAATTTACTTTTGGCGTGTCTCAGAAGTGTTATACGAGTCTAAATAATAGAGACAGGAGAAATGCGCTAACGTAAGAAGCTTTCACAATGAGGAGGGAATGGATTACAGGGAAGTTTAGTGAGGATTCCAAGTTTGAATATATGTCTTAGTATGCATGCAAGTCTTGTGTTCGTATGAATATAAGTCTTGTCAAACTTCAAAATTGAGCGGGGTTTTGTACGACGCGGAAACATGGTCTTTGAAAGAAGATGTTGGGGATGATAGGGCATTTAAAATGTGGCTTTGGAGAAGAATGGAGAAGGTATACTGGACTGAAAGAAATACGAAGGAGGGAGGGATAGGCATGATGGGAGCGGGGAGGGTATTTTTGGGAGAATTCATAGGAAGACTGGATAGGTGAATTCAGATCGTTTGGTTGGAAATGGGCTATTGAAGCCTGCGATACCAGGAGGAAAGAATGTTAGGAAAAAGAGGAATAAAAGGAAGATTATAGCCGTGATAGATGGAATGAAGGGAGAAAAAGTATGTGAAATTGAAGAAGAGTTTAATGTGGTGTGAGATTGTGTCTTCTTAGGCGAGGCTGGAAAACCTAGGTGTGTTCAGTCATTGTCCATCGAAAACATACCTTAAGGTATATTATCAACCAATGCAAATTGGACCACCTTAGTGGTTAACTTACAGAATTAAAAGAAATCAAGGAAAATATATTTCTTGCATACGCATATATGGTGTGTAACCATTCCATACCAAACACTCTAGCGATTGCTTACAGCGTAATATAGAGATGAAATAAACATTTTGTGGGGTAATTTTGTTGCTTTCTCTAAAATACCTTCCGATGATCGTGAAATCACCTCCTTGAAAATCTAAGAAATAATGTGAGAAATTCGCACAGCTTCCCGGTAGCGGATAAGGACTCAGACCACAATTTGGTTCTTATCAAGTGTGGCGACCCTTTCAAAAAAAATAGGCAGGAGCGGAACTGGAAGGTTAGGAAATGGAACCTATTAAATGGATTAACAAGAAAGGGGTATCAGCAGGCTGTAGAGAAAATCATGGATGACGGTAAAGAGCCGAGTACAATCGAAGAAAAATGGAATGTATCAAGAAAGTGATATCGAAAGCCGCAAAAGACACTATTGGAACCGTTAACGGTAAAAGGGTAAGGAAACCATGGGTAACCGATGAGATGATTGTAAAGAAGGAGGAGAGAAGAAGATGGAAGAATGTAAACACAGAGTTGGGCAAAATGAATTACAAATGTTAAACAATAAATTGAGAAGGGCCACAAATAAAGCAAAGGAAGAATGGTGGAAAACGCAATGCGAGGATATGGAAAGTTTACAGAAGAAGGGGGAAATTGGTGCTCTATACAGCATTGTTAAGTTATTGTCGGGAAGTAAGAAGGCAAGACCTGTGCTAACAGTTAAAGATAAGTGGAGTAAGATAATAGTTGAACCAGGAAAAATCCAATTGAGATGGAAGGAACATGTAGAAACACTGTATGGTAATATTTAGAGAAAATTATTTTGATTTTTTTGTAGCAAAAAAATATCATCAATATTTACCAGTTCACGGTATACATTAGAAGGCATACATCAGTCTTTCTCAGTTATTTGACACACGATCTCAAATATATTGAACTTGGAATAAACACGTATCTCGCGACCTTGATGGGCAAATGACTGATGCGCATGCGCGCGAAAAAAAACCATTTGGCTGCGTCTGCTCATCAAGAATTCACGTAGCCTTCTAAATTACAGAACTTCGCGAAATATTGACAAGTACATCCGAACTCTGCCTCTGTGAGATTTCATAAACTATTCCAGAATGAATTTATGAAGACATTCACCACGGGACATATGGCTGGGAGACTTTTTTTGTCCAAACGTTTAGCCCCCATTCCTGGTCGAAGTACGAACCCTGATTTTTTTTCAAAGATTAATGCAATTTGTGAATGGCAACTTGCCTGTATTTTTTTCCTCAATCATATAAAAGTACTATTTTATTACCTGGGTGAATAAATAATTTTTCTCAGATAATTTTATGTCCACGAGGTAAAACGATCCTGGACCTCGGTACGATATGATGTTATAACTCAAGATCACTGTAGCGGGATACTGTTGAATGGAGAGAAATGCCTGGAACAAATTTAGTTCTCCAGTTCGTTCTGCTCTAAGCACGAGGCTGTATTCACCTCCTTCTAACCCACAACCCCGTTTCACCCCCCACCCCCTTCCAGTATTCCTCTCTTTCACCCCTTCCTTTTTCCAGAAGCGTGCAAGAGAGAACTCTTTTCCTTCCCTCTCCTTCCTATCTCTAGCCTGCTTCCTTTCAACCTTGACCCGAATTCCGGGTGGGAGAGAACGATAAGGGTAAGGGGAGAAGGGGGTGTAGACGAGGCGGATAGTTGCTATGCGACCGGGATTGATGCAGGGTCAGACTATCTACTCCGTCGCTCGCGGGGTGCATGGGATTGCCCTAGGATGGGATGCTCGCTGGAACTGCGACGTGGCTTTTCTCTCTAAATCTCTCTCTCTGTTCCTCGCTTGACCCTTTCTGAGTCCTCTTCTCAAATCCCTTCTCTGACCACAGTTCAAACGAGAGATGGGTCTGTTTACTGAAGGTCTGCAGCTTCCTAGAAGTTGCAGACCTTCAGGCACTTCTGAACCCTACATATAAAAACGGTTTGGAAACAGCAAAAAACACCAATTCCCAAGGACGAGAAACTCAAATCGGAAAGACGACAGAGAAAAGTAATGCGTTCGAGGTAATTGGTGAATAAAGGATGAATGTAAAACATGAATAAAATCTGTATCTGCGTCTGACAACATGCAATCCATTGAGAATGGACTTACCAGGAGATGTAAGAGCGCCATAAATTTGCGGAAACTGTAGCAGATATTTAATGATTGGTGATTATTGGCGTTTTGAAATTAAATGGTTACGATCATTGATTGGTGATTTACGGAATAAGTGTAATAAGTATGGGATGAGTGTTATTGATATGAGAAAAATACGAGTATACGAGTATATATATATATACACACACACTTTTAAACACCAAAATCCGCCATATGGGGAACACATATTCATTTGAAAAGATATAGACATAAGGAAAAGGGATAGGAACACAAGTAAAAAAATACAGTGATGGGGAAGGCGGTATCGAGCTGATTACAAGCCCAGGAAAATTTCCTTAACCTGGATCGGGATCCACGGATCTTTCAACTTGCCGGGCCGATACCATTAAACCACTCGAGCTATTGACGAAACGTATATATACATATATATGTATTCAATTTCATTGATGTTCATTGAATAGTGGATACAAAAAACTATTAATTTATGAAACACATTGAAACTACTTTGCTATATCTATTTTTATACGATATCATCTAAAAGGACACACGGAAATGTTTTATTAAATGACAAAGGAATATATAAATATATACATATATACCTATATATTTAGATCCACATTATTATACGAATGAATTTCGAACTTCGGAGAGCTCCAACGTTTCCTCATAACTTTCACTAATGAAATTTACATTATACTAATTAATTTAGAACTTCGGAGGGCTCGTTTATCCTCAAGTTATTAGGTTATATTTTTAATGTCGATGAGAATCGGCGCTTTTTCGACGATGACACCACGTGTTAAAATTTCGGGAATCGAATCAGAAAGGACATGTCTTATTTGGAATCATGCATGTGGCTGTGTTTCATACGGACAGACAGGTCTTACTCCCACGTCTTTGCAAGGTGTCCACAGGGAGGGGGAAGCTGGGGAAGAAAGTGTTTAAATACGAGAAAGGAGGCGAGAATTTCGGATGTGTAAATTGAGAATGACTTCTCGTCTAGGTTACTCATTATCGATGTATGCCGAGACGACGATCACTTTGGACTTGAAATATCCCTTGCTAAGCAAACCAGACGCCAAAAACGATTTCACGTGAGCGCAGCGGAAATTCAACCGACTTTTCTTCGCTTTGCATTGGTTTAGCCGTCAAGTCGAATGACACTGCATTTTTTCTGCAAAAAAATCAGACAAAACATTCCCTTGAGAGTTGCTTTAATCCTATTAGAAGGCTTAATTTTGAAACTTTCCTAGTTTAATACCAGTCTATCTTTCAAAAATTAAAGACAAGACTCCTCGGGAATACGGTATTCTTAAGTAACTAAAAATATTATTTTAATATATATAACATAGTTTAGTTAAAAGATGATATAGTTTTTGTGGAGCGTAGCTATGTACGGCGCACAAACATGGTCGCTAAAGCAGGAGGATAGACGTAGATTGGAGGCTTTTGAAATGTGGGTGTGGAGAAGAATGGAGAAGGTGAAATGGACCGAAAGGAAAACAAATGAGGAAGTACTGGAGATGGTGGGTGAGGAGAGGGGTTTGTTGAGAGAAATCCTATGGAGGCAGGAAAAATGGATGAAAGGCGTATTGAGCGGTAGTGGCATGTTGAAGAAGGTAATAGAGGGGAGAATGTTGGGCAAGCGAGGAAAGGGTAGGAACAGGATAGGGATGTTTGACGGGAAGAAGGGAGGAAAGGATTACCCAGAGATGAAGAGGGACCTGATGTAGATTAGGTTGCTGGATTGGGTTTCGTTTTGAGTTACAAAATATTTATTTGATAGTTGTGTCCATCCAAAAACCTACCTTAACCGGTAGATTACCTGATAATTAACCAAAGTTTTGTGAAAAGTTTTAATATGATTTTCTTTAAATTTTTCGTTTTTGTGAAAAAAATAAAACTCTCCGCGTTTCCCCGGAACTTATGAAGTGTTTGTGAAGTCACGATATATATTTTTTTAAAATTTTCCATCAAAAATATGAAAATGGCGTCCTGACGCAAACACGTCTCGTAATTGTTGATACGTATTTTTTCCGTTTAAACTGAAGTTCTCTGCTTTTTATTAGCTGTGCCGTCTTCTGTTTGAGTAAGTCGAAAATTTTATATTTAATGACCAATTTTGTACGTAATAATAGGGTAAAACTTTATATGAAATGAACAAAGTTTTCGAGTTCTTTTAAACCATGAAATAGTCCCACGAAGTCACGCCTAAAACAATTTTCAATTGTAATTTAATGTTTAATATAGTGATATATTAATGCAATAACTAAGCGCTGTTATATTTCCACTTAACACAGCACCAAATCATAGCTTCAAATTCATGACTTCAATGAGCCGTTCTTCATTCCACATACTTTCTACCTCCCTTCATTCCAGACAACTTGTCTCACTTTTTCTTGTCCTCTCGTCAACCGTGTGCCACGCATTCATCCCTCTACCACAGTCTTCAGCACAACATTGGCACTCAATATGCCATGCATACACGAGTCGTGGATTCTTCGAATTTCAGCCAACTCTTCAGCCAACAGCTCTCTTCTTCCTTCCTACCATGCCTAGAATTTCGTTTGTTTTTGCTACCGTCCATTTTTTTCCATTCTTCTCCACATTCACATAGTATACGAAGAAACCCTAATCAACACTATCATCAAATCACGAGTGTTACTTGTTTACCCATTCAATATCGAAAACTATCGCATTTGTTGTGGTAATTGTGAAATACCCTTTGTGAAATAAAACGGTGGAGCGACCAGATCATTCTAAATGGCAAACGTGAACTGCAAAGCAGAAATGTCGCGCCTTTGACTGAAATTCATCGAGTATTCAAAAGAATTTCCTTTCGGCTGCTATATAGAATTTAATATGTAACAATCGATTACTTCTCTTCAATCATTCTTTAGTAGTACCAAATGCCCCCGCTGACGTCTTTTATTTCAATGAATCGGTAATCATTTCTCCCTGAATTTCCTTTCATTAAACTTACGCTGAATGCTCCTCAAATGGGCTCTCAGAACAAGCTTTGATCTCCTAATACCAAGAAAATGTTCATTTCTTTACCTTTTTTCCTTTTCGCTTTTGAAAAAAGGACACTGAAGACTGTTTGTGGTAAATAAAAAAAATAGTCCCATTAAATTCATTTTAATAAATTAATTTATTTTAAGATGGTAATGTAAGAGGGAGTCTAAATCGTGTCGGCAATAAAATCTCTACGAAAAAGCCGTCATTTCGAAGCGTTTTCCTTCCACATGGACACGTATGGTTGTGTCAAATTCCACTCGCCACGAAGTCTTTAAGTACGACATTTGTGCAAGTCATTCCCTTCTTTCTATCGACGGCAAAACTCCACCCCAAATTTCCGTCTTCCCAAGTTCAGCAAACGTGACCGTTTCTCCAAACTTTTTCACCATCACCAAAGCAACTAACACTCCTGCAAGAATGTAACATCCCGTTAAAAAAAGTCCCACACAAAAAACACATACACACACACATACAGAGCAGCGTAAGGCAAAATTAGTAATGGAATTATTTTAATTATACAGGAATGCAAACCAATTAAAAAGAGTCCCTCGTAATTTTCCGCTTTATAAATTCCGTGCGTTCGTTCTAACTTCATTTAACCAATTCTTTCTCCTTTGCTCAGTATGGAGAAGGTAAAATTCATTTAACCCTTTCGTTGTAAAAAGCTTGAAGTAACTGCGAAAGATTCAGGAATGATCCCTTATTTTTCGATCCGTGAGCATTTTCCTCAAATTCAACCGCGCCTTAAATTTTGAATCAAAAGAGAAACAGTTTTCCAGCGTATATTCTACTGTTTAAGACTTCACTTTGCAGACTTATTTATTATACATTATAAAAAGACTTTGTACTTTTCTTCTCTTCCTTTTTCCACAGGTTTTTATTATAAGATACAATAGTAATTCAATATAAAGAACGAAGTCTTTTTAGTATAGACAGTTTTCCAGCCATTTCCAACTCGTAGAAGAATCCGAGATAAAGGTTTCAGTATTCACCTTTGTAAACAATCTTAATTCTACGAAAAAAAACATAAAAATTAATTTCCCGGGAGAGGATACTGCCATGCAATAAACAAATCCTCAGTTTGAAAGAGTATTAATGTATGACCTTAACGCTATCTTACAGTTGTGGTGAAGTTAGGTATTTTCTGTTTCGTTAAATATTTTTCAAATTTGTACGAATTGTTTTTAATCATTCAGACAGGTTTGGCCATCGATTTGGATTCGGTATTTAATCCTATGAAAATCAATCAATCACTTTGAGGCAATGTGTATATGGGACTGGATTCCCGTTGAGTGTAGAGGTTAGGTCGACGGCTTTCCTTCTTAAAGAGGGAAGTGCGACTTGAAATAAAGTATTCATAAGACTAACGGTGTCTTTAGTAAAGCCACTTTTAGAATACGCGGGAAGTAACTTGGGTCCATACAAAAAAGTCTGAGTTTTAGAATCAAATGAGGTTAAGATTAAAAAAATCACTAATTTTAAATTATTATATTTATTTATGTTTAATATACCATTGTGGTACGATATTATATCAGATATGATACACGAGGGTAGACTGAAAACTAATGCACACATGCTTGGAGACCATAAAAAAAAATGACCTTCAGAAGCACTTCTGGTGACGTGTGGAAATGTATTCTGGAACGCGAGTTAAACAGCGTGCTCTTATCGAATTTCTAACTGCTTAGAAGTGACTCCTACTGAGATTCATCGTCTCTTTTAGGTTATTTATGGTAACGAAGCTATTGATAGTTCTAGTATTAATCAATGGGCAGTAAAATTTCGTGGTTGTGAGCCTGGAAAAGCCATAATTGTTGATGAAACACGCAGCGGACGCCCGATCACTGCCACAGACGATAAACGTCGCAAACTCGTCAAAGATATGATTCAAAATGACCGGCGAATCAATCAAAATCGTATCGCAAACCATATTGAAATATCCAAGGAAGAGGTTTTGGTCGAGTATGTCGTGTTTAAGGCAGCCCGGTCCCGATAATATTGCAACATGACAACGCTCGTCCACACACCTCGCGCGCAACTGGAGGGCTCTGCGAAACCTGAAATTTGAACTGATTCCACACCCTCCTTATTCCCCCGATCTTGCGCCTTGCGATTTTAATTTTCTCCTCTACTCACGAGACACCTCATATCTTAACTGGTTGAATATTAATTAATATGCAGTCATTTTTAATATTCGAAGCAGTGAAGCGTGGTTTGGTGTGATGCGAGTTCCATTTTCATTTGCGAGTACTGTAAAGCTTGTTAGTAATTGTATATTCATGCATACAGGAAGTAGAAATGGTTTCCATGGAATTCCTCAGACAGATTTCTTCGTGAAGGACTGGCCCCAATTTCCTCAGTAGGATCCCATTAAAATTGCGAATTTGTAAGAGAACCGCAGTCGCAATCGTCTCATTTCCACCTTCCACCCCTTCATCCTTGCCTTACGGAGGAAGGAGGGGGAGGTTTGTGGGGGTGTGATGGAGGAAATCGTCTTCCAATTAGGAGAACCCTTTTTCGCTTCCATGGAGTCACTCCTAACATGTTGAACGTCTCCTTGTCGGGCGTGGGGGCATATCGGAACACTCGGGGGTTGATCGACCTGAACGGGTGCCTAGAGGAAGGGGAAATGGCGCTGAGTACATCGTATGCAGACGCTTGTACTTCACGTTTGTCGTTTTCAGCCCTTTTAGTGCTGGATTTAGCACCTTTCTGATTTAGATCGGCTTTTCCTCATTGCGCTGCGGTGCTGTTTTTCGCACCCTTGGAGCTATTTTTTGCACCAATGTGACGCATTTGTGATTATTCGGAGATTAGAGCACCTGACATCTTTCGCGACACTGATCCAAACCGCTACGTTCGTTCACAAAAGAAATTCGGAAAGGTCATCAGACATTAAGAGTAAATATTGATTGGTGATTATTATCATACATAAAGGCAAACTTTTTCTAACTTAAGATTCCTGCTGTTACGGTCTGCAATTATTCTAACGAAAAATTAAACATTTAATCAATGGTATCCCTTAAACATGTTTTTAAAAAACGTGAATTCAAATTTCTTGCTTCCAATGTTGTCTAACCCAGTCTTCCCATTAAATTTGTGGCGTTTATTGTTCGTCTAAACAATTATATGTATTTTTGCGGCTCTTCTTTGAATTTTGATGAAAAAACCGTTTTGAATACTTCTTCGAAAGATCCTAAACACTACGTATATTTGAGATGAATTCAAAGGAATGAAACAAGCGGGCAGAGTGCTGGGCCACTGACCGGAGGGTCGTGTTTCTCTTCCGGATGACGACTTATGACTGCAGCGCGATCTTCTCCCAAGTTGTTTAATTTTTCCTCGAAAATCCTCGGGTATTTAAAAGTGGAATGGAACCTATGCGTAAAAATAAGGAGATAGCTTCTTCATATAGGATTGGATTTCTGGAAAATTATGGACTGTTCTTCGTAATGGAAGACACTTCCTTCAATATATATTGAAGAAAAAGTGTTTTACAGTTGTTACAGTTATATATATGTATATATATATAACTCAGACAGTAACACACAGCACGAGAACACACAAAAAGAACACTCACAATAATGTCTTGATAATTTCGACGGACTCGAACTCCGTCTTCTTCAGAAGATAAGATATGACTCATTTATGTCATGCATTAGGGTCAGAACTGTTCCTAACTCCTCTTAAGAAAGGTGATCGCACCACCGAAAATTCGAGACTCAGTGAGTCCCTATTTTGTGTGTTTCTGTTTCTGTGTTTGTGTCGACTAGTCCAATTACATTATATATTAATTCCACCATATCACGTCTGAAACGTCTCTTTTTATTACATTATATATATACACACACACACACACACACATATATATATATATATGTGTGGGTCGCGGTGGTCTAGTGGGTAGAGCGTTGGACTACTGACCGGAGGGTCCCGGGTTCGATTCCCGGGCAAGGCACTTTGGGCACCTGCAGCTCCACCCAAGCTAGTTGATTTTTCGGGTACCAGCTCTTCCTGGGAAACCATAACCGGCACAGGGAAAGGAACTGCCCCCCCTACCCTGATGTGTGAATATTCACACGCCGTATAGGGCTTGGTACATGGGTGAGCTCCACCATCATCTACTAAACCGACCTTCGGGTTGATTACTGTGTTTATGGTTTATATATATATATATATAAACATATATATATATATATATATATAAACTTGGAAAAGACGCTCTCCGGCGACGCACAAACACACAAATATATATATATATATATATATATATATATATATATATATATATATATATATATATATATACATATACACACGGTTAGCAAGAGTCTCGAGGACCGGAATGGCATCCAGTGTTTCGTAAAATGAAAGTTTTCTCTAGTATTGATGAAACAACGTCGATATCAGCAGAAGAGTCAATTAAGAAGATCGATCTTATTAACGAAAATGTTGGTGAAGATCCAATATAGCACCTGGTGTATTTTTTAATGGATTCCTAACAGTTTTGATGACCCCGTGTCGATATCATGACTTTAAAAAAGGGTTTTTTTTAAAGAGAATTTTGCCCACGTCTCTAGCGTTTAAGGATGCAAAACTTTCTAACTACCAGAAGGGATTGGCCTTCATTAGCACCAAAGGCTTTTCGTTTATGTATATTTGTATATATATATATATATATATTTGTATATATACATTTATTTATTTATTAAGAATTAAGCCTTCTGTACCGACCTCTGCCCTTTGAGGGACTATAACAAGTTTTTAAAAGTAGTAAGGATGAGGGGTACTTTGTGGTGTTGGAATGGAGAGGGCGAACCACCCCCTTAGATGGTTGCCACGCACTCTTTTACCCTCTCTCGCCCTTCCTACAGCTTATTTCAACGCGCTATTCTTCGATATTCAAACCGCAAATGAATAAAAATATTTTTGTATATACGGATAAAATAAAAGTTAAATCTCATCTTTTTAAATGTATACTCACTTTTTTAATTTGTTTCTAATTCTGCACACATTCTATAATTTGTTTAATTTTGTAGAAAAAATTTGAAATTAAGTAATAAATATCATCATTCATCCTATATATTTTGAATAAAATTTTATTTTTACAGAGTTTTCAAGTTTTCGGCACGATGATGTGAAACATAATGTCGGTATGATGATTTTTATCCCCATTGACGATGCTGCCCAGATTGCAACGTGGTCGATTATACGTAAATAATCCTTAAAATTTATCGTTAAGTAAAACCCTGATCCTTTATCGGTAATTAGTGCATTGGAATTTTTATCATAGTTTCCTTTTTCTGATCGATTTGGACGTCACGGAGTTATCGCGTAAGGGTTCAACAAATAAGGTCGGCTGAAAACAATGTTCCCTGATAAATAAGGAGTGATCTCGAAATCGAATGGAAAAAAGAAATCGTCGTTGAGAATTAACAGTATCGGATATTAAAGATGATGTAGATGTGAAAATTCATCCAGAAAAATCGAGCTTACGTTTACATAGAGGAGTCTGAATTGAAAGATTCATTTTATAGCAATGGAGATAGTATTCCGAAAGCATATTTATGAGCGTAACATCGGCATAGCATGCGGCAGTTATTTATCGTTATTCGATATTGTCGGTATTAGTTTCGGAGAATAAAGATATTTTTTCGATATTTGATCGGGAGGGCATTGCCAATTTTCCATTATGGACGACATTGTCGTTATTTGATAAGGAATGTGGATATTTGGAACGATATTATCTTCATAGCTCATCTCCGATAAGTGCGATATACATGATACAATTGTTAGTAGCAGAGTTTGTGTGTGTACTCGTTTTTTACTAGTATGCATGAATGTGTATATATATATATAATATATATATATATATATATTATATATATATATAGTCACTTTCTTGGAAAAGCCACGAACGTGCACAATAAAATTCACTAAATAGTCATAGCAAATACAGAAACTAAAACATATAAAAGAGGTACTCACTAGTTCTCGAATTTTCGGTGGTGCAACCACCTTTCTCAAGAGGAATTCCTAATTCCTCTTGAGAAAGGTGGTTGCACCACCGAAAATTCGAGAACTAGTGAGTACCTCTTTCATATGTCTTAGTTTCTGTGTTTGCTATGACTATTTAGTATTATATATATATATATATATATATATATATATATACATCCTTGAAATTGACGCTCCCCAGCGTCGCACAAACACACAAACACTCGGATAATAAATATTCCATACACAGAAACATAAATGAAGGACGCTTACAGTAGATATTGACGTTTCGACGGATGACGACGGCGGTGCCGGGGGAATATTTATTATCCGAGTGTTTGTGTATGACCACTTATGCAATTTCCTGTTGCAAAACACATTTTAACTGTTCGTATGAGCAATGAAGAAGAACCACTGACTGTAGACTACCACAGGGTGCATAGAGAGTAGGGACGTAGGACCCCAAGCTGCCTCTAGCCTACCCACCCCCACGCTAGGCCAAAACGTAAGTTACAGATGTCGTTAGACAACAAAAACTTAAATAGACACATAAAAAATGACTCTCCGAACTCAAACGTATTTCGGAAATTTTCGGTGGCACAGCCACCTTCTTCTGCGGGCAGATGGAACTAACTCAGCTGTCTCAATGAGACGTTTGTAGAAACAAAATATGTATTATGTATATATATTTATATATAAAGCACTTTTGTAAAAGTCTCACGGACGTGACTAATAATGCAAATGGAATTAGCACTATTAGAAACATACAAAAACACAGAAATACATCAAAAAAGATAAACACACTAGGTATCGAATTTTCGGTAATCTAACCACCTATCTCTTGAGAAAGGTGGTTAGACCACTAAAAATTCGAAACAGTGAGTTTCTCTTTTTTGATGTGTTTCTGTGTTTTTCTCTCTTTCTAATAATGCTAATTCCATTTACATTATATATACATATATGATGTAAAATGAATAGCATAGCTATATATATATATATATATATATATATATATATATATATATATATATATATATAGCTATGTGATTTTTCGGGTACCATTTCTTCCTGGGAAACCACAACCGGCACAGGTAAAGGAGCTGACCCCCCTTATCCCGATGTGTGGATTTCACATGCCGTCGGGCTTTAGTTCTGGGTGAACTCTATCATCCCCAATAAAAAGAGACGTTTCAGGCGTGATATGGTGGAATGTCATGATTAATTAAATTTGGCAATTTTCCACAAAATAATTTATGTTGTGGAAAATGCCAATTTTATTTAATCTACCATCCCCTACCAAGCCGACCTTCGGATTGAATACTGTGTTTATCGTTTATTTATATGTCATATATGTGTGTATATTTGTTCATATATGACGATAATTATCGCCGCGTCTCTCCGACGTCACTAATTGAAACTTAGACGTTGGAATTTGATTATCGCCCACCCCTGAGTCGCCATCGGCGTTTCTAAATTTCACCTCTGGGCGTGTCGTGTCTGTTATACATCTTCTCTGGGTCACGGGGGATTTGGGTCACGGTAAGGTCAAGGTCGGCTCTCTCCAGCTCCTCCTCTGTCCGCTCTCCTCTTCTCATCTCCGGGCTCAAGGCTTTTGGGTGGATGGACGTGGTGGGATGGATAAGGGGGAGTGGGGAATGGGTGTGGGGCTGGTCGGGCAGGAGTGGTCGCCTAGGGTGGAAATTTCGAAGTGGCGTGGGTGGTTGAGACTCAACCTGGCGCCTAATCCGTTCCATTGACTCTTTTCGCCACCCTTTTCCTCCTCACCTCCTCTCCCCCATTTAGACGTAATTTGCTCCCTCCTCGCAGACCCTGGGAATCCCTCCCACTCGACCGGTCTCAGGGTTAGGCTAGGAGGTGGGCGTAATTCGAATTACTACGCTCATCCGTAAAATGACCCTGCCTATACGTGCTCTGGTAGGGCCTCTTTCTCTCTCTCTCTCTCACTCTCTGTCTCTCTCTCTCCTTAGTCCTCATTCTCTTGGTTGGTTACCCTTGGCTCAGCGTTCCTCTCTTCCCCTGGGTCTCCTTCATCTTGCTCCTGTATGGATCCTATTCTTAAGTTATTCGGCTGATGTACTTCCTTCTTGGAGAACTGGCGGAAAATTTAATACGAAGTTTGTTTTTGTTAGGTTAACCAACTTTGTTGTTGAAGCAAAATGTAAGGCAAAGATTTATAAGATTAAAATAAAAATTTAAATGAAGAAAGTGTGGAAAAATTGAAATTCATGGAACGGATGGAGAGTGTGGAGAAGGATGGAGAAGGTGAGGTTGGCAGAAAGGAAAACAAGGATGTAATACAGGTGAAGGTTATATACCTGTAAGACGTTAAGGAGAGATGATTGTTGGGGGATATCTACTAGGGACATGGATACTAGATGTGGAGTAATTGATTGGCTGATGAAAGGCTGAAGGCTGTATTAGAGGAGAGAATGTTCGGTCAGTGATACATGGGGTATTAAAAGAATATGGATGCTAGACGGAATGAAAGAACAGCTTAATGTACTCGTAGTGTGGGATGCTAGTTTGTCTCTTCTTAGACGAGGCAGTAAAACGTGGGTGTGTTCAGTCTCCGTCTATCCAAAACCTAACTTAAACGGTGGACTACCAACCAATGTTTTATCATTGGACCATCTGAGTGATTTGGTCCATTAATCTAAATTATATTTGACCATTTAAATTTACATTGCTTTGGTTTACATTCGGCATCCAAACAGAATGTAACTATGATATTGTATGCCTTGTATGTGTGGAATCATCCTCGACCACGCATCCTAGCGATGGTTTCTAAGGGTATCATGTAGATATCTGATCACAGACTCTTTTCTTTTTCTTCTTTCCATACTTCCTCATTTTAGATCTTATCTGCCAAGTTCATTTCGATCGTGCTCCTCAAGACGGCCCAATTTAAACGCCTGAAATTTACTCACGTCCTCTCCCGATATCGTCTGCGTTCCTCGACCATAAAACATTACGCCCCAAACGTAAGATATGGATGAAGTTTCCCTTCACATTCGTCTCAAATATGACTGCAGGTGAGTAGCCTCATATTATATCTAATTAATCTATCTTGGCATATGGTTTTATTTCTGCTGCTTATCAATTTTCTTTTGAAAATATTAAGAAATGGGTACACTGGTATTTTGCAAAATAGCACATCGCTACTTCCAATATATGAGATGAGGGTGGTAATCTTTTTCAGCTGCACCAGTCTCCCATCTCGTTCGTTTTTAATAGCTTTTTTCCAAACGTTTTTCATCGATTTTCACAAAACTATGCTTTCTAGGAGCTTCTTTTTTTCTACATCATCCCTTATAACTACGCCATGTAATCTTGACATTAAGAAAACGTTCTCTTCCCCAATTGGGTTCGGGACTGCGAACTCGCCTGCAAAATGGGCGGAAGGACCCGTCGGAGGTCTTCCCAGATGCGAAATGCCGGGGCGTGGGGGGAAGGGTATCAATCGGGAAGAAAATCGTTTTCCTCACCAGATGTATTAATATTAAGAAATGGGTACACTGGTATTTTTGATTGGAATCAAAAGCGTTCGGGAAATGATTGAATTTGTTGAGATTAAATCATTTTCATTTCAAAACGAAGAAAATAAACTTCACGCTCAATGATAACATGTGTATTTGAAAATTTCGTCTGGTACTTCATTACTGCCCGCAAAATGATTCGAAGATTCGAGGTGTTTATTAATGAAATCCTGTAAAGGATATGTCTCGTCTCACAAGTTTCTTCCTGCAATGAGATCTAATTTTAGAATAAGATGACAATTCTTCAATAATATTCCTATATTTCCGACTACCCCAGGTTTCTCCCTTTGACATGTTTTACCACATCTGCCCACATGAGAATGGTCTTGAAGAATTTTTCTAGAATTTTCATGAGCAATTTTTTGTTCCCATATGGATGGCCTTTTTATCAAAAGTAAATGCGATTATTTTAGGGCCATTTCTCTGAAGAAAAGCCGGGGAGCACTCGGGTTCCATCCATAAAATATTTTCAAATCGAGGACAAGAGACCATTTCCGCTGCATTTCCCAATCTCCAAGAATATATCACTGTGAGTGTAAATGTCGCCTTCACTAAGATTACGGTGTGTATAAAACGATCCAATCAGCAATTTACTTCCTCTGACAGTTAGTATCCTTGTTGAAAGTACACTTTAATTGTCCTCGCCTGACCTTGCTCATTAATTTGTTTATCTGGAAAAGAAAGAAATGACCAAAGTAGAGACCATTCAATATACCATCCGAGATCCAGGTCAAAGAAATTATTTCTCATTATCGTTGTAAAACCATCGCCTCTTGAGAGAATTTTTGCACTTGGTATTCGCGACTCTCCTTCCGTTATCTGATCGTCCTGATTTTGCTGTTACTTGGCGTGCGTCCTATTCAATAACTTACTAACTCTTTCGGTGCGTTTAAACCCTGACACCAGGATGCCTCGTCTTTCCATATAACTTAATAGCAAGGATGAGGTACAGGGTTCGTCCGTAAAATAAGTGTACTGAGCTCAGGAAAAAAATGTATTACACTTTTACATATCTTAAGCTAATATTCCTCAAAATAGGACCCTTGTGAGTCGATACACTTGTTCCAGCGGCGTTCCCATTCCTGGAACGCTCCCGCGAAGGCATCATCGGGAACCTCTCGAAGACACGTCGTCACGGCCTCTTTGACGGCGTCCAAAGTCCCGTATCGCGTTCCTTTCAAACTCCTCTTTATCTTCGGGAACAGAAAGAAGTCCGGTGGTGCCAAGTCCGGGCTGTAGGGCGGGTGCGGCAGCGTTGCCACGCCGTGCTTGGCCAGGAAGTCCGACACGACAAGCGCGGTGTGAGACGGCGCATTGTCGTGATGCAGCCGCCAGATGTTTTTGATCGCTGGCCGGACGCGGGCGACTCGTTTCCGAAGCCTGTCGAGCACTTGGACGTAAAATGCAGCATTTACAGTTTGTCGTTCAGGTACAAATTCGTAGTGGACGACTCTCCTTTTGTCAAAAAGACTTATTTGTCAAGACACTTATTTTCCGGACGAACCCTGTATCTATCCCATACGTAAGTAATGGCTCACGGTGGCGCCCCTTTGGTATACCAAACGCCATCTCAGGACGATGATTAGGGCGCAGCTACTCCTAGACTCGTATGTTCGGAACCAAGGGTAGCAGAGTTTTTCTCCCATCCCAAGAACTTCTATTTTCATTCCACTCGCCTAACCTTTCCTAGCAGTTGGAGACACCCTGGTTTCCTTACCTCCAATATTTAATATTTCTATCTAGATACGAGTCTCCATACTTCCGCTCATCAAAATACGCTGGACCTCAAACCTGCGCATGCGTGTAGAGGGGGAATGTTACTTCCATATGCCACCAGGAGTGCTCCTGAAGGTCATTTAGTTTGTGGTCTACATTCATGTGTGCATTAGTTTTCAGCCTACCATCGTATATTGGACCTTTACATTGAGAGTTTCACTTTAAAATGATGTGGTGAATCGAAACTGGTCGTCAATAAAATGTTATTCAATGGAAAACTGTAATAGTCTTCATTGCTGTCATTAATGTATAATAGTTTAGGGATTTAGATAATCGTTATAATTTAAATATGCAAGGGACGTAGCTACGGTCGTGAATCAATGTAAACAAAAAATACGGGGATCGTAACCTTGTTTACGGTCCCCGTATTTTTTGTATACATAATCGTTATAGGTGGATACTTTGGGACCTTGGAACATAATGCGATCGTCTACTCGTATTACTTTGGACATGTGAATTCTTAGTTTATATATGGCCTTCAGAATTGTTAGTTTATGAATTTTCCATTTTATTCCGGACCTTGTGGATGAGAGTGCCGAGGGGGTTTGTTATTAATGTTGAGGTTGGTCGAAGGAAAAAGAAACAAACAAGTGAATTACTTTATTCAAATATGCCAAGTTACAGTTAGTTTTCACATGGGGAAATTTATTAAGAGACAAAAATTTTGGTCAGTGGATTAAATTCGTAACCTCTATGTTAAGTTTCTATCAAATCTATTTAAAGTATTAACGAGTTATGGATTTGATCTCGGTTCCAAGTGAATACTACCGAATATGAGGAAAAACATACTCTATTATTAGTATACGAGGAGTGTTCAAAAATTAACGGGAAGTTTTTCATTTCGCAAGCTTAGAGAGTCCGATTGTCAAACTTTTTTTTGTTATGTTGGTGTACATGCTCCTGAAGTGTGATAAAACTTTCAGCTGTTTTCATTGTGGACTTTGTCTGTGACAGCCACTAAGGTTAGACGTGTTTTATGAGCTCGGCGATTTTCGTTTGTTAAAAAAAATGGATCAAACAGTTTGTATCAAATTTTGCGTAAAAAATTAAATGAAGTGTAACAAAGTGTGTGAAATATTAACAAAGGCCTATGGTGAGTCTGCTATGAGTAAATCAAGAGTTTACGAGTGGTATAGGCGTTTCCAAGAAGGCCGTGAATACCTTGAAGATGACGAACGCCCTGGACGTCCCAGCACTTCAACAATCCTGGATGAAAACGTTGAAAAAGTGAAAGAAATGGTTATGAACGATCGCCGAATCACAATTAGAGAGGTTGCTGATAATGTTGGCATATCGATTGGATCATGTCATGACATTTTTTCTAATTTTTTGGGTATGAAACGCGTGGCAGCAAAATTCATTCCAAAATGGCAATTGCACCACGAGAATGCACCAGGTTACACTTCATTGCTTGTTTGTGAATTTTTGGCCGAAAACAATACTGTAACGATGCCCCAGCCTCCATATTCGCCAGATATGGCTCCGTGTGACTTTTTCCTATTTCCAAAAATTGAGAGAACCTTGAAGGGTCTTGTGTTTTACAGCTGTAGATGACATATAAAAGCGCATCACTGAAAGAACTAAAGGCTATCTCAAATATCGAGTTTAAGAAGTGTTTCGGGGATTGGAAGAAGCGCTGGCACAAGTGCATAATCTTCAATGGGGACTACTTTGAAGGTGGCAACATCAATGTTTTAGAATAAATTCATATTATTGTCCGAAAAATTAAAATTCCCGTTAATTTTTGAACACACCTCGTACATATATATTGTGTATATACATTTACACACTATATATATATCGGGGTGAAGGGAGGAAAGTAGTACACAGAGATGAAGAGGGCCCTGATAGGTTGCGGGATTGGGTTTTCTTTGGAGTCACAAAATATTTATTTGATAGTTCGGTCTATTGAGAAACCTACCTTAACCGGTAGATTACCTAATAAAAATGAGGAAAAAACAGATAAAAATATGGACGTAATATAGAGGTCGACGTCGCTCCAGTACATATAACACCTTGACCAAACCTTTTCTCTGTAGGAAATGAGTTTAAATCGGGAATGTATATATCTATTTACGGTATACTTATGTGTACATTAATAAAAAATTATAAATAATGACGACACCATTAATTTGTTAATATTTACTTCAATTTTAAAAAGCTGGATATGATAGCCATTATCCAGTTTCTAGTAATATCGTTGCATCTAAGTTTACACGGCTCCATCTATTGTGATAATATATAGTATTAAGAGGACGCAAAGCATTTCCATTTAAATGGCAACTATACTATATTTATAAGGTAAGTTATGGTTCCTTGTGTTATAATCTTTAATTATATAATTTCAAAATAATATAATTGGGAATTGAATCTTATTTCAATGATTAGTTACGGCCGCTTATGTGAAGCCGCTTTATGGAGTGATACGAAAAATCGGTTCCGCGGAAATGGGCTCTTTGAAGGAGCAGTGTTGTGACATTTGCGTGAAACTCTGCAAATCCTTCACGGAAACTTTTGAGTTGATTACCAAGACTTATGGTGAGGATGCTGTAAAACATACCATGTGTTGTGAGTGGTTTACCAGGTTCAAAAAAATGGTGGCAATCAGTGGATGACGACGAGCTTTCCGAAAGACAATCAACGAAGACTGATGACCCCCACATTGAGAACCTGAACGATATCGTTCGCAAAAATCGACGTCTGAAAGTTAGAAAACTTGCAAAAGAGTATGGAATCACGATTGGTTCGTGCTATGGAATCCTGAAAAAAAATTGAGGATTCATCGGGTCACGACGAAATTCGTACCTCGCCTGAAGACAGCAGACCAGAAATAACATCGAGTTTAAGTCTAGTAGGAACTGTTTGATCATGCTTAAGGAGATGAGACCTTCTTGTCCAGGATCATAAAAGTTGATGAGTTATGGATTTATGGAAATGACATCGAAACAAAAGTGTAACATTCACAATGCATTCGAGAAACATATCCCCATCCACAAAAAGCTCGTCAAGTTCGCTCGAACGTCAAGGTGATGCTGATTGTTTTTTCGACGAAAAAGGGGTTGTGCATCACAAATACCTACCTTAAAGCCAGACAGTCTAAACAAAATACTATCTGTGGTTTATTAAACATCTAAGAGAAAGAATGAGGCGAAAACTTTCCGAACTTTAAAGGCTCGGCGATTGATTTTTTCACCACGACAATGCGCCCAATCATTTGTCTCTCAGAAATCGTGAGTTTTTAGCCAAAGACAAGATCTTTGCGCTCCTCCACCCATCCTACTCCCCATGTGACTTTTTCCTGTTCACCAAACTAAATATATCGCTCAAATGAAAAAGATTTGCCAATGTTCCAGAGTTAGGAAAAAAATTCGAAGCTTCAGCATTCCAAAAGAACCGATCAATTGACTAATTCCAAGAAACTATAGGAGACACCGCAGCAGTAACTTTTAACGGAGTCATCCGCTAATATGAATTTCAATGCAACAATTTTAGAGCGTAAAAATCATTCGCATTGACCGAGATTCGAACCTGAATCCATCGATGTCCGATTTTCTGATTTCGGTGTCCGAAAATTACGGAGTTTAAGAGGATGCCTCGATAGCTTAACCGGCTGAAGCACTCGGCCAGATATCGAGAGATCCCGGTTCGAATCCCGATCAAGGCGAATAATTTTTACACTCTGAAATTGTTGCATTGAGATCCATGACTGTTTCAAAAAGTGGAAACGCCGTTGGGAATGTATAAGTTGGAGGGGAGACTACTTTGAAGGGTACCCTGACCAATAATATATTAGTGTAGCATTTTTTTTGCAATAAAAAACTTGGGAAGTTTTTGAACAGAACTCGCACGAGAAATAGTTTTGAAGAGACCTCGTATTTATAAAGTGGTGTAGGGTGGCCAAATGGGCTATTATAAATAGAGGAGGGCGGGCAAAATGGTGGGGACATTAAAAGAAGAACTGCGTTGGTGAACATACGTTTACAATGAGGATGGAGTTGATAATAGACCCCTAAAGAAGATATGTATATAAAATATTGATGAAAACTTTATTACATGGCTTATAAGTTATGCGGGAAATTAGTCATCGAAGAACTAGGATAAGCCTTGATCGGAGGACTTTGAGAGGTAGGTTTGGAAATGAATGGGGAAATTTCAAGTGACGGAAATGAAAATCAAAGATAAAGTACTAATCATAGTCGAGAGAAAGATACCACCCTTATGAAACATTAGAAGAAGGCAGCACAGGTAGATATAAGGGATACTCAAAGACGCAAGTTTGATGCTGAAGATGATGAAGGGAGTTTCTGGGGAGATGCAAGTGTGATGCTGGGGAACCGAGTTGGAGGGAGATGAAATTAGGCATTTTGGATGAGATCAATCGAGGTAGAGAGTATGCAAAGGTGATGGATGAGTTATTTTAATATGTAGCGTGGTGTTTTAAGGATATTTTGTATCATGTTAGCTAGGATTTAGGAGTAGGTCGTGTGTAGTTCCGGAATGAGTCCAAAACTTACCATAACCGAATAGACTACTGCTGAAAACAACAGTTTTTAAATATTTTGTGGGATCGATTCGAGATCATCAAATTGTTAGACTGTTTTTCTGTCAATTCACAGAGCTGCGTGTAGCACCAAGGTTCACGAATCCCTTAAGTTTAAAATTATGGGAAAATTAAATTCAAATAAAGTAAGCTTCCATTTAGTTTAAATTGATATAAAGAAGACAAACCATAAAAAACCATATACTAAGAAAACAACTCGAAGGTCGGTTTGATACGTGATGATAGAGTTCACTACGAACAAAGTCCTATACGGCCTGTGAAATTCACAAATCTGGTTAGGGGAGCCAGTTCATTTCCCTCTGCTTTATGGTTTCCCAGGAGGATCTGGTGCCCGAAAAATTACGCAGCTTGGGTGAAGCTGAGGGTGTCCAGAGGTGCGTCCGGAAATGGACCCGAGCCCTCCGTTCGATAAACCAAAGTTCTACCCATGAACTGCCAGGGTAGATGTGATATTTTATTTCTTAGTAACTGCAATTCAAATCATTATTTATTTAAAATGCAAAACGAAATCTGCTGAATTAAGTCTGTAGAAAATTCCACACGCTCCGTTAAAAAAATAGATACCTACATATCTCTCCGGATATGGGCACAGTAGATTATCGGGTGATAATTAATTAATTGTATTAGGTTATTGATTTAAGTGCTTAGAATCTCTCCCTTCCCACTGTCCGCCATCACGTTGGAAACAAGAAAAAAGTTGAAACCTGCTCGTCTACCCTTTACTTTCATGAAAGTCGGTGGCATACGCAATTCATACTTTTTTCTACATTTTTTCATTGAGACCTATAGTGGCAGACCGAATGTTGATATAGGAATAAAGATTTATTGTACTGTCTTCTGATAATCCTTTCCTACTGAACATTTGTCATTTTTATCGAAAGCATCACCTGAATAAACCAACAAGCGTTATGAAAAACGTCACCGGAAATTCACCCGGTATAAATATTTTTTTCTTTTAGTCCGACGTATTGATTTAGGTGAATCCAATCTGGTGTTATCGAACTTGTCGGCCCTGCTGCGTTATCTTCGGCAAACATCTCTTATTTTCGTTGAAATCGAATGTTTTCCGGGCGAGGACACTAGCGAATTTAAGAATCGGTGCAGTGAGATTCGCTTGCGTTATCGCAAATTCTACTCTCAAGATATGTGCAAAAAATGCAGGAATTTCACTGCACACGAAACAGAATTTCCATGGAGTCTGACAGAAGAAAGGACTCGTGAAGAATTTTTTGGAGAAAAACGTAAATTCACCCGAATAAAATTCCTCTAATATAAATTCAGGAATGCAATAATTTAATCGATGAAAGGCATGATTGGACAACATTATAGAAACATTCTTTTCTTTGTCAGTTATTCTCCAACTCTAACTTTTTTAGACAGTAAGCCAAACATTTAAAACCATTGCTTTAGCACATTCATTACGGTATTGGAATGCAGGAACTGCGATGAGAATCAAGAAGTATCATTCTGGTTGAATGTCGACTTGAGGTACAAAAGAGTTAGCTGGTGTAAACTTATCGGGATCTCCTAGTATATAAGTATTCACAATTATATTATTAATGTTGCGTAGGAACCTTATCATGTATTTCAAGGGAGGTCGTGATGAAATGATACCTTTTTATATCACTATTTAATTCAATACGGTTGTCAGAATCAGTTTATATAAAAAATTAGGTATTAACACAGTAGTAGCTGCTCCAATAAATGGGAGTACATATCCGCTACCGGGAAGCTGTGCAAATATATCACACTTTTCCTAAATCTGTGCCTAACCATAATATAATCTATCTGATACCTTTCTGAGTCACCAAGCATTTTCCATGTATACCTACGCCTTTTGTGGTGTCTAAACCATGTGTTAGTGATGACTAACCCCTGTCTCCTACAAAACCGAATTGCTTTCTCCCCGCGTTCATTCCTCGTGCCTAACCCATAGTCCCCCACCTCACCACCATCTCTTCCTTCGCCTACCGTCGCATTCGAATCCTCAATCACTATCAAATGTTTACCCCGCAGGAATACAGGCGATTATATCCTTCTTCCTCCTTATCGTTGCTCGGTGACAGGTATACCTGAATAATGACCAAATTCGTCGGGTCTGCTCTTATCTCTACTAGTAATCTTACGAGTATATTTGTAACATAAATTAATTAATATAATCAATTAATTAATATTATTATATATTAATTAATGTAAAACATATCTGTATGTTTGTTTTTATGTATGTATGCTCAGACACACCCACATTCATACAAATCGATAACTTTTAACCAAGCTTTAATATGCATCGGTTTTTCCGATAATTAATTTAATTTGCATACACTTTCTCGGTTGCTAAATACGGTTTATTTAATGATCGGAATTTTCCTGAATGGCGGAGCACTTCGAGAGTAAGAGAAAACAGGTTGGAGATCTGTATCAAATGACTGTAAGACGAGCAATGTGTAGTGGGAGTGTCTTTCATACCTTTTCTCTTTCGCGGCCTGGAGTGAAGCCACCGCCTCGGAAAGGCGGTCGATTTATGCGCGAATTCAATATCCTTGAATATACGGTCAATGGCGGGAATACGTGTTCCAAGATCTAAAAAATGTTTCCGCTCATGTTCGAGTGCTACGCCACCTAATGACGCGAATGTGCATTCTTTGTTCGCCGTCAAATTAGTCATCCTCCGCCGACGCGAAATTCGGGTAGTACCCGAATAATTTACTTTTCTTGAAATTTTAAGAAAGCAATCAACCGACCCAGTCAGAAGGCTTGCATCAAGAAAATTTTTATCTAAAAGAACCGCAGAGCCACTTAATTTTTTTTTCCCTTTGGAAATATGATTAAGTGGCTCTGAAAATAATTAAGTGGCTGAATTTTTTCGATTAGAGAGGTACATAAATATTCTGACACTATTGAGATCATTTGTTTTAGGTTCATATAGCATGAATAACCGAAGAAAAACGTGGCTAGTGTGTTTGTTCAGTTATTGACCAAGGCAACTTATGTCACTTGCATCTGAATTACATTTCTTTAGATAAACTTTCAATTAACAAAGTAAGCGAGTAAGAAAGAAAAGTAAGGTCATTCAGTGTCATCACATATATCAACTATTGTTGTTCTTCTTTGTCTCTGCAAAGATTTTCCGATACATTATTTTAGATTTTCGTTTGGTAATTGTTTGTGTGGATAGTGGAGTACGGCTAGTGGAACATTAACAGGTGTGGTCTATTAATACCTTACTCGTACACCTGTATCCCGCCGAGGTGGCACTAGTGTTGCTACGAGGGATTAAAAATTTGCGTTAATTTAAATAAATTAACGAATATTCTAATTCAAAATTATTCGATAATTTTTTTAGACAAAAAATATTAAATAATGACTAATAATACAAAGATTTATATGATAAATAAATGACTTGGAGTGACACTTTTTCATACAATTTAATTGATGGTTCCTTCAATTCCTGTTGAACGGGATTTTCCATTAAAAGCTCAATTTTACGTATTCAAATGAAAAGTGGTATGAATGATTAGGGTGATAAGTTTCAATGAAAGCCTTTGAAAGTAAATTCCGAGCGTTGCATTACAAACGGAGGTTTAATTAGTTGTTCACAAGGGTGATAGGTGGAAGTGAGATACATGATCGTGGAAAAAAATTAGTACGTATCATTTGCTTCTAGCGGTGTTGGTTAAATGCCTCAGGCGCAATTAACAAACCATAATTAAATGTTTGCTCCAGTGCTGTAATTCCTCCATTGATAAAATGTTCAATGGTTTCGTGTATCTCTGATGATAGAGCAGTTCCCGCGAATATTTCTGCATTGATTGAACATTTGCCCTTGAACGTATTCAGCATTCTTTGGAAATCAGCGAATAAACAGATCGTGATGATAACACTATACGGTGTAAAACACGCACTCTGTTTTCCTCTTCTCCCTCCGCCTCTCTCTCTCTCTCCCTCCCACTGAGCGAATTTAGAAGTGTTACTTTATTGGTCTTCGACAAGCGTTTACAAGAGAGGAGTATTAATTAAGGAGATTAAGTATTCAGCAGTAGTCGGCTTGTTTTATGTGAATCCTGCCGTGTTCTATAAGCGTGCGATTCGAGAGTATTTTTGCTGGAAACATAACACTCCAATTCCAGCCGTAGTTGTAAAACCGTTAACTTCGTGCATCTGATTTGACAGGGAATAAATTCGCGAGAAGTTCTAAATAAACCGAAACGTACTACCGCCATTATGTTTTGAACTCAAGATGCATCAGGAGTTTTTCTTAGCCGAAATATATGTGTTATCTCCCTGAATTATCGTTAAAACTACTATTAAATCCATAAGGGAAAACGCTTTCATCGAATGTACGAGAGTTTTCTGAGAATCGCTGCATGCTCTTGAAAAACGACAGATACTGAAATATTTAAGATTATGAATCACAAGGCGTGCAGTTTCCGCCTCCACCTTTTCCCTAGGTGTTCGTGGAAAATATAGTCTCTCTTCTATACCAATATCTTCGTCTATCGTCTATCTTCGATGACCGAGGCACTCGACACATGGCCGTATTTTACAGTTAAAATTTTCACGTAAGGCGGATACGAGGTCAACTCAGGTTATGACGCTAACCCCAGGTTCTAAATATTTCCTTACCTTTTTGCACAATATAAAAAGTTTCCTTGACCGATACTTGAACCACAGATCTTCGATTTTGCGAGGCCGACGCACTTAACCGCTTGAGCTGTCGAGGAAACATAATTCAATCTGAATTCTGGGGAGGTGGGGGCAATTTATGCAACCAAGTGCCCCGATATTTTGGCCGGGAGATGGCGTTAGGGAGTTATTTAACCCTTCAAAGGATAAATGCACCAGGACACAAGGAGAAAGAATAAGATGGGAAAGCAATCGTGCAATGTCATTAATAATAGGATTAATTCAATGGCATGCAAAGCTAGAATAAGGAATAGAACCATATTGGCCATATACGTAGTCTGTGCAAAAAATGCGCGAACTAATGCAACCTGGCGGCCATGACGCGGACTCCAGCCCCGTCCACTAGCCTTGCTAATTGCCTGAGACCCAATGAGCCATCTGTGCTTGGCGGATCGTCGAGCTGTGAGTGTGGTGCCAGTTATGTTATTTTCTGTTGTCCTTGTTTTTACTGTTTGTCGAAAATGGAAATTGACGAAATCACGGAGCAACGACTCAACGTCAAGTTTTTTGGTGAAGTGCGGTAAAAGTTATCAAGAAATTACTGAAAAGTTGACAGCTGCTTACGGTGATAATGCTCTGAAGAAAACATCCGTTTTCAAGTGAATTAAGCGTTTTAGAGATGGTCAATAAGACTCCATGGATGGCCCGACAAGGCCAGGAAGACCTTTAACCACCTGTGTTGACGACAACATTGATCGTGTGCGCTCCCTTGTCCTTACCGATCGTCGAAAAACTGTCCAAATGATAGCTGATGACCTGAATTTAGGAGAATCAACAGTTCAAACTATTTTAACCGAACAATTGGGCTTAAAAAAATGAGTGCAAAAATCGTGCACATTTACCATTAATTATGCGTCAGTTTCTGGCAAAATATTCAATCACCATCCTTAATAATCCTCCTTATTCACTATATCTTGCCCACCTGCGACTTTTTTTATTCCAAAAATGCAAAAATGTGATGAGCGGACATCACTGGGAAAATGTCGACACAATTAAGCAAGAAACGACGAGAAAACTAAAAAGCCTAACTGCCCAGTACTTCCAAGGGTGCTTTGAACAGTGGAAAAGAAGATGAAATAAGTGCATAGAATCGGATGGAGGGTACTTTGAAGGGTACAAAATCGATGTAGACTAAATTTTGCAAAGTAAAGTTTTTACAGCCTCAGTTCGTGTATTTATTGGGCAGACCTCGTACACATTCAAACACGAACACCTCTTGTGCCCTCGGTTCAGCCAGGCGCTTTATACACTGGACTACCGCGTTTCTGTTTGGATGTCTGAGGAAGATTATACCACGTGTGAAACAATTCATCAATGTGACGGAGGTAGATGAAGTATGCAAGGTATGGGTGCGTGTAAGGAATCAATAACAGAAAGTTAGTTCACAAATTTGAAATCAGGAGCATATTCACTTTATTTACCCATAAACGGAACGGAATGGAGACACATAAAATGTGCACGTGCCCTACAATTCCATTCGCTAGAAGAGTTTGAGGTAAAAATATGTAGGAATAGGAGTTTGAAGAATAAGTAGGTAACGAAACAAACACAGATTGCTGGTATCTCTGATGGACTATATAAGTGAACTGGCTTGCATGGAAAAGAAGTAAACTGGCTTGCACAAAATACGAAAATGGACGATAGTCGAATAAATAAAGGCAGAAATGTACAAATAATTTCCAAATATCAGTGATTTTCGAAGATTTTCCCAAGCTGGTCCTTTTCCTTTTCAATAGACAATAGTTTATGTATCAACTTTTTAAAAATCTAAGAACAGTGTTGATAATGATCTACCTACCTACATTTTCCTACATCTTTTCCTTACCTTCGAAGAAGTTAATCATAGCTGTCTTCTTTGCCTCAGAATTCCCTCTTTTTCCCTTTACATCGTTCACTCATCGACTTTATATTCTACAGATCTCAGCCAGAGATGGTGTTTCCTCTTCTCTCAGGGTAACATCTAGTGTACCGCAAGGTAGAGCTCCTGGTCCTCTCCCCTTCTTTTTTTGTGTTGATGACATCACCGACCCTTTTCTAACCCGCGACTATGTTGTCGTTCTTTTAGCTGATGGCAATTACTCTGGCTACGCTGCCCTCTATGCCCTCACTTCCGTAATAGAATCACCGAAATCGTTTACTTTGAGCACCAATCCCGTTACATACTCCCAATCCTTCTACGGCCACTCCATCCCGAGTGCTCCTTCCCATAATCATCTAGCCTTAGTATTTAATCCTAAGCTTACTTAACACATCAAAAAGATTTCCGCCCAAGCTTCGTAGATGTCTTATGTTAGGTTGTTAGGTCGCCGAAATTGACCATCTTTAGCTCTCAAGATATTATTTTCTGGCTGTAGAGAACTATTTCACCCTTTGCAATGCAGCAAACCACATTCCTCTGGGGAACGATGGAGCGAGACAGCCCTATCTCGCTCCTTCGACTTTCTCTCTCTACCTATATGCATATATATAAGTGTGTGTGTGTATGTATGCATGTACATATGTGTATATAAAAATAATAATACATATACATGCATGTTAGGCAAATGAGGAAAGGGCAGGAACAAGATAGGGATGTCGGACGGGATGAAGGGAAGAAGGAAGTGCACAGAGATGAAGAGTGACGTGATGTAGATTAGGTGGCTGGATTGTGTTTAGAGTCACAAAATATTTGTTAGTTGTGTCCATCAAAAAGTCTACCTTTCCCGAAAGATTACCTTTTTATAATAATAATAATAAATATATATATGTATATATATATATATATATATATATATTTATATATATTCATATATATATATTTATATATTTATTCATAAAATATATATATATATATTTATAGAAATATTCATATACATATAGTGGGCAGACAAATACACACAAAAAAATATAGTCGTGGAAAAAAAAATATATATATATATGTACATATATTGCACGACTTCGCGTACTCTCTCTGAAATCTCACGAAGCTGTGCTACCTGAACTCTAGATTGCCCCTCTGCAGCGGAGACACACACTAGCTGACTTGAGAGTTTTCCACGAGATCTTGACTTCTCACTAATGTTTTTCGAAATCCTCCGCTTTTTCTCCCTGCATGTCCCCTCTTACAAAAAAAGACACTCTGGATTAGATTATTTCATCTTCCCCAATTCCCTTTATCCATGACTCTCTTATACATATACCGTCTCCCTCACACCTTTCTTAAATTGATACCTCATTATTCCTCATCAACCAGAAGGGTTGATTCCGTGCTTCACGTGATGTAATTATTTTTAACCCTATTCTATTTATGTTATATATCTGGTGGTTTTACATCTTTCAATCTTTAATTTATTTACCAATGTAGAGACAATAATGGCTGCTTTTTGGTTCAATATATACATAAATAAATAGAGAAATATAAAAGTTTCAAGGCAGTCACATACGTGCAAAAATATGGCATGTGGTGAAAAATGTTCGTCATTTTGGTGTTCAATGGCTGGCAGGTATTCCGTCCCATCATAGTGGCATGGAACTAGCGCAGTCTCCCTGTGCCTACGATTCAATAAATGCTAACGTAACGGGCTTTTTTATAACTTTACCCAATTCTCTTTAAATGATTTCGGATTTTCGTAAAGAATAATATGCGAGAAGGGCGCTTGAATGATTTGTGAGAGGAAAGGAAGTGTTGACCGAGATATCATCATTTGTGAATGTAATCAGAGTGACTCTCGAGAGAGAGATATGAGAGGAATTTCAAAAAAATCTCAGAAACGGGGGAACGCGTCTCATGTAATGCACGAGTACGGGCATGTGATAAGAGGCTATGGACGCATGGACGCAAGACTAGGGCAACGTGAGAGAATTCGACGGAATCGAATAGGTTTCCCGCGATGGCGTTAAAATGAGATTTTTATTTCTGGCGTCCGGAGTTCCTATTTTCCCCAAGTTGCACTTCAATTTGTCGACCAAAAATTCGTTCAAAGACGATTTTGAGTGGGAATGAACACGATGAAAATGTTGTGAGTTGGCATTGATGATGGTGTGGATTCATTTTTCGTTTTCATTTATGAACACTTAAATGGCAGCGAGAACGAGGTGGCATCGATTGAAATATTTTCATTACATTCTTCAGCCCAGTTGGCCTCGTTTTCCCTCGGCTTTTGAATATTCAGGCAAATGTGACGTTCTAAACTCGCATTTGAAAAATTACGTCATATTTTTTGTCCAGCGGAACGCCAACATTAATGAGTAAACAAATGAAATCAGGATGGCGAAACTAGAGTTTGTTTTCGTGAGCATATCTGTCGATGTTTTTCGTTCCCACAGTTTGTGCGTCGTTCTCCATAAACCAATTCGCCTCTCGTCCAAGCCCACTCTCTTTCGCTTAATGGGGAGAACATACTTCTCGCGACTCCCTCATATCGTTCGCAAACGCTCTTGCTCAGGAAAATAAAGCAAGCGAGTACCGCAAACGTGTGCTCCATAAACTTGATTTGTACTTTTTCGTGTGTTTTTTCTCCGCCTCGTGGCGCCACCGGGCACCTCTCGGCCAATGAGTGTCCTCATCTTAATATTGCTGAATAGGTTTCGGTTATGAGAGCGTAATACTTTGGATAAAAAATTTTGTTTTTCCTCCTCCTGAATCTAAATGTCACTAACGTCGGGGTGATGAGGAAAAGGCGTGCCATCGTTGTATTTTCCGTGAGTGTCTTCGGCCAAATTCGGATGTGGGATTAATTATCAACCCCACGAACCCCACCTTCGAAAATGATGGCTGCTTATTCCGTTTTCCGCGAAATTGATGTGAGGCGCTGTGCTCAAAATGTCGCCCTGAAAACTGCTTCGGAAAAACTGGAAATTTTCCGAAAACATTACCACTCCAGTTTATGAGGGAAGCTTTTTTTCAGTTCTCACGAACCCTCAAAAATGTTCCCATTGACATTTGGCGTTCATTTTATCTGTTTCATTTTTTATTATCGTTGAGTGAAGTACACCAGAGTCCTCTAAAAATGTATGAACGAACTATAAAGCACTTGATAGTTCTATAGGTGACCATTTAGAGAACTAGCCATATACAGAACTCGAAACAACGACGTCGAAGTACTCGCGTTAATCCGATAATTTTTTTGCTTATTTCATTCTATTATTTTATGGTTCGTAGTTTTAAATTATTACTATTTCATCATTCATAGTGACCAAAATAAAGTAGATACTGTTTTCATGTCTAGCGATATACTCATTACAACATTATATATTATTATTGTATTTTTCATATACAGGATTACATGTATATCAAGTCGGTATGCCCTATTTTCCCTCGATGAACCGAGGGCCGCAAATTATCGTTTACTCATATTCAGTCATTCCTATATGTTTATACGTGAAAATGTATGAGTAATGCATATAAACAATTTATAGAGTTTACAGAGTACAATGCTTCACATGGAATCCCCGTTGTAAATTATGGATAAAAGGCAAAGTAAAGATGAAATATGGATGGTATTATCGATGTCATTAAAAAATCAGATTAATTAATTAAAGCCAGGTTGATAAATCATTACATCGTAGATATTAATTTTGTATCGACGGTCGATACTCGACAGAATATATCGTATATCTCAAACTTGGAGAAGGTCAGGCAGCATTTCGTCAGGAATTAATGTGTTTATGCTGGTGAATAGTCACTTGTATTAACAAATTTAAAATTCTACAGTCTAAAAGAAAAACAGTTGTCCACAAAACTTTCACGCATAAAGAAGAAATATTAATATTTCATTTAAGAAGTACTGCGATAATTACCTTCTTTGATTAAGTTTGCAGTGCGTCTGAAGAAATACATAACCAACTCTTGCAAAATGTGGTTACACGGATAACGGCACACATTTTAAACAAGCCTAACATAGCAACGGATGTTTTGTCAATACTTCATGGATAAATTCATTTAAAACATGGCGTTCATTCTTTACCTTCAACTCCGGAAGAATCGCCCGGCTCATTGGAATAAACAGTGATCACCAGAAGTAAATGGAACTCACCTGAAATGAGATAGAGAAAAATATAAGTAATTGTTTATTATTTTAGCACCAGAAATACAAGATGATAAGTTCGTTAATAACTCGTTCGTTAATAGGTAACAAGGAAAATTCATTGGACGTAATAATATATTAATAGTATTATTACAATGATGGGACTATTTCTATTTATGTGATAATTTGGTGAAGACTGTATGGATGATTATAGTAACAATTCGCAAGGTTTGAATAATATTCTTTATCCCTGTTATACTTCATATAAACTTTGCTCGAATGAAAATTTAAACAATTTTTTATTGTATTACACCCTTCGGTAGATATATGCTCAAAATCCCATACTTAAAATAACAATTTTAAAATATCGTATTGTGGGAAGTATTCGCAATCATGTGTTTTTTCATATCAATTATCAATACATAATTTAGAAAATTTTTTCAATGTTTATTTATTATCCATGCAATATTTACTCATCATGTTGTGATTAGTCTGGAGGCCAAAATTAAAACGTTATGATATTGTTTGTGTTTTTCGGGTTTGCATGAATTTATTTAAGAAATAAATAGGCTGACATGTGTTTGGCTTCATTTTATCAGATAGGGTTTGAATTTATGAGACGTGAGGACGGGGTGATAACCCTCCCAAGAGAGCACTGTAGAAATATAAGATTATTTTTCAAACTTTAAAAAAAATGGCGTCAGGTTTTCACTTTGTATATATACTACCTTGCATCTATTATTAAAATTTTCAAGCAAACATCTTTCATTTACCCAACAATTCTTCCGGCACCCTATGTCATTGATGAGACATCTTGTTATTGAGACATAGTACCGAAGCAATGGTTACCTAGATACGTACAAGAAGTGTGGAAAATTTGCTTAGGGATTTTGATATTTTAAAAGGAAATTATGACTGACCAAAATTCTACAACCACCTAATCTTCGCCCCTATGAGCGCTATGCGTCTCTGTGAACGGTGTTCCTTGGAACAGAAAATGTAACATAGCCTGCGACCGAACTTTACCGAATGCCAACATAACGAACATTCCCAACTTTTCCCAGTACCTAGCACGCCGTAGGTGACCAGCTGCAGACTTTAGGAAAAAACTGGAATGTTATTAAGTGCTGTGAGGGCCGGTGAGGGAATTCCCGGTCAGCTGGAGGGGAAGTGAAGCAGTCTCATTACAGTTCCTGGTTGCCACACCTTTCAGATAGGCGGCTGGCTGCTATTGGAGTACTATATTCGTATATAGCGGGCAAGGTACTCTGGGCACCTGCAGCTCCACCCAAGCTATGTGATTTTTCGGTTACCAGGTCTTCCTGGGAAACCACAACCGGCACAGGGAAAGGAACTGGCCCCCTACCCTGATGTGTGAATATTTACACGTCTATTAGTTCTTTGCCGAAGAATTAGTTCTCCAATTCTATCCTTTTATTCTCATCTATATACTTCCTCGTTCGTCACTTTGTCTGTCTATTTAAACTTCGCCTTATTCCGCTTCAGCACCATGTTTCTAAAGCATTTATTGTTTGCTTTCCAAATGTTTTCATTTTTATGAACGATAAGAGCGCCATGTTTCATACGAGCAACTCGACGAAATTATTCTTTGTATACAACCTGAGATTTTTTGGACATATTAGTTGCCTTTTCTTCAGGGATGTGTTATTAGCATGTTGGCATGTACAGGTATTGGCTTGAGTTATTCTTCGTTTAATGTTGTTTGAACCTCTTGCATCCCAAATTACACTGCTGCCCCCGATAGATGAAGTATTCCACTTGCTCCGGTTTCACTCCTCGAATTATGATCTCCTTCTTCAGCTTCTCTCTTTCAAACACAAGCATTTCTGTTCTATTTTTCAATGCTCATAATACATTCCAGAATTACTTGAGCATCCAGAGTTGCTTGCAGGTGTTTCTGCCACTCCTGCAATATCATTTACGAACCGGTGCGCGCTAATTTCTTCGCCATTCACACTGACTCTTTTTATGCCCAATCTTGTGATAATATGCCCAAAGAGTGCAGGTGAATGTTTCTCTTGAGACCTTGCATTGGAGGGCAGAATCGTAGTTTACCAGGACTCACTTTTAATTGCTGTTACCCTGCTATGCACGAACTGCAACGCAAGGTAGAAGCTGGGTTTTCGTTTATACGGATGAATGTGCTTAGCGAAGCTTCCCAAACTCTATTATGGGAACAGGAATTTCGTGTGCACAGAGTGTGTGTGGAAGTGAGTGGGGAGGAGTTTATTCGTTGGGGTGACGCTTGCATACGAGATCGATTGAAGAGAGGAGCATTTGAAAACAAACGGATTTCTTCCAGCGTGTATTCTCGTGGTAAATCTCTAATATAAAAACTATTAGGTAACTTGGAATGCGACTCTTATCGAGTGAATTTGGAGCGTACGAATTGACCTCGACTATGGATTCGACAAATGTAAAATTTGCGGAGAAATATGCGACGAGGAATTAAAACTAAAAGAACGTCATGGTCGTCAAAAAAAACCCGTCGGGGAATATTTCCAAATTTGGATTAAAGATATTCACTTCGTCATATCTCGAGTAAGCTAAAGCTATGAAAGCTTTTTGCTATAATCATGTTGCAAGGTATTATATTAATATACTCCGAGACACGAATTAAATCATTGTATATTATGAAATTTAACGGAATTTCGTCAGAAACAAATTTAAATAACATTGATAAAAGAACATTTTCGTATCAAGTTGTAATGGTTTAAAGGAAAATGGTTGTTATGTTTCTTAAGATGTTAGAATGGTATAATCACGAAACTTTAAAATGCTCTCCCAGTCACCGATAACGAAATTCTAAATAAATATCGTATATTTTGTTGTTAGTTATATACATATAAATATATATATTATCTGTTATTAGTTATGTATATAAATATCTGTTATTAGAAATATATATATATATAAATATTTTTAAAACTAATAAAAATTTACGCTATTTATTTAGAATTTCGTTATCGGTGACTGTGGGAGAGCATTTTAAAGGATATCTTCCATCCGCCCGGCAAGTGGAAGGTTTCAAAGTTTCCATGTGAAAGAATATATATATCTTAGGCTTATATATGTAAATATAATATTTATACATATATATATGTAAATATATTATTTTATATATACATATATATATATTTATTTATTTATTTATATATATATATATATATATATATATATATATATATATGTAAATATAATATTTTATATATACATATATATATTTATTTCTTATTGTAAATATTTTTTTTTAATATTAAATTTGGTATTTTGCTGTTGAAGGTAGAATTTAGATCGATACAAATTGAACGTCCCTGCATTTCTTTGCCGATCCCAGCTAAACACAACTTGACAACCAACACTACAATAAACCCTTCTTCAATTCCGTGATGTTTCATTCTCCCATAATACCATTCAACATTCCTCTCTTTTTCTCCCTTTCTTTTCCCCTTTATAAATAACAGTCGTCATCATTCCAATGACTATTTAAAACTCAATCATTTGAATTTCTCAAAACAATTCCCTCTTCTTACTCACTATACCTAGTATTTTCTGGTTTGTTCTGTTCATTTCACCTTTTATATTCTTCTCCTTGCCCTGATTTCAAAAGCATCCACCATCTATGCCTATTGCCTTGCTTCAACGCCCAACACCGCACAAAACCACGATCCATATCAATGTTTTCACCAATTCATATGTACGAGTACCTTCCTTCCTTATTTGTCCCGTCATAAATTTCTTCCTTCTTGTGAAATATTCTTTGTCTAACACAACTTTATTACCTTCTTGCTTGAGGCGATAAGATAATTTGCGTTGGGATAAGAAGAGTTACTGCTTTGAGCATTTTGGTCCAAACCATTTTCAAGATATGTAAACTTACCTCATTCAGTTAAATAAATGAGTAGAGAATAAAATGTACCATGTATTATTTTGTTGAAACTTTTCATTTTTTTAGGAAAAAACGATTTGAATTGTAAGCATTCCCAATCTATTTAAAAATGCACATTTCACGACCCTTCCCATGTCATTTTTAACGGAAGAGGAGACATATTTTTATACCCAATTAAAACAAATACTAAAGTCGGCGACCAGTTAAAAAAAATTATTAATTTTTTATAAAATCAAATAAAGAAAAAATTAATAAAACTGAAATAAAAACTGATGAAAAATACCGACGAACCTGAAATTATTGATGATGGTTTCTGAAATATAAGTTATGCTTTCCTAAATATGACAGTCTATTCTGAAAAGCTCTTGTTCTGTGGAAATGGATTTGAATCATCTTAAATTCAAATGAAGCTCGCTTAAATAACATTTACTAATTTGAAATTCCAATGTAGTGCTTTAAAATACAATGATCTAACCTTCATTGTGATTTGCGATTGCTGAATAGTGACTGAATATTCCGAAACATAATTGATACTTCGTGAAACACAATTGACTGAATTGACTGAATACTATACAACTGAAAAATCCGAAATGTTTTCGATCATCTCTGAATTGCAACTAGGGAAGCTGCAGTTCTTTCTCTGGGAAAGAGAAAACATGTCCACTTTTGCACTTTGCCATAATTATGTTCTCTGAATATCCTGGCGGATGCCAAGTTACGCGTTTCGCGCCATATTTCCACACAGTAGCGCACTCAATTTTGCCCCCTTTGACCGCCGCCATTCGCCCGCCTCGTAAATTCTCCCGCAGTGTGAATGTCTAGCGATAAATTCATTAAGACCATCCCCACCATTCGAAACGAGGTCGGGGTCTTTATTATGCTCGACTACCGCGCGCAGAGGATAAGTCCCGGTCCCATCGCACCCATACAATTCTGGTCTCTTCCGTCAACTAGGTCATCATCAATGATCAAACGTCCTCTGCGCTACAGGGCGTATTTGCAGGAACAGTGTGTACTCCTCAATCCGTCACGAGGGTGTGAGGTGTATTACCGTTATTGTAATTAGTGATCAATTAGGATGACTTCTTCAAAAGTTACTATCGCGACATCTCCCGTAGTTTCTTGGAATTTGTCAAAGGTAAAAAAAACTAAGTGTTTGAAAGTTGGCTTTAACCTCGTGAACTGTGGCGCATCGCGCATGACTACGAATGTCTGTACGATGTTTTGTCACATCTTGTTCCTTTAAACCCCCCAAAATTTCGTAATGAAGAGGATATCTCGATAGCTAACGTACTCGGCCGGACTCGAGGCATTTGAATTCAAATAACGGTCAAGGTGTATGATTTTTACCCTGAAATTTTCGCATTGTAATTCATATTAGCTGATGACCCCGTCAAAAGTTAATTTCACGGCATCTCCTGTAATTTCTTGGAACATCTTCGACGGTCGCAGTAACTCAATAATATAAAAATTTTTCGAGTGAGATCCCCAGCCAAAAATCCAACCAATGCATACATTGCCCCCCCTAGTAGATTACAGGTTTTCCCAAAATTCCACGATATTAAATTAGGGTCGATTAATACATACATAAATAAGAATATGTTTGTATGCGTGTTAGCTTCGTACGACGAAGCAACATGCTTGTTGAAGCAATGTAATGGGCGTAGATTGGAGTCTTTTGAAAGGTGGGTGGGGAGAAACGAGGAACGGCTAGGATTTTATAGATGGTTGAAACCTGTGGTAGAGGTGAGAACGTAAGGCAAGCGAGGAAGTGGTAGGAAAAAGCTAGAAATGATAGTCGGAGTGAAGGGCAGAAATATATATGCATATAAAATTGAAGAAGGATTTACAGTAGTGTGGGATTTCAGATTACATTTTGTTGATTTGATTAAAGGGAAAGGAATGTAGTTCTCATTCAAAATCTACCTCAAACGGTATAACAGATAATTATATAAATACATGTTTTATGTATTTATATTGAGTTAGTCGTTTTATCATTTTTGCGTGTTCCTTTTCTGTGTGTGTGTGTGTGTGTGTGTGTGTATATATATATATATATATATATATATATATATATATATATATATATATATATCAAACTTTGACAGAAACACACAATATGAGAACACATAAAAGGAACACTCACACGTTATTTCTTAATAATTTCGACGGAATTGAGCTCCGAGGAAGACGGAGCTCAAATCCGTCGAAATTATTAAGAAATAACGTGTGAGTGTTCCTTTTATGTGTTCTCATATTGTGTGTTGCAGTCAAAGTTTTTTATTCAACACTTACGTGTTGCTTCGAAGAAATTATATACACATTAATAATATTTGTAATTGTCGTGGTAGAAGGGCTTGTGTGTTCCGATGACCCCTAGAGCTGTGCTGGCGGGAGTAATAATAATTACTCCTGGAAGGGTCACCCATGCCAGATAGGTCGAAGGTTAGGAGCCAGACGAAAGGTAGTCCACGCAGCGTCTGTTCCACAGTGAGGCGGCTGCAATGGCGTCTGACCCCAGTGGGGCGGCCATTAAGTGATGGTGTCACGTTAAAAACACTATTGAGGAAGGCAACGGGAAACCACCTCAATTATCATTCCCAAGAAAATATGATGGACGCAAAACAGAAATTGAGTCCTGGCAACTGCGGGACTCGGCCCAAGGGGCCGTGTGTCGTGCCCGGCAGCGGGGGAGGCAAGGCTTCCGCGGTCGTCATCCCACGAAATCCTTGCGGGGGAGAAATAACAGCAGCAGGACAGAAGATGCAGAAGAAGACGAAAGTAGTTAGAATAGGAACCTGGAACGTCAGGACAATGTTGAGGAGAGGCAAATTAGAAAATGTTAAGCGAGAGATGGAAAGAGGTAACATAGATGTTTTAGGCCTCTGCGAGGTGAGATGGAAGGATAGCGGGGATTACTGGAGTGACAATTATAGAGTGATATACAGCGGCGGGGACGAGCGCCAACGAGGGGTTGCCGTAATTTTAAATAAAGTGGTCGGTGTTAGTTCCTATTCCAAAAAAGGCAAAGTCTACGTCATGTGAGGATTACAGAACAATAAGTTTGATATCCCACTCAGCTAAAGTTATTCTCAGGATCATCAACAAAAGGATAGAGAGTAAGGCAAATGAATACTTAGGGGATGATCAGTTTGGGTTTATGAAAGGAAGAGGTACGCGTGATGCCATTGCAGTAATGAGATCACTAGTCGAGAGGAATATAGAATACAATCAGGACGTTTTTGCCTGTTTTGTAGATTTCGAAAAAGCGTTTGATAGAGTGAATTGGGAAAAATTAATGCGTGTATTACAGAAAATAGGAATGGATTGGAGGGACAGGAGACTGATCCGCAACCTGTACATGTCTCAGACTGCTCAGGTGCGAGTGGGGAACGGGGAGTCCGGATGGGTAGTGTTAGGAAGAGGTGTAAGGCAGGGTTGCCCATTGTCACCGGTACTGTTCAACGTATATGTAGAGGAAATGATTAAAGAGGCATGGGAAGAACTGGAGGTAGGAATGAAAGTCGGAGGGGAATTCGTAAAATGGGTTAGGTTTGCTGATGACCAAGCATTAGTTGCTCAGTCAGCGAATGGGTTGCAAGCATTGCTGAGTGAATTGGAGGTTCAGTGCGATAAATATGGGATGAGAATCAATATTAATAAAACAAAGGTTATGCGATTTTCCAGAAAGAAAAAGGCTAAGCTAAATATTAAAATAGGCGGGGAAAAAGTAGAGCAGGTAGAACAGTTTACATATCTCGGAAGTGTTTTGGACCAAAACGGTCAAAGTAGTAGGGACGTAAGGAGAAGAATTGCGCTAGGCAAGGAGGCTTTCTCAAGGAGGAGGGAGTTGATGACGGGGACGTTGAGTAGAGATGTTAAGACAAGACTCGTAAAAACTCTGATATGGAGCGTAGCTATGTATGGTGCGGAAACGTGGTCACTGAAGCAGGAGGATAGACGTAGATTGGAGGCTTTTGAAATGTGGGTGTGGAGAAGGATGGAGAAGGTGAAATGGACCGAAAGGAAAACAAATGAGGAAGTACTGGAGATGGTGGGTGAGGAGAGGGGTTTGTTGAGAGAAATCCTATGGAGGCAAGAAAAATGGATGAAAGGCGTATTGAGCGGTAGTGGAATGTTGAAGAAGGTAATAGAGGGGAGAATGTTGGGCAAGCGAGGAAAGGGTAGGAACAGGATAGGGATGTTGGATGGGATGAAGGGAGGAAAGAAGTACACAGAGATGAAGAGGGACCTGATGTAGTTTAGGTTGCTGGATTGGGTTTTGTTTGGAGTTACAAAATATTTATTTGATAGTTGTGTCCATCCATAAACCTACCTAACCGGTAGATTACCTAATAATAATATTTGTAAAGCTTGCAAGGAACTGGCTATATATATATGTGTGTATACACATATGCACGCCCTCAATATATAAATATATATACAAACACATTTATGCACACGTATCCTTAGTGACGACTGAACTTTAAGTTAGTTCGTCACTCACTGTGAACGCTACGAGAGTTCAACCTTACGTGAACTATTCTGGGTTCAGAAATTAATTTATTTCTTTACACTGAAAGTGTACCGTTCTTTTTGGCCATAAATTATCCTTGAAATGGTTGCGTGAAATTTTTTCAACCACGTGTGCGGATTATCATCCCAACGCTTAAAAATCGTTACTCCCAAGAGCATCTTTTTTTCTGAAACCACACGAGAGGAAGGGGTATTAATGGAAGAGGAGGGTGGGGTGGCGAGAAGGAGGTGGGAGCAGTGAACACGTTGCTCATCCGAGGAAACAGCCCAGCCATCATCTCGTATTCGTCGCACGCGATCACAAGAGGACACGTCGCCACCCGAGGACACGATTTTTCCCGCTGTTTTTTTTCTATAACTGCTTCCTTTGCATGAACCCGGCCCTAATGATTCCCTAGGGATCCCAACGATACCATTGTGCCATTGAGGAGGAAAAGAATAAAAATCCACAATTGTTTTTATGTCCTCGAACAGGTCGGCCATTGTAGTAGATCCGCCTGCTTCTACCTAACTTCCCCCACGGGGAAGAAGAGTGGACTACCTTGACAAATCAACCATCGACCCACTTACGTTGGTAACACTGTTTCAGTGATCCATTTCATAGCATTGACTTTACGACCATTCAGTACCGTTTATACTGAAAGTAAACATGTAGCTGAAGAGCTCGAATTAGAAGGGGACTTGATCTCAAACTAATTCGAAGTGTATATAGACATTCCAAGAACAGGAAACCAGTTCGTGTTTTTCCTTCATGTTGTCCAATAAGACCATTCCATTGTTCCATTTGTCTTTTATGTCTCCTAACTCATCCCACTCAAATTTCCTTCATTCACTCTCCCCTCCGCCAACACCCCTGACCCCGATAAGCTTAAGGGTCGAAAAGGAACTTACCTTTATTTTTACGGAAGAGTCACGCCAGAGGTCACAGGGTGGGATTTACGATCAACGGCCTTGGACGTCAAGGAAACAGAAAGTAACGTGTGAAAAGGTTGATACCTTCATGACGAGACGGCTGTACGACGTTGCAAGCGAGACGCAAAGGATGAAATTAGATGGGGTTTTATTACATACACCCGTGAGGTCAGCATTCATTACTCCTGTGGAATTTTAGCTGAATCACATTGAATCGTGGTGATCTACATCTACATCTACATAAGTACCCTGCGAGCCACCAAAAAGGCGTGTGGCAGGGGGTGTAGCACCATGAGGGAAGGGTAAGGGTTGAGGGGGTTGGGAGTTAGGTGAGGAAAGGTGGGGGGAACCTGTAGGAAAAAAAAATATATATATATATATACACACATACATATATATACATACATACATACACACATGTATACACATCCTCGCGAAGTCCCTAACCTGTACGTTAATACAAACGTGATAAGTCCTTGAAGAATGCCCTAAGGATGGCAGTGTACCCATGCAAGGCAAATTAAGGATACGTAGAAATAAATGGTTACGGTATGCTAAACATAATAGAAATTAACCTTAAAGAAGTAAAATCGATGCTATAGGGGCAGACATAGACAAAATGTACAGTAAGAGGACCTAAACATATGTCTCCTTTCATTTTTTTCGGGTTTTATTTTTAGTTGACGTTCGAGATTTTCTTTTCAAGTGATAAATGTAACTGGAGATAGGAAAAAGTTAGTGGGAATGTTATTAAATAGGGTCTAATGTGGAAAGGTATACCAAATACCAGTCTATCATCCAAATATTGAAAGTCCTGATTAAAGCAACCGAAAAAAGCATCGTGTAAAACTGTCTTTAGTCTATTTCTTCAAGGGATCTCAGAAATGCCCTCCAAGGAAAGAGAGTACGTAAGAAGGTAAGGAAGGAACGCTATATTTTGAAGGAGAACGTTAGCTGATTCAAAGGGATTCCTTTTTTTTTGCCGTTGGTTTTTTGATAAAGTGGAGGGGGGGGAACAAAAATTGAAATGGGCCTGTGGGCGGATGGAGGTGGGGAAACGATCTTTTTTTTAAAAAAAGAAACCCGATAAAAGTTAAATTTGCCAATGCGTTCTCTTTTATTTCCGTTTGAATGTCGGTGAGCACCAAAAATCCCCTTCGGGATATGGCGCGACGTCGACAAAATTGGGGGAGAGATCGTGGGGTTTGTATTGTGTTACTGCAAATCAAGTATTCTTCATTACGACGGAAGAACGCGTCACGTCGCGACGACCGCCAGGTCGAATATGGCGCTCGACGCCATATTCGACCTGGCGGGAACGATTCGCTCATGTTCGCGGTATATCAAGTTGACACGAGTGGGGAGGATAAAGGGAATACCAAAGATTACGAGCTACGTTCAGTATTTTCTCTTCTCTATTCTACAAGGGTAGAAGGAATGGAGTGCCAAATTTAAGTATCACGCTTATATCAGAAAAGTTCATGCATAAAATGGGAAATTTATATCCCTAATGACGAACATGTCGAAGTTTTTATTATCTTTAAAATTGGTACAAAACAGTCGATTCATCTGGCGAACATTTTTCAGCCTTTCTCCTTGAACACTAAATTAATTTGGATCTTATTAGTGTTTTTAATAAAATTGATTTTTAATATCGTTAAACTAAGTTTCTAGATCCATTTAATGGGCCAATGGTGCATAACATTCGCCAACAAACATAGATTTATCAGAGCCTTGCGAGAAATTATAGAAAAATAGTCGTAAACGTAAAAGTTAATTCTTGTACTTTGATCATCATGTTGTATATATATATATATATATATATATATATATATATATATATATATATGAATATATATATATATATATGAATATATATATATATATGAATATATATATATATATATATGAATATATATATATATATATGTATATATATATATACACTTTTTTGGAAAACCCACAAACGTGTAATGTAAATTCACTGATAGTCATAACAAACACAGAAACCAAAACACAAAAGAGGAAAAACTCACTGGTTCTCGAATTTTCGGTGGTCCAACCACCTTCCTCTTGAGAAAGGTGGTTGGACCACCGAAAATTCGAGAACCAGTGAGTTTTTCCTCTTTTGTGTTTTGGTTTCTGTGTTTGTTATGACTATCAGTGAATATATATATATATATATATATATATATATATATATATATATATATATATATATATATGTATATATATATGCATACGGCAACAAAAACAATTTTTTATTATGCATGCATTTATGTATATATTTCATTATTTCTATTCATTTTAGCATCGTGTAGGTATTATACCTTATATATATATATATATATATATATATATATATATATATATATATATATATATATATGTATATATATATATGTAGCAGCAAAGTTAATTTTCAAATTATTTGAAAGCATTATTTAAAATAACATGCGCCATTGTAAATATATTTTCATTTTAAAAAATTAACGTCAGCGGTTATATTATTAACCAGCGTGAAAATAGGGCAACAGAGAAGAGAGATTGCGGTTGTCCAGCACTGTGATTGGTTTCACGTCCCGGTCAAGAAAATATTTTTGCGCTTGTGATCTGCTCGATCCCGCCTTCGTCACCTCTCCTGTGTTCGTCCATTATGTATTCCTATCCCATTTCCTTATATCTATTTCCATGTGAATGCATATAATCTCTTCACACACATATATATACATATTTTTTTTTAGATAATCTACCGGTTAAGGTAGGTTTTTGGATGGACCCAACTATCAAATAAACATTTTGTGACTCTCCACCTAGCAAACTAATCTATATCAGGTCCCTCTTCATCTCGGTGTACTTCTTTCCTCCCGTCATCTCGTCCAACATCCCTATCCTGTTCCTACCCTTACCTCGCTTGCCCAACATTCTTCCCTCTATTACCCTCTTCAAAATTCCACTGCCGCTCAATACGCCTTTCATCCATTTTTCCTGCCTCCATAGGATTTCTCTCAACAAACCCCTCTCCACCCCCACCATTTCTAGTACTTCCTCATTTGTTTTCCTTTCGGTCCATTTCACCTTTTCCATTCTTCTCCACACCCACATTTCAAAAGCCTCCAATCTACGTCTATCCTCCTGCTTCAGCGACCACGTTTCCGCGCCGTACATAGCTACGCTCCATATCAGAGTTTTTACGAGTCTTGTCTTAACATCCCTACTCAACGTCCCCGTCATCAACTCCCTCCTCCTTGAGAAAGCCTCCTTGCCTAGCGCAATTCTTCTCCTTACGTCCCTACCACTTTGACCGTGTTGGTCCAAAACACTTCCGAGATATGTAAACTGTTCTACCTGCTCTATTTTTTCCCCGCCTATTTTAATATTTAGCTTAGCCTTTTTCTTTCTGGAAAATAGCATAACCTTTGTTTTATTAATATTTATTCTCATCCCATATTTATCGCACTGAACCTCCAATTCACTCAACAATGCTTGCAACCCCTTGGCTGACTGAGCAACTAATGCTTGGTCATCAGCAAACCTAACCGATTTTACGAATTCCCCTCCGACTTTCATTCCTACCTCCAGTTCTTCCCATGCCTCTTTAATCATTTCCTCTACATATACGTTGAACAGTACCGGTGACAATGGGCAACCCTGCCTTACACCTCTTCCTAACACTGCCCATCCGGACTCTTCGTTCCCCACTCGCACCTGAGCAGTCTGAGACATGTACAGGTTGCGGATCAGTCTCCTGTCCCTCCAATCCATTCCTATTTTCTGCAATACACGCATTAATTTTTCCCAATTCACTCTATCAAACGCTTTTTCGAAATCTACAAAACAGGCAAAAACGTCCTGATTGTATTCTATATTCCTCTCGACTAATGATCTCATTACTGCAATGGCATCACGCGTACATCTTCCTTTCCTGAACCCAAACTGATCATCCCCTAAGTAATCATTTGCCTTACTCTCTATCCTTTTGTTGATGATCCGGAGAATAACTTTAGCTGCGTGGGATATCAAACTTATTGTTCTGTAATCCTCACATGACGAAGCCTTTGCCTTTTTTGGAATAGGAACTAACACCGATCTCACAAAATCTTCCGGCCAGATTCCTTCCTCATAGATACTGCGAATCAGTCCATATATGGCCTTCTTCCCACCTTTTCCTAACCATTTCAGCATTTCTACAGGAATGTTGTCCACCCCAACGGCCTTATTTGCTTTCATCTCTTTTAATGCCCTTTCTATTTCATCGTCGAGTATGCCTGGACCTAAGCTATCTTCTTCTACGTCATGTTCCTTTTCTATGTCTAACCTTGTCGGCCTAAGTTCTTTACCATACAGTGTTTCTATATATTCCTTCCATCTCTCTTGGATTTTTCCTGGTTCAACTATTATCTTACCCCATTTATCTTTAACTGTTAGCACACATCTTGCCTTCTTACTTCCCGATAATAACTTAACCTTGCTGTATAGAGCACCAATTTCACCCATCTTCTGTAAACTTTCCATATCCTCGCATTGCGTTTTCCACCATTCTTCTTTTGCTTTATTTGTGGCCCTTCTCAATTTATTGTTTAACTCTTTGTACTTCATTTTGCCTAACTCTGTATTTACATTTTTCCATCTTCTTCTCTCATCCATCTTTGCAATCATCTCATCCGTTACCCATGGTTTCCTTATCCTTTTCCCGTTAACGGTTCCTATAGTGTATTTAGCGGCTTCCAATATCCCTTTCTTGATACATTCCCATTTTTCTTCGATAGTACTCAGTTCTTTACCGTCATCCATCATTTTCTCTACAGCCTCCTGATACTCCTTCCTCGTTAATTCATTTACTGCTTCTAATTTCCATTTTTTAGCCCGCCGCCCTTGCCTTATCTTCTTGAAACGAACATTACATTTCATAACAACTAAATTGTGGTCAGAGTCCGCATCCGCTCCTGGGAAACTGTGCGAATTTATCACACTGTTCCTAAACCTGTGCCTAACCATAATATAATCTAACTGATACCTTTCGGAGTCACCTGGCATTTTCCATGTATACCTACGCCTTTTGTGGTGTCTAAACCATGTGTTAGTGATGACTAACCCCTGTCTCCTGCAGAATTCAATTGCTTTCTCCCCGCGTTCATTCCTCGTGCCTAACCCATAGTCCCCCACCTCACCACCATCTCTTCCTTCGCCTACCGTCGCATTCCAATCCCCCATCACTATCAAATGTTTCCCTGCAGGAACACTCGCGATGATATCCTCTAACTCATCATACATCCTATCGACTTCTTCCTCCTTGTGGTTGCTCGGTGGCATGTATACCTGAATAATGACCAAGTTCGTCGGCTCTGCTTTAATCTCTACGAGTAAAATTCTATCTGTCGCTATATATACATATATATATAACCATAAACACAGTAATCAACCCGAAGGTCGGTTTAGTAGGTGATGGTAGGGCTCACCCATGTACCAAGCCCGACGGCGTGTGAATAATCACACATCAGGGTAGGGGGGCCAGTTCCTTTCCCTGTGCCGGATATGGTTTCCCAGGAAGATCTGGTACCCGAAAAATCAACTAGCTTGGGTGGAGCTGCAGGTGCCCAAAGTGCCTTGCCCGGGAATCGAACCCGGGACCCTCCGGTCAGTAGTCCAACCCTCGACCCGCTAGACCACCGCGACCCGCATATATATATATATATATATATATATATATATATATATTTATATATATACGGTCAAAGTAGTAGGAGAAGAATTGCGCTAGGCAAGGAGACTTTCTCAAGGAGGAGGGAGTTGATGACGTTGAGTAAAGGGAGGTTAAGACAAGACTCGTTTAAACTCTGATATGGAGCGTAGCTATGTACGGCGCGCAAACGTGGTTGCTGAAGCAGGAGGATATACGTAGACTGGAGGCTTTTGAAATGTGGGTGTGGAGAAGAATGGAGAAGGTGAAATGGACCGAAAGGAAAACAAATGAGGAAGTACTGGAGATGGTGGGTGAGGAGAGGGGTTTGTTGAGAGAAATCCTATGGAGGCAGGAAAAATGGATGAAAGCCGTATTGAGCGGTAGTGGGATGTTGAAGAAGGTAATTGAGGGGAGAATGTTGGCCAAGCGAGGAAAGGGCAGGAACAGGATGGGGATGTTGGGCTGGATGAAGGGAGGAAAGAAGTACACAGAGATGAAGAGGGACCTGATGTAGAGTAGGTTGCTGGATTTGGTTTTGTTTGGAGTTACAAAATGTTTATTTGATAGTTGTGTCCATCCAAAACCTACCTTATCCGGTAGATTACCTAACATATATATAGCGGGCGAATCCCTACCCGATTAAGCCACCAACATAGAGGTGAGAACTCGCGAATCCGCATATATCCTAGCTTTCCGACCCTTTAAAATTCCCACCCTTAACCGCCACCTTTAATTACCTTCCCAGCAGTCCCTAAACCTTCCACCCCCCTTTTTCCCTCCCGAGACAGTCTCCCCTCAACACCTTTCAAGAAGGTCTCGGAGTAGGCCGAAAGTTCAAATAATCTACAATGTGATTGTTCCTTTTACGTGTTATCTGTTTTATTCTGTGTTCTATTGCGCCGTCCAAAAGTTATATTGCTCTCGTGAGTACTTCCGCATCATATATATATATATGTATATGTATATGTATATAATTACCGGTTAGGATAGGTTGTGTCCATCCAAAGCCTACATTGGCAAGTAGAATGGCAATAATAATAATAACCTGTCGTTATGGCTTTTTATTCGAAGGACACCGTAATCTTCTGCCCTCTCTCGACCTATAAGGATGTCTCCTGGGTTTATCCTTCGTTCTTTAATAACGAAACTCAGTCCTTTTCCTGTCTCCATGGTTACCGGTTTCAACAATGTCTCTTATTGAGTTCCTGGCTGGACTTCGCCCGTTCTTTGCACGGCTCATCCCAAGGTATCATTTTTTTGTTTCATTCCCTTCACGGTTAATTTACCGAAAAATCTCGCATGGACATCATCCAAAAGGTAAGGGGAGAGAGAGAGAGAGAAAGAGCAAATTCCCTTTCCCTTAGAGCAAAATACCTATTTATTAAATATCGTCGTGGTGGCGAAGAAATTACTTCATTTTCTAAGCATTTGTCAATACTTTCTCTTGAGGTTTTGATATTGACAACAATATAATGATATATTGAGGTTTAAACAATTTCTTAAAATGTAAATCTATTTTTTTTTCTATGCGAAATTTATTTCATTCCGTTTTATTAATCTTAAAATGAACCTTTTTAAGTGGGTATGACATATAAAGAGTGAGTATCGCCCGGAACACTCAGAAATATTTAACATTAGACCAAATTCAGAGAGTAAAAATCATTCGCCTTGACCGGCGAATGATTTTTACTCTCTGAAATGGTTGCATTATAATGCACACTAGCGGGTGACTCCGTTAAAGTTACTATAACAGTTTCTTGAAATAAGATCAAATTATTGAGAAAAAAATGAATAGGAAATCAACAAATATTGGCATAATTACAAATTTCATTCTTTGATGTGCAAAATCATGACCTTCATTTCATAACGAGTTAACATGTTGATGTGTTAAAATCCAAATCTTTTAAAGGTTACATGTCATTCCGGAGCTATCGATTAGCATGTTCCAGTGTTCTAGTTGAGTTGCTCTTCGTTTTTTTCTGATGACTTTCAGTGGAAATTTACCGACATGCAATATTTTTAGTCCTTGGGTCTTTTCGAGTTATGCTAAAACCTTTTTTTGACATTCGTCCACACATACACTCTTCTCTGTGAATTTTTCGGAGATAAGGATCACCTCACGGACCTATGTAACAGGACGCCTTGTTCTTTTCAAAGTTTTAAGAGGTAATTTGGTTTCAAACTGGACGGTGAAACATTTTCGGCTAAGAACGGAGTCCAAGGTTCTTGTGGGTAGTTTCCGCCGGGAATGGCTTTAGCTGGACGAGCGCGGGAATCAGAAATTCAATTCCCGTCCCAATTTCATTGCATTCGTTTTGAGGAAGTGGGGAAAATTCCCCTCCGTTTCCCTGTGCTGTACTGTTCCCTTTGCACTTGATTTTGTGTATTTGGAACTGGGTTCAACACCAAAGGTTTCCTTTACGCATGCAAACCGTTAAAAAAATGTAAGGTGTTTTTTTCAAGTCAAAGTTGCCCTTCTTCCGTAATGTGTTTTCACCTATTGGTGTTTGCTTGACACAAAATGTAATGTATTCCTTCCCAATTCAACAAGAAAGAAATAGGTACGTTTTATAAAAAGAAGCCTTGTGTAACCTCTAGATACCTTTGATTGGGTTGACATGAAAAAAATCCACGCATTTAATGGCAAACACAAATAAACTCTTAAAAAATTGCAGAAAATAAATAAGAAACACAAGGCATACCTTAGAATATTAAATGCAACACCAATCGTATTTACATTGAAGTTAAACGTTCTCCTCTTTATGTTTAATAGCAAAAATAAGAACACTAAAATACTTCTACCTGTTTCATATTTTATAACGAATTTTGATTTCCCTCAGAAAAAATTTCAGAGCTTTCTTTCTACTGAATTTTAATAATCAAACCACTTTACTTTTCCACATAAACTTTTTAATTTTTACAACCCAGGTTTCGTTATAGCATAATGATGATCTGATATAGACATGATGATCTGATGATGACCTGATGATGTTATGCTATAACGAAACCTGGGTTGTAAAAATTAAAAAGTTTATGTGGAAAAGTAAAGTGGTTTGATTACTAAAAGTCAGTATGAAGATTTTCCACCAAGTTACGCCAGAAACTGTTTCGCTTTCTTTCTACCTTTACATGGTCTGGGAGTACGTTAACAATGTTTCCTGAAATGTGCAGAAAACCTCCTTGAGGCAAATTAGTAATTGGTTTAGGTGACATTTTATTATTTTGTACTCGTTAATTAATAACTGGCGTACAGTTCATTTCATTTTCACTTCGGAGGATTATATGTTTCAACTGAAAGAAGTCAAACACGTACATAAACAGCAGTACTATAAAGGTTATTAAAAAGTGAGTCCAAAGATATGAGTAACCAAAGCCATTTTTAAATGTAAGTATAACATTCTATTCTTTACTATGAATAAAATAAAATTTTATGAATTGTCTCCATGCCGATGGAACACTGTTAAATTTGAACATTCCATTTCAGAGAATTCTCAGTATTTTTTTCCCAATCTATCAAACTCTTGAGAACGATTCAATTGAAATTCAATGTAAACGGGACACTTGAGCACATAATTAGTATACTCTTCCCAGTCTTCCTTGAATACGTTTCATAACTCAAGCAACAAAAAGTTAACATTCAACCATTAACTAAAGCCTATATCATGATAAAACCGCTTGCGTAGTACGAGGGTCATCCGGAAAGTAGTACCCGTTCGTGCCGCATGAAGTGCTGACGACGCGAGTAGCCGCTGGACGAGGTCAGATAGCTTCAGTGGCTTGTCTGCCTTCTCTGAGCCAAGTTGCGTGACGCTAGCATTGCCTGTGTTGTTTCTGTGATTGTTTACAATGTTTAAAAAAATTGAGAACGCCGCCAGTTGTGAAGTGAGGGCAGTGATTAAATTCCTCAATGCAAGAAACGTTCGCCCATGTGATATTCATCGCCAATTAAAGGAGGTGTATGGAGACAATGTAATGGACGAGTCGTCTGTTCGGCGGTGGTGTCGCAACTTCAACATGGGGAGGGGGAACACACACGACGATGAGCGTTCGGGGAGACCGTCTGTCATTACAGACCAACTGGTGAGCTCAGTTGACGAATTCGTGAGGAACGATCGGCGCGTCACAATTGATGACATCTGTGAGCATTTTCCCAATGTTTCTCGAACAATTGTTCATGAAATTGTTAAACACCATCTGCATTATGCAAAAATTTGTGCAAGATGGGTCCCTCGCATGCTTACAGATGAGCACAAAACCAAGCGTATGGCTGCAGCACTGACGTTTTTGGGACGTTATTCTGATGAAGGAGACTCTTTCTTGACTCGCATAATTACTGGTGACGAAACATGGGTTTGTTATGCATCACCTGAGAGTAAACGACAGTCAATGGAGTGGCATCATGCTCATTCACCAAACAAACCAAAAAAATTCAAGACAGTTCTGTCCACCAGGAAACTCATGGCAACCATTTTCTGGGATCGACGAGGTGTATTGCTTATTGATTTTATGGCCCGTGGAGTCACTATTAATGCCAATGCGTATTGTGAAACATAAAAGAAATTACGGCGGGCAATACAAAATCGGCGGCGAGGTCTATTGTCTACTGGCGTCATTCTCGTTCATGACAATGCCAGGCCTCATACAGCTGGGATAACACAAAAACTTTTGCAGCAATTCAAATGGGAAACTTTCGACCATCCACCGTATAGCCCGGACTTGGCCCCTTCAGATTTTCATCTCTTTACAAAGCTTAAAGACTTTTTGGCAGGAAAAAGATTTGACAGCGATGAGGAACTTAAAGAAGGAGTGACCCTGTATCTCAATGAGCTGGCGGCGAAGGACTATGCAGCAGGAATACAGAAACTTGTCACACGTTATGACAAATGCCTTAATTTGCTTGGAGATTATGTTGAGAAGTAGTTTAAAGTATCCTCTTTCAAATAAAATTTTTTATGTTTGTTAATATTTACTTTTGTGTCTTTATTTCACGAACGGGTACTACTTTCCGGATGACCCTCGTATTTATTTAATCTTTTTACACATGTTATATTATATTTTTTTATCAATATGCGTATCGTCGTAACTGAATGTGACATAATAAGGGAAGGCTGTCATTAAAACCATGTAAAAATAATAATTACAGAGATGATTTATGGATTAATTATTTTCTACTATTTAAGATAGGTGTGGGATGGAGAGAGACTGCATAGTGCTACAGATCTTAACCTCGTCTTACAAGACAATTCGAAACCACTAACTACAGTAAACTATTCCTCAATTCCGCATACTTCCGTCCTCCTTTCATTACTTCAAACATTCCTATACAAATCTTTGCTCGTCTAACACGAAGCGAAGAGGAATTTCAAATTGAACTGAAAGGAAAACAAGCGAAGGAAAACGCTAGGCATTGTGGGGGAGGAGGAAGTATTGTTGGGAGAATTCCAAAGAAGGCAGGAAAGGTGGATGCAGAGCAATGATTGACAATGGAATGCTGAAGACTGTGATATTTAGAGGTGAGAGCGCTAAGCAAGCGCGCAAAGGTGAGGAAATGTGTCGGCATATTAGATGAAACGTGGAAACTATAGAAGTACGTATACGAGAAGAAGGGTTTATTGTAATTTTTGGCTTCCGATTGTTTCTTTTTAGGTGCGGTTAAGAAGTCTTTGTTCACCTTCCTTATGAGGTAGACTACCAAATACTAATCTACAATCGCTTAGATCGAAAGACGTTTTTGGATTATAACAGATTATCATAAATACTAAGAAAGTCAAAAAAACACCCTGTTATTAATAATATAAGCGTTAGGAGAAATTCCAATTATTAAAAAGACATAATATTTTTTTGAATTTCACTTTTGGCTCAAGGGAAATGATCCATGCTAAAAATTTCAAAATGGAAAATTACACATAACACTTAATAAATGTGTTGCTATCCTCCTATATCGACTATTTGTAACTTATTCGATTTAGAAGGATAGCGACTGAAAAATTTTAATGTTGACTTATTCATGTGATTAGAAGATATCGCTCAATATCTTGAGGATTTCTCATCATATATCAAATCGTAGATTCCCCATGGTGAATGATAACGAATATAGAGGAATACAATTTAAGGTCGCATTTTGCATTAAACCTTGTGATATCCAATACTGTGTAACATCGCAAGATATAAAACACAGTATGTCAAAGAGAGCAACGCAAAATATGTCTAATGGCTTGATATCCGACAACGTTCAATAGCATTGCTGGAACTAATGATGTACACGTACAATAGTATCTGTTACCATACCGTGTCAAATTTTGTGCAGTATTACACGTTATTTCATATCGAGTGATAACGCGGTGCGATATATCGTATTTCGATATTAAATTATCAAATTTCGCAATATTTCCTTTCCCTTATTCTCTTTAAGTTCTCCGATGGGTGTCAGAAAAAATGAAGCACCATCCAAAACTTATCTTTAAATTGGTGGAATGACTTGTGATAAGATCTTCAATCGAGATTCTCCTTTCCTTCTCCGTACGCGTTGTTCCCGACGACTTATCGTTTCTTTCCCGAGCGTGTTCTACGGAATCACGCGACTGACTTCACGCCTTCGGGAGCGATTTTATTTGCCTTTCGACAAGAGAGTCTTTCCGGCGTATCGTTTCGTCCTTTTCCATTTCCGCCTTCCGCGGCGCTCGAAGATGAAGAGACGACCTTCCGAATGCCCTTGGGCGTTCTCTCACATGTCTGTCGTCCGCATTTCCTCGAAGAATAAACCTTTCAGCTCTTCCTCCCTCAAGTTTGTCGATCAATCCTTTCGCTTCTATCACGGCGACGATTTGTTGTCTCCATTCCGCGAATGTTAGTCTTTCTCACTCACTCCCTCTCTCCTTTCTCTCTCTCTCCTCTCTCTCATCCTCAAGTATCGAACTACTCACTCAATCTAATGTTTTCGTTGCCTTCCTCTCTGTTGATTTTCACGAAATTTGCCAAGCTGACGCCAGAAAGGCGACGTGTATTGACCATCTTGTTTTCTAATTGCCCGTTACGCTGTAGTCAAGCTTGGGTTTCATTTGTTACAGATTTCTTTAGACAGTAAAAAACATTCACAATGAATTCAATGTCTAGGCTTCATGCATTAAGAGTATGTGATTAATGAATGACTATCCGTTACCGTTTCGGTTACATTCATCATACTTTGACATTGATGGGATGATTGATCCTTTTAACACGTGTTGACGTTAATGCGACAAAAGGCGCAGGGAAGAATTTCTTGTTTTTTGGTGGAAAATCACAAAAGACTGTTTTTATGCAATATTTTTCGTAAAGGAACACCAGTATTTTTCCTGACATTGTTAAATTTGTGGCGCGACCGAAATATGTGGTATCTGAAGTAATAATACTGTGATTTGTACAGTTCCCGAACAATTTGGCACAAGAAAATTTTTTCATCCAGCACAAAATTCATGAACGCTTTAAGGCTCTGTTGAGAACTAAGGAATCCCTCTCGAACAAATCGATTTCACACACTTATATTGCTTTCTGCCTTGCATTTGACTTAAAATCATTGCCCCAGGCATCCCCTTTTAAGTTTTAATGACTACTCCTTTCTCTGAGTGACCGAAAAGCTGCTGTATTACAACTGGAACTTCTTTAAGATTGAGTAACGATCCTAATCAAATCATTCTAAGGCAATATAAGGTCACTGTGTGCAATCCTTATCCCAGATTCTTCGCGGTTGTTTTTCAATACCTTATGGGATTTCTAAATAAAAACGTTACTTCTATTTTTGGGTTTTATGTGATAAAAACAATTTAAGAATAGCTGCGCTCAAGTTCTAAGATCCTCAGATGTTTTCTCGGGCCTAGACTGAAAGTAGTGATAGATACACAGATATAAGTGGACATTATTTATATTTGCAAGGCATAGATGGCTTCACCATAACATTTCACAAGCTTTGTATACCTGCCACTAGAGCTGTAAACTTTTTAAAATATCAAAATACCGTCGTTTGCAAGAAGAGCGTATGGTCATCCGTAGTTTCTAATGCGCGTTTGAACACACTGATCGAAGTCCACCTTCAATTGAGTGAGAGAGAGACATGCGATGTCATAGTGCTGTGGATGAGTGTGTGGAATGTGAGTTTGTGAGTACGACTACAGCTTAAGGAAAGCGTAATACGTAGCAACGCATTCAAGAAGCCTCTGCCACGGACCAACCGGTTTTTCTAGGGGGCTAAACGGAACATTATAGAAAAGTAAGGCAGTCGAGGAGTTATGGCCTCGACGTTATGAAACATGTGGATATCTACTGAGAGACTATATTGGCAAGGGATTAGAAGTGTCAACCTTCTGGTTTAAGTAGTCTGTCGTGAAACTATTAGGTAACACGATAACATGAACTCACCTAGTACCATCTAACTCCGAGAAATTTCCTATCTCACTTCGAGATATCACCTTCTCTTTAGAACAATTAACGAATGCTTGAAGAATATAAGGGAAAAGTTTGAACTTTATCTTTCCATTAATTCCTTTATTCATTCCTTTATTTAGCTTATCAAATTTGTAGAAGTAGTGTAGCTAAAAGTTAAAAAAAATTTTAATATTTCAGTGGAGATGATAAAATATGATTAAACTTCTATGAAGAATGCTTTGGCTTTATCAAATGAACAGCGCAGCTTATTGAATGAAAAAATAATGTCCAGTCTTCAAGTATGGTTTGCACGAAATTAATTTCATCTACACCTTCATAATACCCCGCCAGCCGCCGCAACGGCGTGTGGCGGTGGGTGTTAGGTCACCGCTGGTAAAAGAAAAATATAACCGCGTAATAAACCAACATTCACAGGTGTAGGTACATTATAACGTGCTTGCGTATGTATTCTGATATTATATGTATTTTTATGCGTTGAAGTTAAAAATGTTGTCGAAATCGAATGTCGAAAAATGAATGTCGAAAACATTTAAGTCTTCTTTAGTCTAAATCTGTTGACACGAAATTTTACAAAAACAGTAACACACTTAATGATAAAGCCACGTGTCTTCCATTAGTCATTCCAAATTCGTGTTACGATGAAAGCCTACAATATCTGACATCACTTATTTCATTGACGGTGCAATCCAATTCATCGATAGAATTGGATTTTACAAGTTGAAAAATTTAAAAAATGAACAGTAAGAGATAATAAAAAGTAGTTCATTAGAAAATTATAGATTTGAAACTATCATTCGTGGCCTAACACATTAATTTTGACCTGATAAATCCTAATCATTAAAATATTTATGACTGATCATCAAAAATAGGGTCAAACCGTCGGTTTCAATCATCAAATTAAGGAAACTGCAAGCACAAAAATTACTAAATCAAAAATGTATATTTTAATGTTCCTAAAAACTTGAACTAAGTGGCAGTTGCAGTGAGCAAGATGGCGTCATGCGCTATATTGGCTCAATGACGTGTATTCCGTATGCAAATTTAAGTTCGTATTCCAAATTCCATTACACTATCACGAATACTACAGCATCATGGATATTACTACGTATTTACTCATATATTATCATTTTCTCTTCTCACATATTTAATTGAGCGCTAAGAAAAGAAATTTGTGATAATTCGTACACTATTACGCTCCTTCTTAATGCCGTCTCATCTTGCGTACAATTCAAAATGTTGTCACAAACGAGACATTAACTAGAGTTGAGAACAAGTTTTTTTTTACAAAAAGCTATCTTTGCGTGCCTCGTGCTGTTCTCAACGTAGGTATTGTTTAATTTTTAATCTCCGAATCATTCTTGTCGCATAGAAAAACCAGTAAGAAAAATGCTCCCTGGATTTTTTAGCCAGTTCTTTCCCCTATGTTCTGCTTACCTCCCCTCCTCTTTCTACTTCACAACCATTCCACTCGGTCCTCCTCTGCGCCCATCAATCAACCCCTTTCCATTCAAGTATTCACAGCCTGTCGTCGACTGAATATTGCATCAAAGTTGCTCGGAGTAAAATAACTAGATCTCTCTTACCTCCTTCCCCATTTTTTTCTTTCTCTCTCTCTCTGTCCATGATTCTCGGTATCCGAGGGCGTTACGTTGGCGAAAATGCGTGCCCCTTTTAAGAAAAGGCGACACCTTCCTGTAGACTTCCTAAATCCAAACAAATAGTCTCACTTTTTATTCCGCACTCCCTCTCGCTTCGTGTGCCGAGTATGTCCTACTTCGCCCGATACGCGTCGGTTTCGCGTTCGATCGATCTAAATGTATTATTATAAATTACGATTTGTGGGATTCAGCGCCGTTATTTGACTGAAGAGATATTTCTTCTTCAGTTGTCACCGCATCATGTATATATATATATATATATATATATATATATATATATATATATATACATACTGTAAATGGAATTAACACTAGTAGACACAAACACAAACAGATTCACATAAAAGAGGGACTCACTGGGTCTCAAATTTTCGGTGGTACCACCTTTCCACCTTTCTCAAGAGGAGGTAGGAACAGAAGGTATATATATATATATATATATAAACAGAGTTTGTATACGGTATATATATTATATATACCGTATATATATATATATTGTATATGGTTTATATATATATATATATATATATAAACCATAAACACGGTATTCAACCCGAAGGTCGGTTGGGTAGGTGATGGTAGAGCTCACCCATGTACCAAGCCCGACGGCGTGTGAATATTCACACATCAGGGTAGGGGGGCCAGTTCTTTTCCCTGTACCGGTTATGGTTTCCCAGGAAGATCTGGTACCCGAAAAATCACATAGCATGGGTGGAGCTGCAGGTGCCCAGAGTGCCTCGCCTGGGAATCGAATCCGAGTCCTCCAGCCAGTAGTGCAACGCTCTAAGAACTCCTGGTCTACCACAACCCACATATTATAATCAAACAAACGGGGAACTACTAGTTTATTTGTAGAACACAGTTGTTGTAAGAGTATCTTTCAAATCTAGCCCCAATAGATAGATAAACCATGATGTTGATGACTCCCTTCCGCCTGTTAAAGCCGTGTCAAATGAATGCCTCCATCCAATGTGTTGTATCCCGATGCGTGGAAAGGTAAAGGGATTGGGAGCGCTTGTCCTCGAGGCGAAGGAAATCAGTCAAGAGCGAAACGGGTGGACTTCCATTGGAGTTAGTAGGGAGCTCGGAAATACCGTCGTGCTGTCCGAACGAAATCCAAGCATCCGACGCTTACCTTTCAAAAGCGATGCCCTCGCATTAGGCACTGCGCGTGTTCAAAGAGTGAGTGATGGACCGCGGATCGCATGAGGTCAAGAGCGGCAAGGAGGGCTCGCTTGAACCGCGCGTGGGTGGGTGGTATGTATATTGGCACCATAAATCAACTCTGGTATTATGGGAGGTATCTGGAGAGTCAGAGGCAGGGAGGGGGGAAGAGGGAACACACGGATTGGCTAGATTTCCACGCGCGAGAATGTATTCCCTCGTCCACCCAACTCATGATTAAAAAGGACTCCTCGTGCGCCGTTTTCTTTCGAGACGACGTCGCGACTTCCCGACAAGTCTCTGTCATTCTTTTCCTACCGTCTGAATCCACAAACGCCGTAGGAAATGCAAAATTACCGCTCTGAGAGGAAGTAATCAACGGGATGTAATTTTTAAAGATGGACGTGGATATATTAGTGCCCAATATCGTGGCTTTCTTATTCCTCAAGAACCGCTGTACGCACACGTATAGCTGTATTTAAAATTCCAATACGACAACTTTCTTTTTTAGTAGAATATTTTATCTATAACATGTATCTAAAATTTACAATTGTAGTAAAATCTTCATCATGCATGATATACAAAGAATTAAGACAATCTATACGACATACAATCAGAGACAAACTTCATCATAGTGATATGATCTTCACAATAGGCAATAGTTGTATAATTAAAATTTTATACATGGAATACCCTTTCTGGTCCTGCTAAGCCAGTCTGTTCTGGCACGACAGTAGGTGCCACATAAACGAAAAGGATAGCTTAAACTGTTGCAATTATTAAGCTACATATATTCTGTGTCTAAGTTAGTTCCAAGCCTTAATCCATTTTGTATAATAGTCAGTCTTTTTATTCTCCCTTTAACAGATTTCACTGACAGTAATATTGTTAAATCTTTAGGTATTTCATAAAAAATTACAGGTACAGTAACCTCCAATTTTCTTTTGCCATGATTTATATGAATTTTTTGTCAAATACCTAATTCTGTCTTAATAATATACTTAATTAATTATTAATGTTTTTTATTATTTTCATTTAAATCAAGTTTTCAAAATTATCATTTTATATTTGTCATAAAAATAGTTTCCTACGGTGATGACATGCCTATACAGCCTATCCACAGGCAGAATTCCTAATTTTTGAAAGATATTTCTTCCATCTGGAATATTTGTATTTTTTTATCTAGCCTCACACATTTTCAAATCTGTGTATTTCCTAGCTCAATAGCCCTTTGAAGTATCTATTAATATCCTCGGCCTTTACCCCCACTGAATCAAAGTTCTAAAGTAACCATCACAATCAGTAATCAGCCCGAAGTTCGGTTAAGTGGCTGATAGTGGAGTTGTCTGAGTAGTGAGCCTTACGACGTGTGGAATTCACACATCAGGGTAGGGGTGCCAGTTGCCATAAACCAGGGTTACACCACATCTTCCTGTGAGATCCCAAACTAGGGTTATGGTTTCCCAGGAAGATCTTGGTACCCGAAAAATTACATAACTTGGAGCTGAGGGTGTCCAGAGAGGCTAGGAATCGAACCCGGGCCCTCCAGTCAGTAGTGCTACGCTCTATCCATGGACTACCTTGAAACGCGATATATATATATATATATATATATATATATATATATATATATATATATATATATATATATATATATATGCATCCAAATACTTGAGTTAGAGATGCAAACTCTTAGAGGAAGTTTTATATGATCACTAAGGCAGACAAATGCGCAGTTTTGAAATTTTGGAACAAAGAAAGTGGCGAACAGGACATAAACTACGAAATAGAGGGTTCAGTACTAACTGCGGCCAAACAAGTAAAATATTTGGGGGTAGTTCTAACACCACGTCTTTCATGGGGAGCACATATCAGGACAATATGCGGATCCACTTTTCAGAAACTCAGCTTCATTAAACGGGTGGTGGGGAAATGTAATGAGAAAGTTAAAGAGAGGTGTTATTTTGCTCTAGTTAGACCACATTTGGAATATGCCGCAAGTATTTGGGATCTTAGGGAGAAAATATGGCAAAAAGAGTTAGATAAAGTCCAGAGAAAATCAGCAAGATTCGTGAAAAATATATATGACAAGAACACAAGTGTAACAGGTCTCTTAGGGGATTTAGCCTGGGAGCCCCTTGAAATACGAAGAGAACAAGCGAGACTTAAACTTTTAGAAAGATTCAGAACCAGCGACTTTAGCGATGACACAAAAGGAATAATAATGGCACCACACTAATGTAGGTAGATCAGACCACAATGATATAAAATAAGGGAGACAGATTCCAATACAGATAGATTCAAATACTCATTCTTCCCCAGAACAATCAGAAATCATAATAGTAAGAATCCAAAGTCCATTTAGAAATATTGAAAACATTTAATTTTACAAGTCGGAACAAAATTAAACATTGCAAAGATATCCGGTGTAAATACAGGGGCGTGTGTATATTTGTTGGTAGTTTGTGTATTCGTATGTGTATGGGGTGAAAGGGTTCTTACATAAATTTATACCATGTTTGTTAGTGGACTATTTAAATTGTTGGCTTTTGCATGGGGTTTTTTTTCTTTCTAAATTACGGGTGGTGCCCTAACACCCCCCCGCCACACGCCCTTGCGGCGGCTTGCAAGGTATTGAGTGGATGTAGATGTAAGGTCCCTACTACGTGTATAGGTAAAAAAAAACTCCGACATCACATTACAAATCGAAGGCAATAAAAAATAATCATAGAAAATACTTTTGATAAAATAAAAATCCTCAAAATGTGGAACTTTGATGCTACAATAAATAGGTGATATTCCATACTCCGCATGATTATCGTCCAAATTATCACAATACTTTATTACAGACAAAGACTTGTTCTCAGATGTATCGATTTAATTTCTTATCTCGGTGGTTTACATTCATTTGAACCATTCCTTCTTTTAAGATGTGCGGTTCACTATTAATAAACTCCTCCTTTGACACGAGGAGGATGTGAGAGAGAGGGTAAGACAGGTGCTTGACTGGCAGCGACTCCCACATGCTGCGAGAGCGATAATTCGACCCCGACCTTGGCCCTCAAGTGCCGACGAGGCCTCGTGATTATTTAGTGAACTCGAAGCCAAAGTGTAAAGGTTAATGCTCTCGCTTTCATAAATCTCCCGTGGTCTACTCACATCTCGCTGGTGTGCGGGCGATCGGTTAAAGCACAGCCGCCTTCGCAGGGGGCGCACGGCAACCAGAAAGTGTAAAATCTATAGTGCGTAGAGATGAACCAGCGCATTGATTTGCTTAAATGCTTCAAAGAGGAATTCTCACGTGGTGAAAAGTGTCATATGACGGCTATATCGTAATTATAGAGTAAGTATCAATGCAGATTAAAATTAAATACATTTTCTCTCCCAAAAATAATTAAAAAAAGATCAGGGAAAACTTTTGTTACAGATCAAATTACAAATTATTAAAATTCTTCAAGATAGCACCCTTTTGTGGATAGAGAGCGATGCCAGCCGATGTACCTTACAAGGAGGCGTCGATGGAAACCTCTATCGGGCATTTCGTCACAGTCTCTTCGACCTTATCAAGCGTTCCAAAATGGTTGCCTTTCTAGCTCCTTGTTATTCTTGGGAGCGAAAAGAAGTCCGGCGGTGCACATCGGTGCTTTATAGCAGTTTGGCCAGCGTTGCCACCTTTTGCTTGGCCATATACTCGATATATCACAAGGAAGGCTGTGTGGGACTGACCGTTGTCATGGTGCACCATCCAGGTGGCAAAGATCTCATTCCTGACGCGGTGGAGTCTTTTCCTCCGACTTTCTTAGACCATGTAAAACATACTGTTCACTGTCTGGTCCTTAGTCACAAACTCCCTGTGGGTAACGCCTTTTCAGTCGAAAAAGACACATAAATCACTCTACTTATTCTAGGGAGAGACCCTATTGCTTTCAAACATGCTTCAATTAATGCATTCTTCAAGATTGTTCAGAATGCGATATCATCCAAGGATCAGATATAGAATTAAAGTTCACCCTTTTATATCAGAAGAGGGCTACCAGTGCTTTTTCATAAAGTAGGCACTTGCTGCAACATTGCTTATCAAGGAATAACTTTTTTTTAAATTAGCCCAATTAACACTTCTATTTTCACTAAATATATTAGAAAATTATGTCGGTTTTAGTAGTACATCTGCCGGCTTAGAGTAGGTTTTTCATTGACCCTGGCACTGCATAATAATATATTCCTAGGCCCTGGCTTACATGACCCAAAATTTCGTTAAACTCTATATTATCATAAACCGTTCTACCTTCCCTCCTTTCTCTCCTAATTCCATCCAAAATGCCTATTCTATTCCTCAGTAATATTCACTTTCCCAGCTTACTTCCATCTATATAAGACCGTCTTCCTCTCACATCCCATTGCCTCTCTCTGATTCTCCAACATCCATCTTACTAGGTAGGATTGATAAAGCTTTTTACACTTATTTACGTATACTTATACGTACATATACATACATATATATATATATATATATATATATATATATATATATATAAAGTCACTTTCTTGAAAAACCCACGAACGTGCACAATAATGTAAATTTACTAATCAATCGACACAAAGACAGAAACTAAAACATATAAAAGAGGGACTCACTGGTTCTCGAATTTTCGGTGGTGCAACCACCTTTCTCAAGAGGAAATATATATATATATATATATATATATATATATATATATATATATATATATATATATACGTTGAGATGACGGGAGCGTTGACTAGGGAGGTTAAGAAAAGACTCGTAAAAACTCTGATATATAGCGTAGCAGGAGGATGAACGTAGATTGGAGGTTTTTGAAATGTGGGTGTGGAGGAGAATGAAGAAGGTGAAATGGACCTAAAGGAAAACAAATGAGGAAGTACTGGAGATAGTGGGTGATGAGAGGGGTTTGTTGAGAGAAATCCTATGGGGCAGGAAAAATGGATGAAAGGCGTATTGAGCGGTAGTGGAATGTTGAAGAAGGTAATATAGGGGAGAATGTTGGGCAAACGAAGAAAGGGTAGGAACAGGATAGGGATGTTGAATGGGATGAAGGGAGGAAAGAAGTAAACAGAGATGAAGAGGGACCTGATGTAGAGTAGGTTGCTGTACTGGGTTTTGTTTGGAGTTACAAAATTTTTATTTGATAGTGGTGCCCATGCTACCTTAACCGATAGATATTATAATAGGATATAATATATATATATACATATAATAACCGTTAATAATGAATATCTCTTACCAATCTGCCTGTCCCGACATTCCATATTCTCTCTGCACCAGCGTAGTTGAAAACATGTACTTGTTTCGGAGAAGACCTGTATCGCTACACACTTTCTATCTTCTGTAAAATGACCATTAATTTGGGCTAGTCAACTCCGCCGAAACCCTTGCAATTTGGTAATTATTCATAATTTTTTGCGCTATATTTCACCCAAATGAGCAATGTAAAATACTGTCAAAATGGGCAGTAGAACCTGATTTATTTCTGTCTAAATCAAAACCAGAGAACTGTATTAAGCTCACATTTATTTAAAATTTAAAAAAAAACGAAGAATCAAATGATAATTCTGTTGTGTATTTAACAAGAGTCAGGTTGTGATAAAATTTATTGATGGCACCTAAATAAGACGAAAAAAATTTTCAGTTCCAAATTTTAATCAGCGGCGTGAAATTAAGATGTCTCCCGCGTGTACGAATTTCGATTTCTGGGGGATAGATTAATGGGGCAATGACGCTAACTTTCTTTTTCTACGTGGGAACGGTGCAAACGGTGCGGTTCGAATTTACGCGTGGAGGATGATAGAGGCCGCATTGCGTGCATAGTCCTGCAATGCAGTTGCCCATCGCATTCTATTCACGTTTGTGACCGGCCGGAACGACTCTATTAAGCTCTGCTTACGCGTTAGTTCTTAACGCGAGCATTTTATTTACACATATGATGCATACTAATTCTCTGCTGGAAAAATGCATCAACAGAGACAGATCTCGAAAAAGGGAATGAAAATCATCACATGTTCATATTTCAATGAAATATTCTACAAACTCAAAACGATCTGCTAAAAAATTTTTTAATAATTAAAACTATTTATTTAAAAACTGCATTTATGTAAAAGATCCACGCTATAGGATAGATTAGTTAATATTTTAAAGAATAAATGAAACTTGTTCAACACGGAAAATTTTCGTTTTTCAAATTGAACGTGATTGAAAAACCAAATTATCTGCGTCCGAAGATGAACCATGACATAAATTTCAACAATTATATTTATTGAAGAAAATGCTTATGTGAGTTCTTACTAAATTTTACATAAATATATTCCATACTTTTGAGGTAAGAATGGATCAGGCAAACATAATTTCAGGACAACTGGTAAGGATAGCATATTCTAGAATGTATCTAGGCACATGAATGCATTCAGACAAAAAAATAATGACAATCAAATTGTATTTTTACGTTTCGACGACTCACATTAGTCTTCTTTGTTTTTCGAATGTTTCGGGCCCGGGAAGTATATATATATATAAATTTTTCTATATATTTATATACATTATATATATATATATACACACACTCATAAAAAATTAAATATATCATATATACACATATATACATACATATATATTTTATATACATTAATATTTTCCATTCAAACATGAAATCCCGCTATACGGCGAACAAATAGTCATTCATATGATCCCGGTCAAGGATATACAAATATTTTTGCGCTTGTGATCAGCTCGATTCCGCCTACCCCACTTCTCGTGTCCGTCCTTTATATGTGTTCCTATTCCTTTTCCTTATATCTGTTTCCACGTGAATGAATATATATATATATATATTATCCACACAGACACACACCTAACCCGCTAATGGCGAATACAAATTGACATAGATATAGATTAAAGGAAAAGGGATAGAAATACGTATATTATACATAAATGACAAATGCAGTTTTGGTGGGAAAGATGGCATATTGCGAATCACAAGCGGAAATAAATTTTCTAGACCGGGACTTGAACCATGGATCTCTATCATGGAGCTATCGACTTGTCAGGCCGATTATCTTACCAATAGAGCTGTCGAAGAAATCTTATCTTTCTATATCCATGAAAATAAATAAATAAATATATATATATATATATATAAACCATAAACACAGTAATCAACCCGAAGGTCGGTTTAGTATACATATGTATACTATTTGTACAAAAAATAACAAATAACACACGCTCCTATTTGTCTGCTCTCATTTTCTGCACGTACAGGTATAAATTGTGTATGTATGCATAAATGGTACACACACACAATCGTAATATATGTATTCAATATGGCCATATATAATTCAATATTTTTAAGCGAGCTTAATATATCCTTCAAATTGACTATCACCCCTATACATAATCACAATTAATTACGCCCATAAACCTAACTACGCTGAGATGGGAGAGCAGTCCCATACCGAATCACCACGTGGGAGCATTTCCTGGGCGAATCCGAAGCAGACACCCTCTCCCTTTTTCTCCCACTCGCCGTGTGTCCCTTTGCGGCGGAGGTCATAAGGTTTCCTAGACGAAGAAATCTTTCCCCGGTACAAGGACGTGGCGTCGAATGTTTCCACCCGCCTGGTGTCGATAAATCGATTTCGTAGGGTGGAAGACCCGACTCAACCCGCCTTGCGAGGGGTGAGGGATGCTGCGAGGGGTGAAAGGAAGCGAGTATCGGTTATTTTGCGGGATGGACTAGCCTGAAATGGAAATAAGGCGAGGGCATTTCCTTGCGACCACATCACCTCCTCGGGTTTTCCGAATCGTTGAACATGTCCGCAAATGCTACTTTTCATGCTGGAGGTACGTTACGTGGGCTCGTAATGCCGTTCTCTGAGTCATCCCCTAAACTTTACTCTTAAAAATTAAAACCGTGCATCATTGAGAGAGCATTGAAATTTCATGAAACTCCTTATATAGGATTCACGAAGTTAATTTAGGACAATTCCACGCGTAAGGCCAGTTTAAATGCTGGAGAAATAATTTAATATGAAAACGCAATGAACAGTATGGTCAACTAGCTTGAAAAATATGCTCGGACCTTGTTTTTATAGGCTTTTCTAATATTTTTTTCTGATTATGTTTCACGCGGAACATATTCATACGCGGAGCATATTCATACGCGGAACATATTCATACGCGGAACATATTCATACGCGGAATATAACTATTAACTCAAAAATGTGTCTAGGTTATTGAAATTTATAGTTATGAGGATCAGTCACAGAACTTAAAAATCTTAAGTCTATTGCAAATTAAGTCTAAATTACAGATTACCTGTAGATCTCTTGTATATTTTTGGATCATATTTATTTTGATTTGATTTAGAGCATGTACTGTAAGCCCCATAATACTGTCGTATGAAGGAATTACAAGAAGGACTAAAGAGATGAAGTGTAAAACGTATTGATGAAAATTAAGTTTTCCCTGTGGACGATAAGGGATCATAAAAACTGCAAATGACCATAATATGGGGTAAATAATTACGATAGTTAACAAATCTAACCCTCAATTGGTATTGTCATTCTTGTTAACATCCGCTCAATATACTTGCTAAAAGGTGATGAGTATTAACTTAGACATCGCAATCGATATAGATAGTGTTAGCATTTTTTTATTATTTGAATCATTATACATATATAATTGTCACTAACAACTTACCAACGCTTACCTTTGATTTCTAATGCCTGGCATGAAAAGGCCATACAACATCGAAAGATAACATTTCTCCATAGTTTTTTCGTCGTGTTTCCTCAATACTCATCTATTAAATCCTAATTCTTTGTTAACTTGTGAAGAGTCTTCCTTGTTTTTTGGCGTTCCTGTTACAGTGGGCGTTCGGTTAAGTAATTTCTCTGGCTATAGCAATTCATCACTACGCAATTTTTTTATTACTAATGCCAAGTGTAGCATCAACGCTGTATAGCATTTAGAATATCTAGCAAAGCTACTTTATCCTCAGAATTACGGATACCTCTGTAAACCAACGAATCGTCTGTTAATAAACGCATCTAACTATTGACTACGGAGCTAATTTCATTAACGTAAAGAAGGAATAAAAAAGGCCCGATAACACTTCCCTGGGGAACACTTGAAGTGACTTCTACTGCATTAAAGCTATCACTATATGTGACTAACCTTTGTACGCGACCAGTTAAAAGATCTTTAATCCAACCCAGGTTAATTTTATCTTTGTCATAGGCTTCTAGCTTGAATTAGTTTATTGTGAGATACATCGTTGGAGTCTTTATAATACGAGGAGTGTTCTTAAAGTAAGTACTGTTTGCTTATATTTAAATATTGGCGCTTCAGAACACAGTTTTGCTCCTGCAGCGCCATCTACTGATTCATTGAGCAGCTATAACAGCATTTGTTTTGTTTCAGAAGTCGTTTGCTTGTCCGTGCATGCAAACAACAATGTCCGCGACAATCGTTGATCCCGCCAGCTGTGAAGTGCGTTCTGTCATACGATTCTTGTATGCAAAAGGATTGTCGACTGCTGAAATTCATCGGGACTTATGCCTAGTTTATAAACCTACAGTTATGAGTGAAGGAAAGGTTAGACAATGGTGCTGTGATTTTAAAAATGGACGAACAAATGTCCATGACGAAGAGCGAAGTGGTAGGTCCAGGATTCTGACCGATGAAATTGTTTCGCAAGTGGAACAAAAACTGCGATTTGATCGTCGATTGACGATTAATGGCCTGGCTGAACAATTTCCTCAACTTGGACGCACTCCTGTCTGCAATATTGTTACGGAAAACCTCGGATACCACACATTGCGTGCAAGGTGGGTACCGAAAATGCTCACCGACCACCACAAAGAGCAAAGAATGTCCAGTGGACGAGAGTTTTTGGGTCGTTGGGAACTCTTTAAACCACCCACCGTACAGTCCTGACCTTACACCCAGCGACTACTTCCTCTCCTTGCACTTGAAACATTGGTTCGGTGGACATCGTTTCGAAACCGAAGAGGAACTCAACAATGGCGTTGTCGATTGGTCCAACCCTCAGGCGGCGAGTTTCTATGCAGAGGGGTTAAAGAAGCTGGTGCAGCGGTACGAAAAATGCTTAGAAGTGGACGGCCATTATGTAGATAAGTGAAGTAGGTTTGTTGATAACTAAAAGTGCCAATAACATGTGTTTCATATGAGTATATTTTTTCCTGTGACCAAACGGGCCTTACTTTATGAACATGCCTCATATCTAGCAAAACAACTGGAAAATTGCTCTCTCTCGGACCAGACATTATGATTAAAAAGCGCAACTTGTGTCTCATAGGATTTACTCTTTCGGAAACCGTGCTAATGTTTCATCAATAACCCTTGGCTATAGATTTTCGGCATCGGCTGATCAGAATGATTCGATAAGCTATCGGAGACATTGGTAATAATTTGGCCTTTTCCAAACTGCTGGTCACTCTTTCGCCTTTATCGTTTTTTTCAGTTAATTAACTGTTAAATTATTTTCCTAAATCTCGGTGGCATAAATGCACATCCAAAATGTTTCCGGATGATCTTTGAAGTTTTACTTTTAAATTCACTTATTGATTTCCGAAATACCTCGTTGGAATTAGCCATAGATCACTTATAAACATAAAGGATATTTTTCTATTGCCGCTAGAGATGTCATTCCTTATATTTTTCATCTAAAGTATGACATACCCTTGGACATGGTAATAATTTTCTAGCATGCGCGCTGTTCCTTATTGGCTCCGCGTTATGCCTTATGAATTTACCTAGAATGAACCTGTTGACTACTGACCGTGTGTTGTTAAGGGATTATTTCCACGTTTCCTCGGTATTCGGTGTTACTACTACTATCGCCCTTAAAATTTGTCTTCGCCACTCCTTCCCTCTTCTCTTAACTGACCAATTTTCCCCCAACCCACGATTCTCCCTCATGCGTAATATAATATATCAACTCAACTGCTTATTTTGTCCCTCCTTCGTTGATCAGTGCACTACGCCCCTCAACAGCCAGCCAGCCCCTCAACGCATCAAGAATCACCGCGCCTCGTGCAAACTTTCTTCCCCATTGACCTTTCTACTAGCGCCAAAACTTGCCTACCTCAAAAATGTTCCTTTCAATGATCGATTTAATGTGATTTCATTCCTTCACGTCCCCCTTCAGACATACCTCTAAAAACCCTCGAGTATGCGGGCTCCTGATCGCCTGCTCGGACGTCCGTCTGTACCTTTCCCAATAGGGGGTGTACTCTTATCCTTCCGATCACCCTCAAACCCCTCCCTATCCCTACACATCTCCCTCATCCATCTTACCTTTGCCCACCCTGTCCATCACATATATCCTCAGTTGTCTTCTTATGTCGAGAGAGGTGGTTGGTTCACCGAAATATGAAAAAAATGTATATAAATATTCAAAATGTACAAAATAATTTACATAGCGAAAACGGTCGCTGAAGCAAGAGGATAGACGTGGATTGGAGGCTTTTGAAATGTGGGTGTGGAGAAGAATTGGGAAGGTGAAATAGACCGAAAGGAAAACGAATGAGGAAGTACTGGAGATGGTGGGGGAGGAGAGGGGTTTGTTGAGAGAAATCCTTTGGAGGCAGGAAAAATGGATGAAAGGCGTATTGAGCGGCAATGGGATGTTGAAGACTGTAATAGAGGGGAGAGTGTTAGGCAAATGAGGAAAGGGCAGGAGCAGGATAGGGATGTTGAACGGGATGAAGGGAGGAAAGAAGTACACAGAGATGAAGAGGGACCTGATGTAGAGTAGGTTGCTGGATTGGGTTAGGTTTGAGTTACAAAATATTTATTTGATAGTTGTGTCCATCCAATAACCTACCTTAACTGGTAGATTACCTTGTAATGTAATACATATTTATATATACATTCGCATATATACAAATATGTAAGTTGGTTTGGACTCTCAAACTAGACAAACGGAATGCAAATCTACTTTGTTCAGAAATGTATTTTCCATATACAATATTAATGTTTTAGAAACAAACTTTGTATCCTTTGAAAAGATATTTAATTAATTTCACCATTTTTTTAAGGTATTGCCTTTCCGTGTCTCTTAATTTGGAAAATATTAGTTGTAAATATGATAGAAATTTCGGAAAATGTCATGTTCCATCAAGTAGAATTTAGGTAATATACAATCGAGGTTTCATAGGAGATATGAAATTTCATAATAGGTACAAGAAAGATTTAATCCTATAGATATTAACGTTTACAAAACAAATGAGATATTTCTTTGGTAATTAACTAGTTTTTTTAATCCTAATTTTGCATTGCTACAACTCTTGTAATTAAGTACTTTCGGACTATTTATAAACAAGTGCCGGAAAAGTGTTTGTAATTGCATAATCTATCTGCCGTCGAAGTATTAACCTCACTTTTCAAACACACCGGGTGTGTACATGCAATTATATCAGGTGCGCAGATAATACCTCGGGGTAAAATTCTCTCATTAAAAAGGACCTGTACTGGTGTTCATACGGACCAGCGGGTAAATAATTTCTTCGGGAAACGGGTGACATTTTGTTCGTGCAATTAATTAATATTAATTATACCAGCCATGTTCCCCCCTTTATACGTAGGGTCCTCGTATGGTTTTAATTACTTTAGTCCGCGGGAGTCCTGAGTGTGATATTTATAGCAGACGAACGCAGTGATGGAGATGCGCTACACGTCCCCTTTTTCTTCTCTTCAGATCTTATGAGAATTTTTATTTCCTCCTACTTATTCGCCTTCGTTAGTCAAATGAACGAACCTAGGGGGAAGGAAGATAGAGAGACAGAGGGGAAGGGAGGAGTATTTTCTTGATAAATGCTATTAAAATTGAAGGCTCCCTTTATTTGGCGATTCCAATGCCATTCTGCAAATCGGGGGGGTTAAATTAATCCCTCGCTTTCTCTCTCTCTCTCACTCAGGGTATGCTTTTATGGGTTTCGCAATAATCCTTAAGAAGGGTGGATTCGTAATTGTCATTTGAGGAATCCCGTTCGGTTGAGGGTAAATAGCCATCTCAATCTCCTCACCTGACAAGGGAAAATCATTCAAATCAACGTGCCTGGATATGAAAGAGCGCATAATTTCTTCCCTCCTCCCACCGAGTTTATTGGGACCAGTCGTAAGGAATCTTCTCTTGGATTAATATTAAGAGTTTTAAACTTTGCAATGACTCGCCTATTGTTTTAATTAGTAGAATAACTCTCACTCAATTCCACTCAAGACCCATACTAAAAAGAAAGACTTGTCCTTTTCCACAGATTGTACCATAAAATAAAATCTGAGGAAAAGTACAAGTATTTCTTTTTATTTCAAGAAACTGCGGGAGATGCCACAACAGTAACTATTAACGGAGTCATCCGCTAGGTGTATATTATAATGCAACCATTTCAGAGAATAAAAAATCATTCGCCTTGACCGGGATTCGAACCCGGATCCCTCGATATCCGGCCGAGTGCTTTAACCAATTAAGCTACCGAGACGTCCTCTTACACTCTGAAATTTTGGGGGCTTTAAAGGAACAATATGTTATGATGAAATACCGTACATACAATGTCACAGGCATTCGTAGTCGTGCGTGAGGCGCCAGTCCACGAGGTTAAAGCCAATTTTAAAACACTTAGGCTGTTCATTTCGTCACAACATCTTGTTCCTTTAAAGCCCCCAAAATTTCAGAGTGTAAGAGGACGTCTCGGTAGCTTAAATGGTTAAAGCACTCGGCCGGATATCGAGGGATCCGGGTTCGAATCCCGGTCAAGGCGAATGATTTTTACTCTCTGAAATTGTTGCATTATTTCTTTTTAGTTTGGATATTAAATACTTTCACGAAGTGAACCCTGAAACAACAGAATTGTTCCACTCAAGGCGGTCGAATGCAGCTATTTCAGATTCTGGGGTTGATTCTAACTCTAATTTTTGTTTCCATGACTAACTCAGATTGTTAGAGTTCTCTAATGTAATACTTGAAATCACTAGATAAATTTTGTAGGAAAGAATTGAAATGTAGATTAGAAAGATCTTACGACCCTTGAACTAAGGAAAATATGGTGCAAAGCAAAAAAGTCTTTGCTCAAGTTCAACTCGATGACTGAGTTACTTATCGTAGCATTCAAAGAAAACACAGAGGAAGAATGGAAGTTAAAACTGACGGGAAACTTGCTAAATTTCTCTTGGCGATCAATACCTAATGTTAATCGGAAAAATTGAGCTCATTCGTAAGGAATATTTTCACAGAAGTTTTTCATTAAGGAATTTTTTCGCCCTCCCCGGTTTGGTTTTTTTCCTTCACTTTTGGAATAGATTTTATTTTGCTACACATGTTTTTTTTACATTGAAAATAAATCATCAGAGAGAAGAAGTACCGAAACTTTTCTATAGTCAAGTCGACGATGGATTTGAATCCTCAATCATGCGGAGGAAATTAATTCAGTCATGCTCTTTGTCATTTTTTTGCAGAGTGATGAGACCTCCCATGAGTGAGGAATGACTTTGAAATGAGCTTCGTGTCTGATTTTCCGTTCCATTTTAAGAACACTTCGCTGAATCATTTGACTCTATTTTCCTCATCCATCGGTTGAATAATACGCTCCAAGTAAGACTTGGTTAATTGATTTTTTTATATGGAATTTTGAAGGTACGTTCTCCCTTCCTGTTCTGCTCCCATTTAATTTCATATCCATCGGAGGAAGGTTGAGATTCGAGAGGTGAAATATGACGTCTCATATCAAGCAAAACTTTTCCATTTGTTACTACCAAGCTTTATCCGGAGTTTATGCTTTAACACTAGTTTTGGACAAGAAAAATTAGTAGAATCTGTGATAAAGATATGAATTAGGGCTGAGTCCCTCTACGTTAGCCATTCAGCCATCACTTTGTAATGTGGAAATATTTGAGTGTGACCACACGATACGTAATTGAGGCTAAGATTAAGATTCGCCTGAAGTTAACGTTGTTAACCTTAAACTTATAGATCCCCTTTGCGTGATTTTGTGGGTGGTGTTGAGGATATAATTTAATTTTGTTTCCCAACTTTATCGTTATGTATAGAAGTTTACGCAAAATTGAGAACTTGATAATTTAATGAATTGCGTCTTTGAGAAACGGTTCCCTTATAAGTTTATTCGCCATTCGCGCATCTCTTTGAACAATGAAATTCTCGACGAGGAATTTCTTAATGTCAATTTTCATCATCTAAATTTGGTTCGGTTAAACAGTGGGTTTGTTTCCTGTCTCCATCAAAACTCGTAAATGAGTTGCTTCAAATTTGCAACTTCAATCGGTTTAGAATGGAAAAATACGACTTCTTTAATCTGTTTCACGCATTTTTTTTTTACTTTGAACTGAATAGAAACATTTTTTTCATTCATATACACTGAAAATGATTCACGCACAATGCAATATTTTTTTCTCATAATTATTTTTCCGTAAAATTACACTGCAAAAAACGCACATAAAACTGTCGAAATTCAGGAAGTAGTTGCAGTTTTGTTTGGGAGGCAACCGACAGCTAAGGTCATTTGCGCCATTAGAGAAAGGAAGAGTGGAGAGAAAACCAGCGTCGGCATTAGCCCACTCTTGTCGAAAGGCGCCAAGGGCTCCGCAGTTTCACGTTCCATCCGACGGACGTTGTACTCACTCCAGTTGCTCCCCACAAAGCACCTCAAGTGGGGATCGGAAAACCACTGAAAAATATTTGTCGTCTCCAGGGTTTGAACCCTAGCCTTCTTAGTGGGAAGCTTGTACATTAGCCACTTCACCATCCCGATCCCGAAGTTCAAGAAGATTGTCTGTTGTAGGATTTGTCACCGTGGAAGTATCCACACCTCGTTTTCGTGCTTGTTACATCTTGTTTTGGTATATAAACATTACGGAAAATAATCTTCAAGTGTGATATTTTGTTTGGAGAGTGTAAGCATTTAGTAATATTTTTAGTAAAAATATAGCTTTCCGCATGAATCCAACTGATTAATCATAAGTCTTCCCCTAAACCCCTTCAAATGAAGTCACCGTGTCACTACGTAAGCCCACAATGCAATAAATTCAACAAAAATGGAAAGAATGCCGACAAAGACTAATTGTAGAATAAATGTTGAATTTATACTAAGCGTGACTTAAAAATTATGATACATTAAGCAAAAAGAGTATGTATAAATATACATTAAATACGCACGACAAAAAGCACATCCCAAAACAATTACTTACTATGCTTAATGACCGAAAAATTACCCTGGAGTAAAACACCAAATCATAAGATAAAACGTTTTTAATTGATGAAACGTAATACTATCTGACCTAATAATTAAAGCAAAATATAAAAAAACGGATTATCTATGGACTAAATATAATCCGATAAGAGAACATGATGAATACGAAACTAGTACTACATATACATCGCCCAGGTTACCAAATTATAACAGAGAAATGGAAAACTTAAATGAAAGATTAACGAATGAATTGAAAAAATACTCAGAATTAAAAATTAAACTTAAACTTAAAATTAAATACCTTTACAAGGTATTTCAATTATTCACAAATATTTGCTCAAGCTCTCTTAAATATCTAAATATTTACATTCAAATATCATCTGTTTATTCCTTATTCTTTGCTACATAGATGGCAGTACTATTGCGGAAGGTGTCTAAACTGAGGCTGCCTTTTCATTAGGCGCCTAACCTTTAGACACCTAAATTCATACTCCTTAATGACTAACGAGTCTGGATGCAGCTCTAGTGAATTGGTGGTAGCCATTGTAGTCGGTTTACAATCTCTTCCGATTGACGTCTCGCCGCGAGATTCACATGTCGCAAGTGTCACTTTCCTCTGATAGTAGTTAATAAAATAAAATAAGAAATGCTATAGCCGTAATAAGTTAGACACACTCTCCACAATGAAAACAAAATTCGTTGTGATAGTTTGTGGGAAAATAAATTCCACGACAGTGACCAACCACAACCTATCAACCAGAACACCCTTTTACAGGTTTTTGCAGGTATGTTACTTCATTATCAGTGATCAACTACAGACCCAAACACTGAAATCCAATTGGAATCATTGAAAGAGTTTAAGTGACTCTGTTGAGGATACCTAGGTATATGAACAGATATACACTATCTGTGACCGTTTACGGGAGTAAATTCCGCACCAGGGACAGACATAGAGCTGAAACACTCTGAAGCACTCAGAAATACAATCACTAACACATTCAAAAAAGGCCTTGCTGCTGGGAGAATATTACTCAAATTGAACAAAGTTGGCAAAAAACAGGAAAACACGAGAGTGTGCGACGGATACGCGTATTTCGGTTACAATGTAGCCCTCCTCAGCAAACTGGAGGGTTGTAACTACTTACAACCTTTCGTTGTAAGGTCCTAGAACTATAAGTCATCCATAAATACCTTTATTTATAAGTAAGCCATCTAGATGTAGCAGTGAAAATACCTTGCAAATTAATGTGATTTCTGAGGAAAAGCAATATTTTGACCCTCGAAGTTCACCGTCTCCAATTTACAGTTGGGTTCACGACAATGATATTTAATTTAGTCAGTTTTCCCTCAGCTGTTCAATTTCTGTTTTCGTCCCTCCGTAATGCTTAATATTCAACTTTTCCTTCTACCTAGCTCCTGGTTAATATCATTCCTACCTCCCTAGCTTTTTGGATATAGGGTTTGTGATCAAACTTCATTTCGCTCCACAAATTCATGCCTCATCATTAAACTTTATCATGTTTAACATAAATTAGAGGGTAGACTCACCAAACCAAATTCCTCGGGCGGCAACTATGTAAAACACACAAGATTGCAGACACGTCAAATGTTACTAGAGGTTTGATACACTTTTTTCCCAATAGGTATAAGTTTTATCTCGAAATATTCGTCAATGGAAGGGTGATTACTGTCATTCACTCTCTATTGATTTTATGAAAATTTCAATTCATATTTTTCGATCAGAAACGAAGGGAATTTGCCTCCAGCAATTATGATATTAATTAACCTTAATTGTATTATCTCAAAATAGTTTCCTTTTTTTCGTATGCGCCACCTCCAGTGGCTTCCTTATTCACCAATTCTCTTCGGATTACGTTTTCACTCGTTAATCTCTGTATTCATTTTCATCATAACTCGCTATCGCTCCATTTCCATTGCCTCTAGTTTTTTTTCTATTTAAAGCGTTCCTATTATGCACGTTTAGCGGTCACCGGAATGGAAAATTCCAAACTTCATACGCGAATGGGAAATATCCAATAAGATATATTTATAAGAACCGTTTTTTTAAAGCTAATAGGAACTTCGCTGAAGAAGTATCAATTTATTTTGTCAGTAAAATAATATTGAATCCATGGAAAATACATGGAAAGAGCAAGGAGATCTTTTCCATTTTCAACTATTTTAGGTCTAGAGAATTTTTAGATTTTGTTTCTGTTTCTGTGGAGATCGTTTAAAATGTATTAGTAATAAAAAAATTGAAGAATCGACTGTAGGAAGTAAAACAGTTCATAAAAAATATCTTATTTCCTCACTTTTTATCCTTTCCTACTAGAGTGATTTGGGAAACTTTGCATAAATTCGCCTGTTTAGCCTATTTCTTTTGTTATTTGGATGTGGTTGCCACGAAAACCCCGATTTGTCAATGCTTCATGGAAAAAAATCCTTGTTAAGTGATATTTGACGAACACTCTGCAATAAAATTGGTTTTTTTTAAAGCAACCACTTATTAAAGAATAAACTGAAAGTTGAAGATGACTTCGAGACTATTCCTTTTTGTAGCCTTTCCTTCCCATTATCCAATCCTCCCTTTTCCTGTCTCCTCCCCCTTCCGACACCCGATGCGCAGGCCCCGACATCGTAAAAGGATGGCAGGGTTCGCCCCGCTAACGTCATCATCCTTAATGGGCGATAATTTCTCGCCTTGAGGTGACTTCTTCCCCCGCGAACTTGATTGAGTGGCGGTCTTCGACTGGATTTTCCCTTGATGCCCCCGCCAATTGGGGGTAGAGGAGAAATTTATTTTCCTCGGCTTTCATTTCCGATTCCTGCCAAATTGGTATGATTAAATGACATATTCCGAGGGTGCTGCGCGGTGTGAGGTGAGAGGGAAATTTTCTTTTTTATTTGATTTTTCCAGAACACGAATGTATAACTTTTATCAATAACCAACACCCTTCGAACCCGTCTCTAGTCTTCTATCCGGTGCTGAAGGAAGATCGGAACGGGTGGAAAGTAAGAAATTCAGCATTTCTAGACAGACGACGGTTAAAGATTGCTCACGACGTGATTCCGTCTACCGTCTTGCAGCTGGTCATTATAAAAGATGACGGACGGAAACGTGCTCCTGAGGCGTTGTGAGGAAGGATAGGAAAAGTATTACAAATCTTACTCAATGAATTTTTTCAAATCGGAATATCATCAAGGAAAATCTAATGTGTCCCCAACATTACTTTCTCCATACAGTCCTCATTCATTCACGATCTAAAATGAGGATAAAATGTAATAATTAAAGTGCTATTTTTTTAACAAATTCTTAGGTCTCCTAGTTTTTTTCTAGGACGAACTGCTCATGTCAGAGAGTTAAAATTTTTGTTATCTCGCAACTTAAATCTCCTTGTACTCGTAGATGTACGTATTTTGTTACAAAGTCGACGCCGTGATTCCATGGTCGTCGAGAGCGATTCTGTCCCTTTTATGGTGGAATATTTTAGGTTTTCACTTCGTCGGAGTAGTCAATATTATAAAACTTTTTACTTTTCTATAGAATTCATTTCCTTGAGTCTTTCTCGGAGTCTTTTTGTGTGATTTTACCAAGAACGAAGAGTTTGAAGAGGGTTTAGGGTTAGGTAAAAGGCTGCTTTGAATTAGGTAGGTAAAAGATTGGAAATCTTATACAAGATGCTTTCCAGGGATAGGATTGAGAAACTTAGTCTTTAGAGTCTGCGAAATGTGCAGATGAAATCCTATTTATCACCATTAATTTTAGTTTTTTAAGAATTAAAACTTTCTTTAAAATAGCTTATTATCGTACCTATAGTTAGTGGTGCTATTTGAATGATTGGCATTAGTTCTGTGTCGAAATTAATGTATCACACATTCTTAGGTAAACATGAAGACACACAGAAAAGACTTCTCAAGTCAGGAATTCACAAACTAAAATGCGATAGTCGCAACTCCTCTTATGTAGGTCAGACAGGGAGAAACTTCAAGATACGAGCCAAAGAACGCCAAGTGTAACAAAAACAAGAATCCCAACTCTCTTTCTGCCAAGCATTTCCTAGGATACATCCACAATAGCAATTTTATCCCTGAAATATTAGACATATCCTTAAGGATTTAAAATGGTCGCCCTAGAGCAAATCGAGATAAGAAGGCACTTGGCAAACTACCTCGCGACCCTTTTTAATGAGCAATTTTACCCGTGACCCTTCTCACTTCTTCCCAACAAACTAACCTTGAGGGGAAAAAATAAAAATCAGCCCTTCAACGCACCGTTGCGCCCCCACCCTCCTTATGTATGCCCCTCCACCCCACCTCAATAACACATCGCAGGTCATAGTCACGGCAAAACCGCCTCTCCCTTTTTCCAAAATAAATCCGACAACCAACTTCAACCCCCCCACCCTTCCTCACCCCTCAATTTGGTCATCCCCTTCTCCTCTGTTCTGAACGTATATATTCCAGTGTTAAATGTAAATGCAATTTGTACTTGATGATGCCGCAATTTAGTGAAACGCGTTGTACCAAAACAAATTCTAAGGAAATGTACCAAGTTTTTTATACGAATTCCCTCTATTTTATTAACTGGAAAAACGGAATAGTCTGTGGATCGAGGCTTCCTGAGTTCGATGTTCAAACACGACGTTCGGCCCTCTTTGAACAGTCACGATCCCAAGAGCGAACACACATAACGCCATAAGCGTATGTGTCTCTTTGACAGATGAATTTCGACATGAACGTGTTAAACAACGCAAGTGAAGAAAACAAATGCAAGTATCACCATAAAAAATGCACATCCAAATATCATCTTGCTTCAGTTATCATATTTTTGCGCTGGATGATTCACACTGTATCAAAGATTTACATTACATATTTTAACTTCTAACTTTTAGGTTCAGGCTTCGCTTCGTGGCAGTTTTTTTCTATTGTTATTTTTTAACGTAATTTTATAAATAATTTAAATTCCGTGGAAAGGTACCTTCTCTCTCTCTCATTTGATACGTAACCTTTTTCTTAACATTCTAATTGAACATCCCCGTCACTAATTCCATCCTCGTGAAAGCTTCTTTACCTAACACAATTATTTTCCTTATGTGCTGAATATTTTGGAAGTCTGTGTCCAAAACACTTCTTAGAAAAGTGAGCTGTTATACGAGCTCGTACCTTCTCTAGCTTTTGCACTCCAAATTTTAAGGTTTGACTCAACCTGACTCCTCGAAAATCGCAAAACCTTTGATTTGTTTGAATTCATTCCCATCCAATATCTATGAAACTGATTATCTAATGCTCTCTCATCAATGATTGTAACATAACTCATTTTACTACGTAGGTTGACCTCTGATTGATCGATTGTTGTTGTAGGGTCACGGAATTCCAGTAGGTGAAAATATTGACCGGATGCTTTTCTCGTTAGTCTCCGCGGTTGATATCTTCACAATGAATTAGTTTTCTCTCTCATTTCACGCGAACTCCACTGATAATACCCCTTTTGACGGTTCGGGGTATCCATATCACGGAGAAATAGGATTTCGCGGAATAAAATGACGCCAAGGTAACGCGCCCCGCGTCCCAAGTCGACGCCAAGGGAATTATTCCTAACAAATGAACCCCTCCGTCACTCATTAACGCAGCAAATCGCTCACAGACTTCATTCTCACAGAAAGGAATTCTTTCCTGCCTCTTTTTTTTTAAACTTGGTTGGCATTCCCCCAACTCTACCGTAAAATAAACGACGGGGATGAGGAACGGTGGAATAATGATAAAATTAAAATGGATAGACGGACAAACAAATGAAGAAGCATTACCCGCATTCATATTTTTTTGGGATTATCTGCGAGTATTTGAGGGAAAAAACAGAGAGCACGCGAAGTTTCGCTCTTCTTGATTGAGTGTCTCTTCATTAGAATGAAAAGAATTTCGGAGTTCCGCTTTTTCGTACACAATCTTCAGTACGATCGATTAAATAAAATTCAAATATTATAGCCTCAAACAGTGTCAGCTAATATCTTTAAATGTGGATATAGTATAACATAAAATTTTATAAGACATCTAGTGAATTTTGGTAAAATTTTAAAATTGTAAGGACACGAATCTTGTCTCTAAAAGGATGCACAAATTACGTTATCTGTATCATTATCGGGTAGAATTGACGGATAGAAATATTTATGAAAATTGTGTGTTGAGGTGATTGTACGAATGGGCCTTTCCGCAGTCGCCATTAAACGCTAGAGACACGCGCTCTCATGTTTGTCCGGTTTTGCTTTTCCCTTTGTGCTCTGCCGTCACATCCCGTTCTCATGCCTGCGGCAGAACCGTGGGAAAATATCAAACGGCGATGACCCCTGCGTTCACTGCCCTTTTGTGTTTCGGTAGAATGCCGAAAAAAAATGGCCAACGTCGAGCGATGATTTTCGCTCGTCTACTCTACTTCGTGCTAAACGCAAACTACGTCTTAAAATTGACTGCAAAGTCTATGGGATTCATTTAACTGGGTAATATAAGAAACAGGATGTATGGAAACTTAACTCAATAGCCTTTGAGACATATAACAAACCAAAGGAGCGCTCTTTTGGCTAATTTCTGTGCTAGTAATTGCAGCAAAGCTCACAGGGATACACTAGGGAAATGGTTCAAGACATGCGTCAAACAATCCGTCAGATTTACGTTGGATGTACTCTTTAAGTCTGGCTTGGAGATCGAAAAATGCGACATTTCAATTTAAATATTTACATCAAGCTTAAATGCGCTAAAGCGCGTATTCCTGACAAGACAATTAGCGTGGTCTAATGCCATCTTCGAGATGGGTTCAAGTTATGGTTTCACCAAATTTTTTTCTTGGGTCAGGAAATATGAAGGGCAATAGCAGGGTTCAATTTAAAACACGTGGGTACTTCTTAAGAGCAACAAGACGTAGATTCATCAGTAGTAGCTCTTTATGGTATCATCGGGTATAATCATATCGATTATGATTCAGGTTTACTTATAGCAATCAGCACCGATTTATACATAGTTCGCAATTATGTGGCGTTTAATTTTTAACTACAATTCTGAATCAATGTCAATTTGCGCGTTTTCAATTTAATAGTACTGTTTTTTTCTACAAATAGCGTTTAAGTCTAACTTCAAACATCCTACTCGATACGACGTTCCGAACGAACTTCCCAAGTCTTCGTACGGTGGTGCGAACTAGGAGTACTTCATCTCGGATGCATGAAAGGGTCTCCGCGGTCTCCTCAATGACTCATTTGGGATTTCCATCCGCAAAACTCGACATAAATCGATTCCAGGTACAACCATTTTAGCTGAGTCAAATGATCCGTGACCCCGAACTGTGCACTGCAGATGGGAAAGTCCCCTTATGGACGGCGTTCGGTCATGACAACGCTAAAATCTGTGACTGCTACCATGCTATGACAACGCTCTCTGTGGCCCACTCTACCTTCCCAAATAGTAGCAAGTAATTCTTTCGTCACGGTATTGTCAACGTAAAAAGTAATCTTCTTCTCTCTTTAATGAGTAATAATCGATTTTTTTTGCCATAAGTAGACTTACACAGGTCCGACAAACAAACTACATGGTCCTCGTTGTTTGCTGTAAGGAATGTAAAGGACTCAAAGTTTCTCGGAGATATTTCATGAGGTGCACGTAAATTATTTCGCCGTGTTACGTTGACTTTGTTTCGGTGTATCACGCTGACTAGTTAAACTTTCCATAGGGAACAAAAAGAAGCTAGGTTTTGTTAGATGCGTTGTAGGAAATAGCATTAAAAAGGTAAGTGAGATGTGATACTCCGCTTTTCGAGGCATCAACGTATGTGAACTTGAAAAAACACTTTATTTTTTATGTTTTTGGCAGAAAACATTTTTGTGTTGTGTGTGCATATTCGTTATTTTATTAAAATAAACTGGTCAGTTGACACTTAAGATTCGTCTGTATTTTTTTCTGTCATAAGTGGATTTTATAGATCATTAAACATTACGTTAACCTTCCATTAAGGAGCGAAAACCACTCCTCTCCAGGATATAAACAAATAAATAAAAGGACGTCACTTAAGACTTAGCTCTTATAAATTATAAATGATCACTCATGCAATACTCGAAAAAATACTTAATTTCCAATTTCCTCTGACAGTAATAAATGTTCATGTCATACAATATGCTATCGTTGTTCCATCCCTGTTTGCTTGAAGTACTGAATATGGTAAATTGACTATATATTGGTACCTCGGCCTACGAAATCAATTTTTCGTGGGCGTGGTTCGTATCTCGGTACACAATTTCCTATTTCAACTCTACTCTATCCAGTCAAACCGCTCTTAGATTTAGAAATATTAGGAAAAGTATTGAACATATACGATTTAATCAAAAGGTTTAATTTGCAATAAAAGGTTTACTGAAGCCAAAAAAAAGCGTTTATCATAAGAAGTTTTCTAAAACAGCACCATGCAATCAAAAAATAAGTAACCAGTTGGAAAATGTAAAGAAATCAATGGATGGTTTGCCTAAAAACCTGAAATTAATTTAAAAATTCATTTTTTGTTCACCAAAATATAAAACAATTCTGAAAATAGATCACGAGTTGGTGGTACAAAGTTTGATGAACGTAAAGTAACAACTATCATTAGACTAGAGAAGATTTCTGCAGTAGTAGAGTTGAACTACTGAGCTTGAAGTACGTTCGTACGCATCGGGAAATAGGTCTACGGCAAATTTTGAAGTACGCGCCATTGATCAAATTTTATTGAAGTTTTGATCGCGTAGTCTGCTATACCCTGCGCTAGTAAAACTTCCATTCGTATCTTGACAATAGTAAGTTCGTATCTAGAGTCCAAAATGGAATATGAGAAAAGTTGGTATCCCGAGGATTTCGTATGATGAGTGGCCCGAGATACCAATGTCTAACAAATCAGTCAAATGTATGCCATTCAGCCATGGGTACCAAAAAAATATATTGTGAAATTTTAATCTTTTGAAATAGTGCAGCATTCTGGTTTCAGTTTGAAAATGCGTGCTGTTCTACAAGAACATTCATCAATCGCAAACAGAGATATTTTTGATAAAATTGGTTAAGTTATAAATATTATTTTTTACGCCCTTGAAAAAGTACCATATTTCATTCCATGCCATTATTGATTGGTTCAGGAGCTCGGAAACGCAAAGGCAATCGGGGGATCTAAAAAATATTGAAAGACACACACTTCTATGTATTTTCCGTTTTTTCAGTTCCCTTTAATTGATCGCCATTTTTCCTTTATCTAGGAATCCATCCATCAACTCGGAGAGACTATTTTACTTTTATTATAACTGCTATTCTTGTCTGTGTTTTTTTTATTTTCTTTGCACTCACTTATACCCCCTGACAACTTCACAGGTATCTCAATTTCCCATTGAATTTCATACGGAGTTACTCGCAGAAGAGTATAATTACGCTTTCGGAAAGTTAATAAAGTGGTGACTGTTAATTTTTTAAATTACCAGCAGATTTGGCCCATATTTCGAAAATGTCCCACGGTAAAAGAAGACGGAAGGGATCACCTTGCCAAAATCTAATCAGTTCGACCTCTATTGCCATTACCGTCTAATATAAAATGTTATACTTCTCAGTTAATTTGTGTTATGGCGAGTTAGGAGATTTGGCGGCGTATGATTTTGGACTGGTTTTGATGTTGGCCTACGTGTAAAGGTACTTACATACTGCGTATTTTCGTTTATTACCCTTATACGGCTAGCGGCTCAGTTTTGATTTACAATTGATTTGAGAATCTGTTGATGAAGAGACGGGGAATTTTTTTGTGATAGAGATATACTAAATGCTTTCCATAATTTTATTATTTACTTTTAACTTTTAATATTATTATCTTTTATGATATAGAATGGATTTGAGATGTTCATATTATTGTTGTCTTTTTGAAAATGCATATTTTTAATAAAAATATATAATTTTAAAAAACTCTTAAACAAACAATAAATCAGGTAATTAAGCCTTGAGCAATGTTATGATAAGGCGCATAGCCTCACTTCATTATAAAGCGGTGAAAGTATATTCAGCCGAGCTCAAGTAACGCGTATTTCCGTGGAAATCTCAAATTCGAAATGTTTCACTGAAATAATATTATCCCATATGATTATATCCGCCTTTTACTTGTGTTTTTGTGGGTTTAAGTTTTCCCTGTTAATTATACACGTGAGTTTTGACGTGTGATCTCTCTTAACTAGTGCTATTAATGCCAAAAAAAATTACTGCCATTAGAGTTCATTTACACTTTTTTAGCAGAGAGCATTTTACGTATTAACGAGTTTGTACAAGTTAAATAGTTATGAATCTAAATTTCCGATTTTCGATAAGCAAAGTGTTCAATCACTTAAGCTTAGCTGCGTGAGGTACTAACACAGTATGAAGACGTGTTGAGTTTTCGGCAATCTGTCATGTTTTTAGCTTAACCAGGGACCAAAAGAAAAACGTTTTTATCTGCTAAATGGTTGGATTTAATCGCCATAATTTTCTTCTTTGTAGGTACGAATCCATTGTTATTAGGTAATCTACGGGTTAAGGTAGGTTTTTTGGATGCTCACAACTATCAAATAAACATTTTGTAAATCCAAACAAAACCAATATAGCAACCTACTCTACATCAGGTCCCTCTTCATCTCTGTGTACTTCGTTCCTCCCTTCATCCCGTCCAACATCCTTATCCTGTTCCTGCCCTTTCCTCGTTTGCCCAATATTCTTCCCTCTATTACCTTCTTCAACATTCCACTACCGCTCAATTCGCCTTTCATCCATTTGTTCTGCCTCCATAGGATTTCTCTCAACAAACCCCTTTCCTCACCCACCATCTCCAGTACTTCCTCATTTGTTTTCCTTTCGGTCCATTTCACCTTTTCCATTCTTCTCCACACCCACATTTCAAAAGCCTCCAATATACGTTTATCCTCCTGCTTCAGTGACCACGTTTCCGCGCTGTACATAGATAGCTACGCTCCATATCAGAGTTTTTACGAATCTTGTCCGGGCAGGAACAGGATAGGGATGTTGGACGGGATGAAGGGAGGAAAGAAGTACACCGAGATGAAGAGGGACCTGATATAGATTAGTTTGCTAGGTGGGGAGTCACAAAATGTTTATTTGATAGTTGTGTCCATCCAAAAAAAACCTACCTTATCCGGTAATTACCTATATATATATATATATATATATATATATATATATATATATATATAATGTATGTGAAGTTAGCACAAGTTGATAAAGACAAAAACACAGAAACACATAAAACAAGAGAAACTCACTCGGCATCGAATTTTCGGTGATCCAAGCAACCTTTATCGAGGAAGAGAAGGACTGAAACTTCCGTCCTCCTGGCTTGGGCCATCGAAAATTCGAAACCGATTGAATTTCTTTTCTTTTTTGTGTGTTTCTGTGCTCTGTCTTTGTCCACTAGTGCTAACTTTATATGCTACATTATTCACGTCCGTGAAACTTTCACAAATATTATATTTATGTATATATATAAAAATATATGTCGTATTTTCATGTTCAAAAGGAGTTAATTTTAGCTTATTTCATATATGCTGGTTTCTCCTTGATTCACAATTGCTTTCCGAGTATTGATTTTAAATTATCGTATCGAATGTCTTCATTATGTATCGATAATCGTTCATATTCATAATTTAGATTCAGTTACTATCATCATTACTCCATCATCATTATCCTTTCTCAAGGAATGAACTCTCAGCTCTGCAAACAACCCGCCCTCCCTATCCTCTTCCCCTTCCCCCGAAAGCATCTCATCCCCTCACAGGCGCAGTAACCGGGGTAAGAGAGAATAGAGATATCCCCGTTCCCATGTGGATCTCGAGAGAATGGCGGCGGTGAGAGAGGAGGAGGAAAGCCAGACGAAAATCCCGATCTCTATCTTTTGTTGACCAGTGTATTTTGGAAGAAAAAAAAGAGCAACGCCAAGCGGAGTGAACCCACTCGAGTTGATTTCTCCGAGGGGGGTGAGATCTACTTCGTTTCCCCTTATTGCTTTTTCTACGTCAAAAAAAGGGGGTGGCTGGGTGGGTGGTAAAGGGGTTTAGGCGTTAAATGTCTAATATTTCAGCCAACGTAAATGGGGATCCCCTCGGCGTACTATGACATCTGATTTTGCATTAACTACATGAACATTGGGTCATAAAGTTCCGTTTTTACTTTGTCCAGATTCCTTTGTCCAGAGTAGTATTTTCATTAATATGATTTCCCGTGCCTGATTATAGCTGTTTTCTCTCATTTTCTTATCAACAAAAATTCTGACATATATTCCTGTTAATTCATTACATATATGCCTTTTGCAGGAACTGTTATATAAACATAGTGGCCTTTCAGATTCATTCTTCCTAGTTCTTAACACGCGTTTACATGATCCGACTCTTACGAAGTACAAAAAGCCCTAAGGCATAAGGAAATGCAAAGATGAAATTCGCTAAAAAATATGAATACCAAATTTTTTATTATGATTTCGTGAAATTTCAACTTATTCGAGATGCGGCAGCTGATTACATGTGCAATAAACTAACCAAAGGGTAGAAACAAAAAGGTAGAAACAAAAATTAGAAACCAAAAAGTAGTGGTAATCTTTTTTAGCATAGGAAAGATATCGAAAAACAAAGCCTGAATATCAGCGTGTGAGAGGCACGCATATGAATTGCTTGCATTTCAGTGACGTTTCTCGTAATATATTCGAAGCGGACGTTACCAAAACCATCTTGACATTATTTTCAGAGTTATTTTGAAGTATACAAGGGAATGAAACGTGGAGCGGAGATTTCTCTCATTACAGCGCACTCATAACCTTCACTTATTTCCTCTCATTCTCTCTAAATATTGAAATACAGCTTATTAGTTTTTTCCACTTATTTCCAACTCGAAGGGGCATTTATCACACTCTATTGCTACCATATCTTTATTGGTTTTTCTTTACTTGGTTCTGGATTTTTGTGAAAATGTCGAATTCCCCCCCCCTACTTTTTTTCGACAATTTTAAACGACTTCGTCCCTTATTTCCTCTCTTTAATATGCTATCGCGTCGTGTTTTTCCTTTGTTCCACGTCCGCCATTGCCAGTTTCATTCGGCCACACCGCCACACTTCCTTCCTTTCCCTTTGAATAAGCTTCAACAGGGTTTACATCGCTCCAGAAATCACGAGATGGTTTCCGTGCTCAAAACGGTATATAACTGTTTTTATATACAGGATATACGTATATATATATTTATAAACCGCCTTCTTCACATGTCCTGTGTTCGCCTTTTGTGTGTTTTCCTATCCCCTTTCCTTATACCTATTTCTATGTTTGAATGAATATATATATATATATATATATATATATATATATATCGTAAGCAGACACTCGACTCTTCTCTTGATCGTCCGTCCAAAGTCTTTCGGGACGAGTTTAGCGTAGATCTTTCGCATCGCCAAATTTTCAGTGATAATAGTGGGCGCTATCATCTTATCAATGCCAATACGGTCTGCAAATCATGCATACGCTTAATTGACAGTCATAATTTAACATTTCACGCACACGTTGCACGTTGTCGTTGGTTCTGGACTACGACGACCGTCCATCACGGGATTCGTCCTCCAAATTGTCTCGGCAATCTTTGAAGAGCATGTACGACTTGAAAACTGTGGTTGTGCCATGCTTTCATTTTTTTAACACTTGGCAAATCAAGTCTCTGTACCCGATTTTTTCAGTCCAATACACAACTTGATGGCGTTCAGTCGTTCGCTGCATTTTCCGTTTGAACCGAGTAACTCGACAGGTGTCCAATTATAAAACACGTATAGTCTAAACGAACGCTCGCAGACGATTGGCGCGGTGCGTTTTGAAGGTCAGACTGAGCCTGTGTGGTGCGAGCGCGCTGCGACGTACAGTCACGCCAGGAAAAAATCATTCAAGATACTTCTAGAGAAACCTTGTACATAGGAGAGCTGCCACATAACAATACTATGATTGATAATCCATATTAATGATGTGATATAAGTTTGAACGAAGAAACGTCTACACAAAAACTAAAGATTTACGAAAGTAATAAAAACAGTAATGAAAAAGAGCAACAAAAAGCAACCCTGTGTGAGCTCGCTGTACAAAAATGTCTTTAACTAATGCCATCAGAAAGTGTTAAATTTCAATAATCATGTCATTGGGTGATACGAACGTTTGACTTATTGTCTTTACCTGAGCCACCGAATGAAAAAGCGCAGTCATAACCTTGAACTTATTCCCTCGTCTCAATTTGAATTCCTTCTTTTTTAACGTGTCCTGCCTCTCTTATTTCTCTGGGAGATCTTTATTTATTTTATACTCGTGATGTTACTCGCGCTCAATGTCAATATGACGCCGCTTTTTCTCCTCAAGGCGTCTCTGTGTGAGCAGATTTACACCATTCCCTTTTGGCAGAATCTTGGGGAGAATATCAAGAGCCCTGAGGATAAGGAATAGCGAGGAGGTGGAGGAGGAAGGAAGGAAAAGAGGGATTTTTACGATCTAATTTTTTGAGTTATTTTTCTCCCTAGGGGATGGTAGCGGTAGGGAGGCCTTTACAGGAAAATATAGATGGGATGCTCTCTCTAGGCGGAAAAGGGGATTGGGGGGCATTGAGTTTAGGAAAGAGTTAGGGGGAAACCTGAATTGTGTTGCTCGGCATAAAAGAAATGGGACCTACGTGAGCCTTGCGATCTCACTAGTAGGATAGTAAAGGGCTATGCCGAACCGAAAAACCAATCTTGCTCTGTCAGCATTAAATTCAGGCTACCTGTAAGTGGAATCTTCAATACCGACTGCTCTGAAACATCAAACGTCGTCACAATTTTTGGCATACCGTTCACTTATTATTTTCAAGCATACGTATTTAATTTATTTACCTTCCTCTATCCCATTGTTTCTCTCACGGTACTACCTCGAGAATTTGTCCAGATGAACTAAAATATTTTAGACACCCCATATGAAAATTAAATATTTATTGCAACGTTCCTTTTTGGATTAATTAAAATTCAGACTGGATGAACAACTAAGAGAAGTTTAAAAAAAACGAATATCATCTTCGTGTAACACGCCTTCGTCGATGTTAAGCGTCGAAGGCGAGACTCGATAAGGTCACCCACCCAATTAACACAATTATCAACACGGAGGTCGGTTTGAGAGGTGACGGTAGAGCTCATCCTGTATTAAACCCAACGTCTGTGAAATTTACACATCACAGTAGAGGGGGCCAGTTCCTTTCCCCGTGCCCTCTATGGTTTCTCAGGAAGATCCGGTACCCGGGAAATCATACAGCTCGGGTGAATTTGAGGGTACCCAGAGAGGCGTTTTCGGAAATCAAACCCTGTCCCTGGTTCCTGTGATCAATAATCAATCACTCTACCCCTGGACTACCATCTTACAGTGGATGCAAGAAAGACGAATCCAGAATGTTTTGAGTGGGAGCAATGTTGAAGACTGAGAAAGAGGCAAAAATGTTAGGCAAGCGAGAAAAATTGGGAGCAGAATTAGCACGCTGGACGGAATGAAGGGAAGAATGAAGTTTTTGGAATTTATTAGAGGCTTACTGTAATGTTGAATGGTGGAAGAAGGGACTATAAGTTTCAACTTCACCCAATTAAGTCGATAAATAAATAAAATAAATAATTTTGGATGTCAGGTTGTATTTTGTTGAGAGACAGGGGAATTGTTACTATACCGTTTGGGAGCTTGTATCAATTAAAAACCAGCAATAATTGGTGGATAAGCGATAATAATAATGCATGCATTGTATTATATTATTTTATATAACGAATATTTTATAGTAAGTAAATTGTGTACCGATTGAAAAATTTCAAATATAATAACCTTATCTTTTTTAAAGACTTAGATTTGCTTAAAGAGATAATATGTCAGCTGGATTCAGCTGAAGCAATGTAGACGTTACCTTTTATTCATATTTATGAAGAACAAGCAATATACGATTAGAATTAAGTAAATGATTGATATTTCAATCCTTTGAAATAATTTTCTTTTCGTTTGCGTACAGTATTTATTAAAAGTTTCATGACAGAATTGCCAATATAATTTTATCTAATACATAGATGGCTCGTATCTAGGTCATCATTCGTATCTACATTTTTGGACATTATGTGACAATTCCTTAGATATTAAATAACTCGTTATGATAGTATTTGTACAGAGTCCTAACTCATATCAATTTTAATTTCGGTATTAGTTTCCTTCCTCCCAGGGCGAAATAAAATTCTCTGCATAAATCATCCCGTGCGTTGATGTTATAGTAGGATATACTTTACGGTCCATGACTGAGGTCAGGAATAAATTGTAACATTTTTATCATTTATAATGACATTTTACCATTTAAGGCAGCCTTTAGATGGACATAGACTTAAGAATGAGACATTTCTTTTTGACACACGAAAGAAAATACGATTCCGACTGTCCAATAAATAGCTCTTTAATTCGGTACACTCCCTTTCTCCCTTGATTCCTATGCCTATTCTATTCCTGTCCCTTCTTTGCCTAACGTCCTCCCCCCATCACGTACTTCAACATCCCATCGCAATTCAAAACGTTCTGAATTCATCTTTCTTGTCTTCTTCGGATTTATCCCTACAAATCCCTCTCATTCTTTCTCACTATGACTATAACACTTCTTTATGGGTTTTCATTTCTTTCCATTTCACCTTCTCCCTCCTCCTCCGCACTCACATTACAAAAACCTCCAATCTACGCCTATCGTTTTGCTTCAACGATCACGCTACCGAGTCGTATCAAACCACGCTCCTCAATAAATCTTCTACTAGTGTTTTCTTAGCACGCTTACTCAGCGTCCCTGTCCTTAATTCCCTCTTCCTTGTTAAAGCTTTTTTGCTGTGTGCAATTGTTCGTCTAATGTCCCGATACCTTGACCATTTTGGTCCAAAAAAACTTCCGAAATAGGTCAACCGCTCCATCTGCTCTAGTTTCTTACCTCCTGTTTTAATGTTTGATCCAGGTAGATACTGAAAGATAAAATGGAACGACTGAAAAATTTGAATTCGCGTAAATTCACTTCACCATAAGGGACGCCTCTTAGTCATTGCCTCTAGCCAGCCTTCAAGGTAAGTGATTTTTCGAATGCAGAGCACGACCTTACCATATACTCCTGAGAAACCTCGGACGGCGAAGGGAAACGAAGCGTTTTCTGTTAACTTTCACGTGAGAAAGTTACTTGAGAAACTTTCTTGAGAAAGTTACACGCCCTATGAGGCTCAGTATTAGGTTCTCTATTCACTTATCATGGTGATAAATTATTTAATCATGAGATTGAACGCGCTTATGTTGGATTTACATACACGACACGGAAAAATTAATTTACACTCAAAAGCTTCACCCTTGAGTTCGCTAACTCTTCAAAAGTCAATACGACCTTTATCACCATCTTTTTAATTGGTGAATGAGTGACTATTTATTACTACATAGTTGGTGAATTATGCCAGCCAGATACCAGCAGGGGACTATAAAGACATTATTCTTGACTTTTTCGTCTTGGCATCATTTAACAATGCCAGACAGTTGAAAATCATCTTTGCAATAGTTGGCCTCTAAATGGGATACGTGTAGACTAATTGGTAAAGCTTGTTCAAAATTTTAACTCAGATGAGCATGGAGTTAATGTTGTTAGGAGAAATCTCCATCATTCCTACCTCAGTGAATATTGATTGGTGAAATACAAAGAAGCGAGTAAGATTGCCGAATGATGAAGATATTGAGTGACAGGTTGAAACGTTGAAATACATATAAGAGTACATAGAGAGGAAAATATTGGCTAAGCGAGACAGAGGAAGGAAAAATGGCATTAAATGCAGTAGGCAATGATGTAGATAATGTGTGGATTAAAATATCAATAAATATATTTTGGGAGTTTGCTTTGTGTTACACTTCATCATTAGGCATTGCTTTTTCTTAGGTTTAATCAAAAACTTTCTTAATCCGAGGACAACTGCTAATAACAATTTTTCACGCAAATGATAAAATAAACAAGACATTATGTATAAATGAACATAGTCATCCCAAATTTAGATAATTTTGAAAAATACGAAGATAAAACATTTAAAATTACATAACCCTACCTGAAAAATTCAAAACTAACAGGCAAACATTAATCCACATACTTTATCACTAATAATAATGTCAAACAAGGGAACTTTACGTAAAATCCTCAAACGCTTTACTTGAATCTATACAAATACCTATATTTACCAAAATCTCCAATGATGAGTAAAGATTCAACAGTAAAGTAACTCTGCTGGCACCTTGGACATTTATAGTTGTTGAAGTTTTTTTTGGGGAGGCTACCGACAGCTGAGATCAATTGCGCCATTAAGGGTGGATAAAAAAGGAAGGGTGGAGAGAAACCTGGCGTCGGCATTAGCCTACTCTTGTCAAAAGGAGCCAAGGGGTCCGCAGTTTAACGTCCCATCCGACGGACTTCGTACTCAGTCAAAGCGCTCTCCATAAAGAACTTCAAGTAAGGATCGGGAAACCACTAAAAATATTTGTTGTCTCCAGGATTTGAACCCGGATCTTTTCGGTAGGAAACCTGTACGTTATACTCCGCACAATTTCGATCCCCTTTGAACATTTAAAAAATATATATTACCATCAATTATAGAATTAATCTAACGACACCTGACAGTGATTTCCAATACTTCAGAAACCTTAAATGGATGCTAAGAAAAGCACCAGAGCTGAAAACTTTTTATCTAATTATATGCGTTATTATAGATTTACATAGGATTTAGTACCATTATTTTATTTTTTTATTTGGCAATACTCGTGAGCATTTATTTTAATTCTCTAAGAAAAACAGGAAATGGGTAGGGAAGGTTGGATGTGCTCCCCACTATTTTTTTTTCAAAGATTCCTTGCGTGTTTTTCCCCCAGGTGTTGTAACCTGTGCATTTTTTCATCACCCCTAGATGGATTAAAATGAATTCTCTACGAATAATACTTGAAAAATTTGCTCACCGCTGTGGAATCGAAGAATAGAAAATAGTCCATTCTGTTTATGTGAAATCTGTTATGTTTATTCGTGGAAGTATCTGTGTAATCATTTCCTTTTGTACTGAAATTGGAGTGAGTGTCTATCTCACTTCTTCTCAATCGTTGACAACCACGAAAAAGTGAACCACTAGTTAACAGCGAGACGGCGTGAATTTTCCCTGCTTTGCATTCCGGAAATGACCGTCAGATTTGTATCGAGTGCTCTAGTGGTCGAGTGCTACTTGGTAGAAAAACGTGTCCGGGCGTCGTTAAGTATCATGGGTTGCAAAATGGATCTTTATGCTTGTTTATATAGAGGAATTAGTGCGTGGATTCCAGTTTTGGCAGCCTAAAAATCCACAGAAAGTAGCACAAATTATGAAGGTGGAGCTCAACAAAGGATTGAATCATAAGGAAGTAGTGTATTCACTTCGCCCACCAACATATAATTACTAGCTTTGATTTGTCGCACGAGAAAAATTTAGTTGAATAACCCTATTTCGTTACTAAAATTTTGCTTATATTATTAACCACATAAAGAAACTAAGACACGAGACATTCCTAATTATACGAGCGTATTAAATAGCTATATAAGGTCGTTTCTTTTTCAATGCAAACCGAAATAATGGATCGGAATGTCTAATATCGTAAAATTTAAAAAAACCTATCATCATCGGTCGCGGGGCACACAACTATCATTTTCCTTACATCGCTATATCAAGGAATGTTAGGTTAGTTAATGCAATCAGCGGAAATGAGATTGTGAAAATGAAAGGAGCAGAGACTCTGGAAATTCCCTAAGGCATAACGAGGATTTGCAACAAGGATCCTTGAACTTTCAATTCGTACTGCGTTGTCCTAATTGATTTTATTCATTGAGGTACGACGTGATGTGGCCTTTTCGGCAAAAATGCATGATTTTGTACATGGACCAAGTTGTGACCATTGCTGAAATACTGCCGTTTTATTTTAAAGGATAAGTCCATACTTTTAATGAGGTCAAAGTAGTTTTTACTTTGTCCTACCAAACTACTTTTTTGTGTTCACCTTTTTAATCTCGATGTTCAACTGTTTCTGTGAACTCTGTGCGCTATTGTGAGATGCTAGAGAACTTTTTACTCCCAAAAATGGAAAAATGTGATAAGGAATATGACACAGAAGCCTTGTGGCTGCAACAGGATAATGACACAGCTCATAACGCCCATCGTTCACACAAATCCTGCAAGAGCAATTTCCCGGCTGCCTGATCTCCTTACGATGGGACGTTCCATGGCCCCCCTCGCGCCCCGGATCTGAGCCCATTTGATTTTTTTCATTGGGGATATCTCAAAGCTTAGATTTACAAAGTTCGACCAAGGATCTTGAGAGCTCTTAAGGAGGCAATTACAGATATTATCGCAGGAATAATTAGAGATATGCTGAGAAGAGTTTTCGAAAACTTTTTCAAATGACTCAACATGTGCATGGCTTACCAAGATCGTCACCTGGATGAAATAATTTTCAAAACCTAAGACGTTGAATTTAGTTTTCAGAAATAAAACCATTTTATTTATCTTGGTTAGTTCTTTTACAATTTACCCATCAAATCAGTGAGTTCATTTTGTTCCACCCATAGATTTTAGTTTGGACTTAAAAGAAGTAAAGGGCTATAGAGATCGTCAAACACCTAATTAGAGTAGCTAAAGTGAGAATAACTATCGACGGGGTCAGTTAGATACGGTTACAAAACAGTATATCTGAGTTTTCAGAATACTTCACATGTGATATGATGCCTTCATCTTTTTAAGTGAGTCATCCACTCAAGCGTCTACTGGAGTGATCACAAGATGCATCTACTGGATCGGGGACTCAACCGTGGAGATGAACATCATCTTCCCGCTACTATCACCAATTATAGAGATTTTTACATTTTATTCAGCCTCTCCCTGAGCTCCTGAGTCTGAGTTCGTTTCGAAATCATTTATCGGGAAAATACCACAGTCAACCATCGGGATCATCCCGGTGTAGAGCTACTTTTCAATATGTGACATTCATATTATATTGTAACGCGATATTGAGTCGACATATCAATATTCGATATATTGATTATGGATACTATGCGATGTCATGCGATATGCGATACCGTTTGATATGTCTCATCTAGTGAAACAATGCAATAAAATGGTTGAATTTGCGATATCATGCGATATACGATAATATTCGACATGGATGCCAATTGATATCATAATTTATATCTGTTGACAATTTGTAAACACTTAGTTTACATCGCAACGCAATATAACCGTGAATTACTTTGGGGAGGTTTTATTTAATCACTACTCGAAATTCAGAAACCTTTTTATTTATCATGAATGATACCAAAATCTCCGTTCTATTGCTTCAACGTTAGAGGGTTTTTACAAGGTAAAATATACCTTAAAATCATAGAAAAAATCGATTTACAGAAATCTTTTACCGCGGCAGACTCAAAACATTTGGAAATAAGTCCCTTCTGATTTAATACAATGCCTATTTTTTTAGAAACGTTTTAGATTAACGTTAGCACTTATCTACTGCCCCGACTCATCTTATCTGTAAAAGTATTATGCGGCATTTGATCTTTTTTGCATGTCATGTGATGTTTCTATTTCCGTGTAGTTTAGTAAGTAGTCGTAAAAATTTTATATTTTTGAATTAGTTAGTAAACCCATTTCTACTGTATTACTGCTATTGTTTTTTGAATGCTACTTGTTATTTCATTTTGTTTTAATTATTTCTGCCATTTTCGGAGTTACTCAATTTAAAAGTTTCTTTCAGAGCTATCAATAAGGCTTACATTTTTACTTATCGCATTCAAATTCGAAATGTGCACAACTCTATCTCGGAGACGTAACATTTAGGTTGGTGGGGTGGTCAATTTCGATCAGCGTTGAGGGAGAGAGTGAGAGAGAGAGAGTGTGTGTGTGTGAGGGAGAAGATCTCAGAAAATTAATCCAATATTCCATCGTTTTTTCGCCATCGCTCTTTCCCCCAATCCCTATCTTCCTCCACTCCTCTCGCAGATGTATACACAAAGGGCGTGGCTGGAAGGAGTTAGCCAAGGACTGCGTAAGACGGAGGGAGACTGGGAGGGGGGTGTTCCTCACTCTGTATGGTAAAGGAGTGGGGGTGACGAAGGAGTTGGGGGGTGGGAGTCACGAGGTGGGGAGAAAAGGGATGGGAAAGGGAGTTAGGAGAGACGATTCTGGGCGCGAGAGAAGTTTCCGAGGACAGTAATTCGATACGCCCTTCAAAATTGCGTTATTTTGCTTTTAAGGTCTCCGTTCCTGCCGAGGTGGAGGACGTCTATGGACCAAATAATTAGATCGGGAGGGCCATGGGAAAAGTTGGCTGGAAAATGGCTTCCAGAACCTCTCGCCTCCTCTCCATTTCCATCACCCCTCTCCTCCTTCTCACTGGAGTGTCTCTCAAGGGGGAAGGGGAGAGAGAGAGGTGAGGGAAAATCCTCTTTCCCACCCCGTACCACTTACATTCATTCTTCCTTCGTCATCACCACAGACCTCGATCCTAATCGTCAGCGTCCTTCCATCTGCTCTCCCTTCTTCTTTTCTTTATATAATATAAGGATATATATATATATATATATATATATATATATATATATATATATATATATATATCCTTGTGTTCGGAATCCCACAAGGATCGCATTGAAACGGATGTCGCAATCACTCTACCTTCCCTCAACAAACCCCTCCCAACCTCCCCCACCCAAATGATACCCTTGAGTTATCCACCCCTTTCAGCAAATGCACCCCGCCCCTGACATTGAACCTATGCTCGTGAAGGTACGGTACAGAGAAACGTCTTTTACGCCTCCGCAAGCAATCTCTTTAAGGAAGAAGATGAACACACGTGCGGGTAATATAGATTACGAAATCTTCCGAGAAAAAATAAAATGCGACCTCGTATGCGATACTCATTAAGAAAATGTGAGAGTATTCTAAATTACACGTAGCATGAACTAAAGATTGACATTTTTAAATTATTGAAACTTGAAGGAGAATTTCTGGATGGAGATTATATACAATCAGCGTTCAATGGAGTAAGGTCGTGAAATTTTATTTTTTGCATAACTTATTTGTTGTAATAATTAAATCCTATAGTTATCTTAGAGTAAAATGAGCATGTAGAAAGTTGTTAATTGATTTAATTCCTGTCCAATTTTAACTTATGTTAGAGTTTCGTAAGGATAAGGATTTTATAATAAATATAGTAAAATGAAAACTACAATTTTTGATTGAAAGAAATTAGAAAAAAAACAGAAATTATTAAATTGCAAAATAGATGGCACTTCTTGCAGATCAAATACTTCTGTGGCCCAGAGAAATGTGTCATTTCACCGGGAATACATAAGATTATGCCGGTCAGTGTTGAAGAAGCCAGATTTTATTTGATAGTTTGCAGGAAAATACAATAAAAAAGTAGGGGAGGATTGTTCCTCTGCTTTAGTTTCCCCAAACTAGAAATATGCGATCAATATTTGAAATCCACGGAAGAATAGGAATTGGAAAAGATTCAGTGAAGATCATATAGTATATTTAATTTTGTTTTAAACTGCCTTGAGAAGGAAATAACCGTCACACCGTTGCTGGAAAAATCAGGTTACAAGGTCTTTGATTTAAGGAGAAAGCAGACAAGACTGAAGTCTTTAAGTATTGTACAAGACAGCTACGTTTATATACATCTGCATTTATAAAACTGTGTTGTAAATATCTTATTAAGGATATGTGGTATGTCTCAGAACACTTCTTAATGGATACATAATATATATATATACATATATTATATAGAGAGCGGCGGGGACGAGGGCCAAATAGGGGTTGCCGTAGCATTAAATAAAGAGGTAGGATGAAACTTAGTCAATATAGTCAAGCAACGGATAGAATATTACTCGTAGAGATTAAAGCAGAACCGACGAACTTAGTCATTGTTCAGACATACCACTTGTACATTCCACCGACCAACCACAAGAAGGAAGAAGTCGATAGGGTGTACGATGAGTGAGAGGATATAATCGCGTGGGTTCCTGCAGGGAAACATTTGATAGTGATGGGTGATTGGAATGCGGCGGTAGGCGATGGAAGAGAGGGTGGTGAGGTGTTTAAGTCATTATTTGGTGTTCCTCCGTTCAAGTTGTATTTGGATGAGCACAGAGGAATCACCTCTGCATATCTTAGCTTCGGCTAATAAGAAACAACCTGACACGACGTACACTCATAAATTTTTCGTTTATGCCATATAATTCCCTCTTTCTTTCATTCCGCACAACATGCCTACCCCTTCTTCGATTGACTAACAATATCCCCTCTACTGACATCTTAGGCATCCCATTACCAAATATCATTCCTCCCTTCTTTGGATCTCTCCCTCCCCAGTCATAACTAGCACTTCGATTGTTATTCTTTCAATCCATTTCATCTACATCTGCATAAATACCCTGCGAGCCACCAAAAAGGTATGTGGCAGGGGGTGTAGCACCATGAGGGAAGGGTAAGGGTTGAGGGGGTTGGGGGTTAGGTGAGGAAAGGTGGGAGGATCCTGTAAGAAAAAATATATACATATATACATATTCACATATATATATGCACACACACATATATATACATATATTAAAATATATATATATATATATATACACATACATACACACATATTCTGGCGCAGTCCCTAACCTGTACGTTAATACTTATTGTGATGAACTAAGTCCTGGGGAATTTCGGCTACAAGCATTCTGGTCCCTTATCGTTCTTGGAAAAAATGACATTTTACACCTGTCAGTCTTGCAGTCTATCTCTCTAGTCTTATATTCGTGATCTCTTCGACCGTAATACGTTGGGGTTCGTATTATATCCTTGATGTCGTCGGAAAAGAGCCCATTTTTAATTTTTTTAATAAGTTTAATCTATGTTGTAAGCACCGCTGCGTAAGAGAATCCCAACCTAAATTGTCTAGCAAAGTGGATACGCTGCTGAGTTGGTCATAACAATGTTTGACAAATCTAGCCCCCCTCCGCTGAACTCGATCTAATTCCGAAATCAAATTTATGTTATGAGGATCCCATATATACTGGCAGTATACTCTAGGTGGGGCCTGACCTAGGCAAGGAAACATCGTTCTTTCACCTTTTCGTCGCATTTACCTAGCACTCTTTTCACAAATCCCAATTTTTTATAAGCACGACCGCATATTTCTCGGATGTGTTTTAATTTAATCATTTTCATCCTCCAAACAATTTCCCATATGAAAGTTTTGTTTATTCTTTAGTATTCGACGCATTAATTTTTTAAAATAACCTGGTTTCGACATCTGACCAAAAATTATGCCTTAATATGTGTGACCGTGCGCATGAGCAGAGAATGCTCGGTGAATTTCGCGTGAAAAAGGAGATTAAAAAATCATTAATTTCATATGATTTTCATATCTTTTTCTCACGAACGATCAAAGCATGTCGGTAGCTTGGGGTAGAGGGTAAGAAGTGTAATCTAATAAATTTATGTTTTATATCTCCTGCTTAAATCTATGTGAAACCCTGTCTCGTATATGTATCAACTAGAGAAAAAATGACGCGCACGCCATGCTTTTCGGAGAAAATTATGCTCAGCGTTTTCCATTTAAATATTCCTCCTAAAGCAGACTCACACTAAATTTCCTCCTTGGTTGAATTAATTGCCTTAGGACATGAAAGTTGGAAGGTTTCGGACTACCGTTGAAGAGTTGCGTGAAGGATGTATTGAGAATGCAAAAAATTGTAGCCATTCCTCGTGGTGCAGTATGCATAAGTTTGTTTGGTAAATGAGATGTGTGGTTGATATTGGAATTACGTAGGTATACACTGCTTTCAATGTTTGCATAACACAGACTTCCCTCGTGGAACGTGTGTGAATGTATATTTGTAGTAGTATGAATGTGTTTATGTACCGTATATATATATATATATATATATATATATATATATATATATATGTGTACATGAATATGTATATATATGTATATATATATATATATATATATGCCAAACCAAAAGTCACTAATTCGATTTCCGCCTGGGTGGTTTGTCTATATCAAGGGATTGGGTGATTGTAATTGTGTTCTATTACTGATTATTTTTGTTTTGTTTTATTGTTATATTAAATTTATTTAGTATTAATTCGAAAACAGCACATTTTGGTGTATTATATATATATATATATATATATATATATATATATATATATATATATATATAAACGCAGTATTCAACCCGAAGGTCGGTTTTGAAGGTGATAGTAGAGCTCACCCAGTACTAAGCCCGACGGCATGTGAATATTCACACATCAGGGTAGGGGGGGCAGTTCCTTTCCCTGTGCCGGTTATGGTTTCACAGGAAGATCTAGTACCCGAAAAATTACATAGCTTGGGTTCCCTGAGGGCCTTGCCCGGGAATCGAACCCGGGACCCTCCGGTCAGAAGTCCAACGTTCTACCCCCTGGACTACCGCGACAGACATATATATATATATATATATATATATATATAAGTATAACACAGGAACACAGTAATCAACCCGAAGGTCGGTTTAGTATATGTATAAATATATATGTACTAAACCGACCTTCGGGTTGATTACTGTTTATATTTATAATATGTGGGTCGCGATGTATATATAAATTCATTCACATGGATAGGGATATAAGGAAAAGGGATAAAGACACATAAAAGACGAACACAGGAATGGGGAAGGTGGAATCGAGCAGATCAGAAACATAAAAAAGTTTTCTTGTCCGGGACTCAAACCACGGATCTTTTGACTTGTCAGGTCGATGCCGAGGACAATATGTAAGCAGGCTGCAAAAAATGGTGTTCTAATTCTCTTTTTTGCCTTGGGAAGATTGTTTTTTCGTTGAAGTAACTCGGCTCTGTGGAAAACAGAGTAACGGCTCTGCTATTCTCTCGGATATTTGCACATATATCTCATTTTGTAACGTCAACTATGGCGTGCATTGACTTAGTGCCGTTTTGACATTTTTTTTCTATTGTTTTAACTTTTAGGCGCGTACATTTTGCAGCGCATTCATTTGTATCGTAGAGTGCCCTTTTTGCCACTGTAACGTTCTCCAGGAAAAAATCATCTTGAGCTTTTTCGTGAGTTTTCCCAAAATAACAGAACAGCAAATTTCAACCAAGTCAGTTCATTCTTGAAACTATTGTGTTTATTGTCTAAAACATAGCATAGAGGATATGGCCGTGCAAGTTGAGCCTTCATGCGGTATTTTAGTTTCAATTATGGAAGGTTTGGGTTCTCTTCTGAAAAAATAGTCGCTTGTCACAGAATAACTCACGCTAGTCAATATATTGAATATTACATCCCGGATATTTGTACGTAAACGAAAATAAAATCCGACAGAATATGTCGATATGTCTTTCCTGCGTTTGTCTTGCTTGAGTTTGCGACTTATTTATTGACTTATCTTTATAGTGTATCAAAAATATTGTATTCCTCTGTACATTAGTAAAACCCATTATTTTAAACTTCAATCTCAAGAAGAAGTTAATAATTTTTTTTCCAATAATCAACAGTTGCCCCATAAAAGAACTAAAGGTAACAAAGTTTTTAGGTATTTGGATTGACTCTAATCTTTCATAGGAGGAACATATTAATAACTTATCTCAAAAACGCACAAATCTGTTATGCATTCCGTGTACTCAAGGAAATCATTTGCATTCAGGTATTGAGAACAGGTAGTTTGGCTATGTGCAGTCATTTCTCCATTATGGTATTCCCTTTTGGGACTCCTCTATCTTCCTTCCAAAATTATTTAAAACGCAAAAAAGATTATTCGCATAATAACTAATTCTAACAATAGAGCTCCCAGTAAACCTATTTTTGAAAAACTAGAAATCTTAACTCTTCCTTGTATATAAATTCTTAAAACAGTGTCTCTTATTAACAAAAATCAAGACATGTTTATTAAAAACTGTGACCTTCATAGTCATAATACGAGAAGCCAAAATGCATTCCATGTAAGTCAGCACAGAGTGAATAAAACGATTAAAGGGATAGATCATCAGGGAATACTTCTGTACAATAAATTGCCTGTTTATATTAAAAATATCAAAAGTTCCTTTAAAGTCAAGTGTGCCGTGAAAAAACTACTTTCATGTAAATTATTCTATAGTGTAGATGATTTTCTAATGCATACCATTTCAAATGTATAATTGACATGTGTTAATCCCAAAAAATTGTAAATTGTATGTATTGTACTTGCATATTGTTTTGATTTTGCATAATGTTTTTTTTACTGAAATGAAGTGTAAAACATGTTTTGACAAAGCCATGCATAATTCTATGCTTATGGTGAATGAATAAATTACAATTACAATTATATTTAAAATGTATTTTAAGGCGTATGTTGTGCGATTATGTTACTGTTTAGCTCACCCTAGGAATATTTTGAAACATATTTATACAGTAATATACGAAAGAGTTATTTGGAAAGCTGCTAAGGATAGAGAAAAAATCTCTGCAAGTATAAGAATAGCATTCCCTCCCTATCGGTGTCGCCCAAGAAATTTTGATGTGCATTCATCCTGGGATAATGAAGAGGAAGAAGGTCACGTTAGGGTATTGCAGGGTTAAGGAATGGGTTTTGGAAACATAATACATAACTAAATCTCTATCAAAGAATTTTCTGAAACTAAGCATTTAAGGGTTAAGTCCAAGATTCAGAAAAACATATAAATGTAATCAGCAATCCTCCAATCTAACTAAGACCACCAAAATACATTTTTTTAAACCCCCACGGAAAATATTATGGGAAGAAATCAATGAATCATATCTCTTGTTCAATTAGTTTCACGACTATGTAAGAAAGAGCGTCTGGACCGTAAACCATATTTTATGGTTAATTTCTTCTTCATCCATATCCCAGCTCACGCTGTTCAATGAGCGGAATATGAGGTGGCAGCAGAAATCCTACATTAAACGCTTATAACAGATATAGCGTGTACCCCTACGGCCTTCTTCCCGCTATCATTTACATCGTAATTAAGTAATGAGTATGGAGACACTTTTCATCATTTTTTAGTAATTTTCGTGAAAGCCAGCGGCATGGCCTTGACATACTTGTTTCACTTCATCTAACAACTCAAATATGGCTCGATAACACTCAATTTGAGTCCAAAAGGGGGTCAATTTATGTCTTTCATCAAAGTCTTCGTCAATGTCACCGACCAGTTTAAAACTACTCGAATCATTAACTAATTGTTGGTATGCACATACTTTTTCCCCATATCAGGTTCTAAAGACATTCTTTTTGAAGCACTTCACTGCCTTAAAATGACTCTGGACGTTATTCCAGTTTTTTCTACGGGGAGAAAAGGCGGATCTGCGTGTATGTCCTAATGAGTTGAGATCGCAGGCAATAACTCTTGTACCTAATATTGTGAACATTATACGTCACTGAAAGTAACACTTAACTAAGAGTTGTGTGGTACATTAATTATGTGCTTATAATCAAATAACTATACCTTGGTTTTGTGGTCATCTTCTGGGAGATTAACAGTTCAAAGGAAAAGTTTGGGCAAAATCCGTACGATTTTCTCTTTCTCAGTTCAACGCACTTTCCGCCTTCCTTCACATTGTTCAAAATCCATGTTTAGTCCTCTTTATCTCTGGTACCTAGTGTTGTCTTCAGTTTCGTCTCACTACATCAGGATTGTTTGGAGAGGTTCAATGTATCCTTACTATTAATAAAACAATTCTTTCTAACAGTTTCATTTATTTATAACATTGAACAACACAATTTTCTAAAGACAAACCATTAACAATCACTTGTATTCTCACGGACCATTTTTGCCTTCAGATCTGTAGTATATTAACCCACAATTTTAGGATTACGTATAAATTGACAGTAGGTAATTTCTCCCTTGAAAATGCAATACATTATGTGTGCGAAACAGATATACAGAAATTGAAAGAAGTCTTAATGTGTTTTATGTCTCAAACGTTTTCCCAAACGCTTACGGTAAAAATATTCTGATATTGGCATTCGTCGTAATCTTACAATATAGAAGCAAAATGAATTGGTTTAATCTCTTGTGACAGTGTTATGCCACCCACGAATATGAGGAGAATTGATTTTCTACGTCTTAATCTTTGTTAACTCGTTTCCTACTTTTTTGATAAAATTGTGAGTTCAACAAATACCATTGCATCGTACGCCATTCGCTGTGACTAAAGAACTCTCAAACCTGCACTAATTATAATTTATTGTATAAATACCAGATCAGGCGCCTAGAATGTACCACACAATGGCAAAACCAGGTTGGTTAAATAAGAGACATATGGACATTTTTGTATCGATTTAAATTAACCGTAACGAGTAAAACATCTCTATAGTGTAATATCTGATATCATTTTCTAAAATTGTTCATTTTGTCTACTTTTAATCAATTTTATCGTCTCAATTCTCCTTCTCATCCGCATCTTAGAAGGCCTCAAAACAGGTTTATCCTTTCTTCCTAATGACCAAAATTCGTAGTCGGACAAAATTGTGATCCGTTTCTAATAAATGGAAAAGTATTCTTCCACAATTTCTACTTGTTCTAATGACTTCCACCCGCTTTCGTATTACACATAATAAGTACATGCGTAATAAGAACGGTTATTACCCATGTAATGAAATATATATATGATATCTTGCCTCCTCCTCTGACTTTCACTCACGTTTCCACCTTCCTAAAATTTCCAATTCTCTCTCCCTCTATCGACTACACCTTTTTCCTTTCCGTTCTGTCAGTGTTGTTTTCCTTCCGTTCCAAAAGCCATATATCAGGAGAATCCATTCAACCCACATTAGTCAGCCTACATTCTCTTTAAAAATATCATTCTGAACTTTTAGAACGCCCATGATGAAGTGTTGAATATTATATGATAATTTCCATGGTCAGAATAATGTCCGTAAAGTTACGTCATCATCATAGATAATTTTTTGTTAAAAAATCTATATTTATTTATGTTTCTTTAGTGGTTTCTTTGTTTCAATGATATTTCTGGACGCTATAGTAATTATCTGGTTCAATATAGAGGCAATGAAGTTCTTAAATGTCACATGGTGTATAAATTACCTCCTATTCATTTATAATAATATCCTTTTATTTCGCAACTCGACGTTAAGGAAACATCAGGTCGCCTAAAGTTAGCAATGTTTCGTTGAAACTGGGTTGAGAAATAAAATTGGAATTCCATACGACGTCATTCTTACCCACAGAGTGAACTTAACTTTCAAAAATTATGCGTTAAGTACGAAAAATATAAGATGGTATTATAAAAGTAATTCTTTTTCAATTCATCCTTCCCATAGTCGTGAAAAGTTAATTTTTCGACAGCTTTCGAGGTTCAGCTCTTGATTGCACCAGAAGAAAGTAGCGTTAAAAAGTATTTCTTGTTTTTGATATAATGTAGTTTTTATTCAACGCCTACATTTCTATTTCTTTGCCGATTCTGCAAATTGCAGCAATGAAGATAGTTCCACATTATTGTACTGATCATGCACATTTTCCAGAATGAGGAAATACACCGATACTTTTCTTCCCATTAAGGCAACATACGCAAAAGATATTATATGCATATTATCGTTCGTTATTTAGTTTTTTACTCACATATTTTTGTTCTGAGCGACATTGGTTGAGAAATAAACTTCATATCAAGTCTTTTAGAACGTGCGCATCGATATTTATTTTTATTTGTACTTGCTCTGCGAAATAAATGCGCAAACTGGGGCAATCTGGGGGAAATGACCCGGACTTTAGCCCTGCTCACTAACGGCGCCAATTACCTGAGACCCAATGATCCGTCTGAACTTGGCATATCGTCGAGCTGTGCGTATGGTGCCAGTTATGTTAGTTTCTATTGTCCTTGTTTTTACTGTTTGTCGAAAACGGAAACCGATAAAATCATGTAGCCAAAAATCAACATCAAGTTTTTTGGTGAAGTGCGGTAAAATTTATCAAGAAATTACTGAAATGTTGACCGTTGTTTATGGTGATAATGCTCTGAAGAAAACATCCGTTTTCAAGTGGATTAAGAGTTTCAAAGATAACCAACAAGACGCCACGGATGATACAAGTCCGGGACGACCTTCAAACATCTGTGTTGACGACAACATTGATCGTGTGCGGTCCCTTCTCCTTACCGGTCGTCGAAAAACTGTCCGAATGATAGGTGATGAACTGAATTTAGGAAAATCAACAGTGCACACTATTTTAACCGAACGTGTTGGATAGATCCTTCACCATGACAATGTACCTGCACATTCAGTATTCATTGTTCGCCAGTTTCGGACAAAATAATCAATCGCCATTATTGATCGTCCTCCTTATTCCCCAAATCTCGCCCCATTCGACTTTTTCCTATTCCAAAAATGCAAACGTGTGATGAGAGGACATCGCAGGGAAGATGTGGACACAATAAAGCATGAAACGACGAGAAAACTAAACTGCCGAGGACTTCCAACGGTGCTTTAAGCAGTGGAAAACAAGATGTAATGTTGCCGGCCTCGGTGGCGGCGGGGTAAAGTCCTTATCTGCCAATCTTCATCTCCTGGTCGCGGGTTCGATTCCCGCCTGTGTGGGTTTTCCTCCATCTAGAGCTTGGGTGTTTGTAATCGTCTCCATTGTTTTCAGTGTTTATAGCCTGATGTAAAGGCCAAAAAGTGCTGTTTTCGGAATAAGACTAAACAAATAATAAGTGCATAGCAAAGATCTTGTATCGTGTTGACTTTTTAACTAAACGTCACATCCGCGGCATTACTAAACTCGGCCGTATCCTTGGTGGGTATGCAACACATGTATTACTTCTGCGTTGCGGGTGGTTGGTATATACGGGGTTCTCCATCCACGTCTCCCTCCGTCTCCTCTCCCGGCCGTCCGCATTGATCCGTGCCTGTGTGTACCAACTGCCACTCGAGCGTGCGAGTAGAGTTGAGGTTTCGAGGAGAGAGAGGTTTTCGCAAGTGTCCGTCTCCTCCCCTCCCACGTCTAACCCTCGTGCCCAGCCATCTCGCTATGCCACCCTGACCCCCTCGCTCCGTAGCAGAATTCTACCTTTGAAGGGAAATTCTTTTTTTTTGGACTCAACGCTACATTGAACAAACCCTAAACGCCCTCATTACATCAGAACATCGTTTCCCGAGGTCTGGAGCTCGCTCCACGGCGACAGGTGCGGTGGTTTGAATGTTTTAATGGGAAATCGGAAAAATATTTAGCCTTCATAATTACATTGCCGATGGGTTGAAAAAAGAAGATCGCCGAGGGTTAAAGTTCTGGTGATGTTATGTGTACTAAGCTTCGTTAATGTTTAATTTTATATTATGTTGAAAGATGAATCGAATTCATTGAGACCTTTATGACGAGTTAGAATCAAAAATGGCAGAGAAACACCTCAATACGCTATTCTTTTGGCATTTACCTTCATTCATGTCGTCCAAAATACTTATAGTTTTCCTTCAGCCAATTATGCTTCATCTTGTCACTATAACGCGGTAATTTACAGTTAACAGAGAACAGCATAATTGTATATCCCTCAAATGAAAGATAAAATGTAAGTCTAACGTCTGTGGCAAGAAATTTGCTCTCTCTTTTATTTGATGAATACAATGAAACCATCCACGAAGTGAAGCCTGACCATGTAAGGTTTAGTGCAATAAAACATTGGCGACAAAGTTCAATTAGTATATATCTACTCTAAGTCTACTATTATACAGTGCTCCGATCTTATATGGAGCCTGAAATTTTTAAGAGATTAAGTGTAAATGTAAACGTGTGCCTGGCAACGATCATCTTTTTCGCTCCACATACTTTGCTTATCTTTGGGCTATCAAATAGGTCCATTTATTTCTTTATCTCTCATTCAACGTTCTTCACACCTATATCAAAGTTCTCAAAGCCAACTTTCTCCTTATTCATACAATGATTTCACTCGTCCTCTTCGCATTTTGTCCAACAATTTTCTCTTTTCTTTCCATCCACATGTAATACCCCTTCTTATGTTCGCCTTTTTTTCATTTCTCTCTCATTATTTGCCTCCACAAGCACAGCTCAAATGCATACGGATAAAACTTACCCTCTCTCTCTATCTCTCCTCATTGTTCAAATTTGGGAGTCATTTTCAAAATGCCCACTGCGTCCTACGTTACCTTTCAGGAAATGTACTCTTTTTCCTCGGGTCTAGTGCTCAAACCCTTCCATTTGCAGCCAACCGCACTTAAACTTAGCCTTCATTTCCTCTTTACCTCTTTATTCCTACCACATGTGACTCTTCCCACTAGAACCTTTTTGCGTAGTTGTTAGCGTCTCGTTTAAAAAAATACGGAGATTTTGCGCTTGGCGTGAATATTCGCGAAAAAATCCAAGGAAGCGTGGTGTGTGGTGTAGAGGTCAAGCGGAATAATTTTTTTATGCCAAACATACATTTCGAACGAATTTCACGCTAGTGCATACTTGATTGTAGGCAGGAATTTCACTATGATTCCATTTTAGTTTTAAAAAATATTAACTTTTACCGTCAAGAGACAAAACATGGGAGGAGTAAATTCTTGTCCACCTTTTGATATTTCTATACTTGAATAATAGATCGTCATAACTAGGGTAGGAAAAATAAACGTTGTTTACACTACCAAGCGTCTTACTTTCAATCGCCTGATTTAAATCCACAATTTAAAAAATATACGTGTGCGCGTGTGCATATATATATGTATGTGTGTATATATATAATATATATATACATATTATATTTAATATACATACGAATTATAATAAATTTTACACGAATCACACCTCAAAATTGGCTGGATATTTTTCAAGTGTGATTCGTGTAAATTCGTGTCTCCAGGTGTGATTAAGAATGATAAAGCTGAAATGAATGTGATTTTTAGACCAATTCTTGTATTTAAGATAGTTCTAATGATGATAACTAAGACGGAGTAATTTTTTGAAATGTTAATTGACTTACTCCAAATTTATGTGTGTTCCTTATGTTTTTCCGACTAGAAACAAGCGGCCCTTGATTATATCTAGAGCAATTAAAATCGATGTATAACTGTGACAAGAATCGATCTTTTTGAATAAATTATGTTTATTGCCCCCTTTAGACAGATACGTATTGAGAATAAGAATATTCTTACGAAGATGGGTCTGTCCAATGCGAGGTCTGTGCAATAAATACGCGAACTCAGGCCATAAAACCTTTAGTTTTTTTTTTAATTGGGAGGCGACCAACAGCTAAGGTCATTTGCGCCATTAGGGATAGGTGGGAAAGAAAGGGTGGAGAGAAACCCGGCGTCGGCATTAGCCTACTCTTGTTGAAAGGCGCAAAGGGGTCCGCAGTTTAACGTCCCATCCGACGGGCGTCGTACTCACTCAGTTGTTCTCTCAAGTGTTCTCCACAAAGCACCTCAAGTAGGGATCGGGATACCACTGAACAATATTTGATGTCTCCTGGATTTGAACCCTGGCCTTCTCGGTGGGAAGCCTGTACGTTAACCTCCGCACCATCTCGATCCCCATAAAACCTTTATTTTGCAAAATTTAGTCTACATCTATTTTGTCCCCTTCAAAGTACTCTCCATTCGTTGCTACGTATTTATTCCATCTTATTTTCCTCTGTTTAAAGCAACCTTGGAAGTCCTCAGCAGTTAGGCTTTTTAGTTTTCTTGTGGTTTCTTGATTTATTGTGTCCATATCTTCTCAGTGATGTCCCCTCATCACATATTTGCATTTTTGGAATAGGAAAAAGTCGCAGGAGGCGACATCTGGCGAATAAGGAGGATGATCAAGGATGGTGATTGAATCTTTTGCCAGAAACTGCCGAAATGCTGAATGTGCAGGTGAACATTCATGGATTCATCGCCATGAGTAAAATTTGATCGCACACGTATTGTTCTCGTGAGTACTTCTACATCATATATATATTCAAACACGAAAAACCCCAGCATGGCGAACACATTTTCAAATACATGGATACAGATATAAGGAAAATAGATTGAAACACGTCAAAGATAAACACCAGAATAGTGGGGAAGTTGGACTAGAGCACGTCACAAGGGTAAAAAAGTTCCCTCTGTTCGTTTTTTCATGTGTTCCTTTCACCTTCCTTTATATCTGTATCCATGTATATGAAAAAAATATATTTATAAATATAGTTTTGTCATTGACGTACGTCATTTAATGAATAAGGTGGGTTACAATTCATCTTATATTCATTAAATCATAATTTGTGAGAAAGATAATCACTGATACCTTTATTGTGCGATTCTCAAAATAAATTTTATTGGGCCGATATAAAACCAGTCTATCGTAGGTTTTTAACAAGGTCGTCCATTTTGGTTGATCTTTTGTTAGAGAGTCAAAGTAATTGGCTGGGACGCAGGTGGACCACCAATAAAACTACTGCTTCGAAAACGGAAAATGGGACGACGAGACATTGGCGTTTAAGGAACTGTCACTCCACCTTCACGAGGACTTCCTGATGGGACTGTTATCCGGTGGAAAGCTTTCGACCTTTTATTTAGCGTTGTCTCCGGATAGACGATTCGACTAATTTCCGGAATTCCCGGGTCTATTTGGAGACTATTTGGCGTGATGACAAGGAGGCGGTTATCGTATCAGCGAAACTTCGCCTGCCCACCTCCCTCCTCCCCCTCAGTCCGGCCAAGAACGGTAACAGATCAATTGGACTCACCCTTGTCGCGTTCACTGAGAAGTTACTCCTCCCGATGTCCATCCCCGGTTGAACCTGTTAATGACCCCCTCCTTCCCTTTTCCCCTCTTTATGTCCTTCCTCCAAGATGAAAAAGAACCTATTAATTCTCTCATTGCCTTCAATATAACTAGGAGATATGCTGGAGATTGGATTAGTTCCTCTGTCACTCCTCTAATTCTCACTTCTTTCAGTACATTCGTATATCGTTGTAATTCTGAACTCTCTCCAATGGAGAAGTTTTTAAAACTATTATTTTTTGAAATGTAAGAAAAAATTATGTTTGAATGCCTGTTTTACTGCATGAATTGTTTTCTTTTAATTCTAAAATTTTTCACCCATATTATGTGCGTCGAATTGCTTACGTTAAGTGTTTTAAATGCATTTTCAACACTTTTTTAGAATTATTTTCCCTGAAATTTAAAATAGTTGATTTTTTCATGTTTTTTTACATAACAATCATTTAAAAAACATATTCAATAACACTTTATCTATCAAAGTTATCGCCTTTGTTTTGTATTATTTTTCTAATTTCTAATCCGCCCAATAGATCTTTCTTCTCTTCTATTCCATTCACGAAGGTGACTATGCCACTCTTTTTCTAATAGTTTTAAATTTTTATTTGAACACTTCCGTTCAAATAAAAACTAAACTGTCTTCATAACTTTCTCGTTAGAAGTCCTAAATAACGTTAAAAACACCGAAAATAATAACCTTTAGGTTTCGTAGTTCTATTGGTAGCAAAAGATATCAAATGTGTGAGATCCATGGAAAGTTTTCATTCATTTTTTTCCTCTTTATTTCTCATTTCTTTACATATCAGACCCTGAGTTTTTTTTCGGAAACTCGGTAAACATAATTAACGTTTATTGCCCGTCGTTTTCTTCTTTCACATTCTGATAATGGGAAAATTTTGTTGCATCTATCTGCAGGTCAACAGGACGTGTGTTAAATGAAAAGCTCACATTATTTTTCGATTAAACTTGAAAAATTAAGTCATAGACAAAGAAAATAAGTTCGCTCTGGATGACTTCAAATCACGTGATTTTCATGGGGAGTCTCGGAAATTCTCGGGGTCTTAATTACCCTGTGAAACCATGAATTTATATGGATTCTTGCGTGAAAAACGAGACAAGAGACCTTTTCAGGTATTTTGACTGCAAAAAAGCGCTTATTGGATTCATTTTGACAAAGGAATAGCTCCCGTTGTTTTTTTAAGCACACATCAAGTGTCCTCGAGTCAAAAGCCTCTCGCCAAGCGTAACTATCCCTACCATCCCGACATGGCCTGACGTGCAGACTCAATCGTAACTATAGCAACGCTGACCAATGGGCAGTGCGTACACGTCTGGAACCCAACATTTATGACCGCCGTATAACGGTGGTTAAACCGAATTTCATTTTCCGTTGAAGTGCAGGTTTTACAGGTCCTCTAGACCCATTCATTTGAAACCAACCCCATCATATTCAGCTCATTTAGAGAGACTATAGCCCATAAGAGAAGACTGTTTTTTACCCTTTATATAATAGCTCAAAAAATGAACATGGAATGACAATGGCTTTAATCGAAAATAAATTCCCAAGAATGACTGATAATGGAATTTCATTAGTAATTACTAATACTTGATCACTTATACACTACTAATACTTAAAATCTATAAAAGTTCAAACATTATAAATTGTGAGCGCCCTTTTACGTGTTATCTATTTTATTTTTTGTTCTATTGTGCCGTCCAAATGTTATTACTATCGTGAGTGCTTCTGTATCATCGTTATAAGTGTAGTATGTATATATGTATGTATATATATATATATAATATATATATATATTTTTTTTCGGATTATATATATATATATCGGAAATTTTTCAGACCACCCACGTATATATATATATATATATATATATATATATATATATATATATATATATATATATATATATATATATATATATATATATATATATATATATATATATATATATATATATATATATATATATATATATATATATATATATATATATATATATACATACATATATATATATATATATACATATATATATATATATATATATATGTATATATATATATATATATGTATGTATATATATATATATATATATATATATATATATATATATATATACGTGGGTGGTCTGAAAAATTTCCGATATATATATATATATAATCCGAAAAAAATATATATATATATGTATGTATGTATGTTTGAATATATATATATTCAAACTTAAAAATCCCGCCATACGGCGCACAAATATTCATTCAAACAGAAATAGGTATAAGGAAAGGGGATAGGAAAACACATAAAAGGCGAACGCAGGACATGTGGGGAAGGCGGTTTTTGAGCAGATCACGAAAGTAAAAATATTTCCTTATCCGGGATTGGAACCACGGACCTTCCACTTTCCGGGCGGATGCTCTACCTCTTGAGCTAATAAGGAAACCTGATTTACCTTGAGATCTGCGATGTATATATATATATATATATATATATATATATATATATATATATATATATATATATATATATATATATACGTGGGTGGTCTGAAAAATTTCCGACTCCGATTTCCGAAAAATGTCTTTTATTTTTGACCACCCTTGTGTGTATGTGTATAAATATATTTTTATACATTTTTAAAAATACATATATATGGTATTTCTATTGACGGGTAATCAAGGTCTAGTTTGTCAGTCAGCCGAGGGATTGGGGATTAGAAACTCAGTGCGATAGATACGACGTGAGAATTAATACAAGCAAAGTGAACCTAATGCGGCTTTCCAGAAAGATAAATGCCTAGTTAAATATGAAAATAGCTGTCCAAATTGCCATTAACGTGGGTGGTCGGAAAAGTTCCCGACCTCAAACATTTTAGAAAAAATGTTTTGTATCCTTGTTAGGTCGGGCATTTTTTCTGAAATTTTTAAGGTCGGAAACTTTTCAGACCACCCTTGTAGACCATTACAGATTGAAATCGCTGGCGGCTGCAAATATTATACATTGTTGCTATGCCTGTAATGGGGAATGGATGCCTGAAGAGAGAATATGGGTGATGCAGCCCGTGTAATTAAAATACTAATAAGCATAGACAAACATTATTTTTTTTCATCATACGTGCATCTGCCAGTAGTTTACTCTCAAAGGCCTAGAAAGTTCCTATTTAAGGTAAAAAAATTCCCCTTGAAGCTATTCTAAAACTTTAATTTTTCCTTGTCTAATAAATATACATTGCATCCTCATAAGAGATCAAGTTTACTCAGGTTTGAGGTGCATCGTATCTCCGTCATTTGTCCCCATCTTCTGGGATTCTCTCCGTCTCTTAGTACTCTTCTCTCAATTCTTCAATCTCTCTATTATGGTCACCTTTTTCTTCTTCCTATCCTCACTCTCTTCCTAGTATACCTTCTATCATATCCTTCATTAAACCCTCTTTCCTAGTGCGTGGTCTATCCAGTTCTCTTTTCCTTTGTTGATAAAGCTGGGCTATGTACTTACTTCGTTCACACACTTCAGAATCTCCCCATTCCTTTCTTTACAAACCATGTAGAACCAAGTTTGTAGTAGAACACCAAATATTTGGTTGGCTAAAGCTAATGTTTATCATTCTAACCCAAGTCCAAATCTCAAAGGCTCGCATTCTTTTCCGATCTCTCTCAAGGATCGCTCGCTTTTCACGTCGTACAACGACGAGTCAAACACTTGACTTTGCCATCCTGTTTCTTTGATTGAAATCGATCTAAATACTTCCTTAGCGTTTCAATTCTTTCTCTAATGATATTCACTAAGGAATGAATAGATCTTTCCACTTTCCATTCCTTTACCTGCGTATGTATACACAGACACACACACACATATATACGAGTGACTTTTTCCTATTTCCAAAAATTAATAGAACCTTGAAAGGCCGTCGTTTTACACCCGCAGATGACATTAAAAGCGCATCACTGAAAGAACTAAAGGCTATCTCAAATATCGAGTTTGAGAAGTGTTTCGGGGATTGGAAGAAGCGCTGGCACAAGTGCATAATCTCCAATGGGGACTACTTTGAAGGTGACAACATCAATGTATAAGAATGAATAAATATTATTGTCCGAACAATTAATACTTATTCCCGTTAATTTTTAACACACCTCATCTATTCATAGAAATAACGCGTATTTATAGACACACACACACACACACACACACACACACACACATATATATATATATATATATATATATATATATATATATATATACACACACACACACACACACACAGCTCTGTTCATGTCGACGTGAACACTCCTCATCACGTTTCCTCAGCGCATTGGAGTAACCCATTGAGATTGTCCGCCACGGGCCAAGTGGGAAATCGACCAAAGAGTAGTGGAGAATGGAATAGAATGGGCCGGGATAAGAAGAAGACGGTTCCCATTCTTTCGAGTGGGCAGGGACCCGGTGGAGAGCTCTAGGGTTTTCATCGCGGGGGCGGCCGGCTCTTGATTGCGTCTCATGAAGGCCGCCAAGAAGCAGGTCCGGGATTGGCTGCTTGGGGAGGGGGAATATTATGAGTAGATGGAGGAGTGAAGGGGGAGAGGGAGAGAGAGAGAGAGAGATACTTGGGTGAGTTAAAGGTTAAACTCATTTAAGTTAAATATACATAATTCGTGAATTTATTTTGAGCCAAGGTAAAAAAATGAGGCACATGAAATTCGAATGGAAAAGCTCTAAAATATAAAAGTTGAGTAGAAGCGAAGTTAATTGAAAAGTTCTAACATTAATCTTTTAATTGACCTGAAAAAATATTTTTATTTCATCGGATACCTAAGTTTTTATAAAACCTGTTCATAGCTCAAAGAAATACAATGGATCATCATAGAATCTTTCATTTTTCATATTTGTACGATTTTTTGTCTAATTTTAATTATTGACCCCGTCTTTTGTTAAGCAATGGTTGATAGATACTGAACATTCTGATTTGTTATTGTTCTATTCTCACTCAAGCAAATAATAATTTCTCGTAACAAGTCCATGGTTTCTTCTTAAATCCCATCAAGCTAGGAATGTGCCGAAACATAAAATAAACCGGTTTAGTTATAAGACACCCTTAACAATTTTGAACCATCCAACCAAGTATCTTAACCTTTTAAACCCGTTAATGGTAAAGATGGAACCTGGAAGAAGGGAGGTGGAAGACGTGGTGAACAGGATTCAGTGTAAGGGCCGGTATTCATGAAATCGTGGGTCGAGCCAAGGGCCTTAAGCCCCAAAACCTTACCCTCAACATCCACCCCCTCTCTCCTGAGAGGTACTCCACCCCATTTGGCGTCAGTCGTGATGAGACGCAACAAACACCGTGGGGTCAAGTTTCGCAACTTGGGCGCCTTGGAGTAAATTTCGCAACTTTGGTGACGTTTTCGTGGTCTTGGTAATGCATCCAAGGCGCGCCGAGGTTTATGGCAGGAGATGATAACACATCAAGCATGCCGCCACAAAATGTAGGTTTTTCTTTTTTTGTTACAATGTACGCATAAAAGTATTTCAAATAATTTAGATTATGATAGCTATAATTAAATGAATCACGAATTATGATTAAGATGTATTTATCTAAGCATAAGAGAGCAGCTACAAATGAAAAAAGGTAATGTAACTAATGTTTAGATAAATTGAGGACAATATACTTGGCCACATAAAAAGAAAAAGTAAGATTCTTGAAAATAAAAATTCGAAATGAGAACGTAGACAAGACTATTTTGGAAACTGTTATCAATAATATGAGCTACTATAATAATTAAAGAGTATAATAGTATTTGAGGGTGGTTTTTTAAGTGATCGCCGTTTGCCTAACCATCGCTACACTCCATAGCCGGCCTAACGTTTTACTAAATGCGTTGCCAAAGAGCAACAACAATTCTTCAACTCCAACAACTATAGCCTCCCATTGTTCTGTTCAACATGAGGGAACTCCTTCTTCCTCTACCTTGCTTGCTTCCATCATTCTCCCCTATTTACGTCACATTGTCCTTTCTTCCAATGCGCCCTCAACATTTTTACTTGCATTCTTTTAACGTCTCCCAACAATTTTATCTCTTTCCTTATCATGTATTCTATTCCGTTTACTTTTCAAACGGCTTTCTTTGCCTTTCTTTCCGTCCATTTTTCATTCCATCCTCACACCCATCTCAAAATCCTCCATTTTATGGTCATTCTCATACCTCAACGATCATGTTTCCGAGAGAGAGAAACTTTTATCTCTTTTATCTATAACTTTTTAATATGGAGTAACGGAAAATTGCTTTTTGCTACAAGGTAGCACGTGATATTTTTATCGTTATATTTTCATAAGTCGTTTTTCTACTATCTAAAATAATTCTACAAGTAAATCTACTATATATATATATATATACAGTAGATTTATATTCTCTAATATTCATAGCTCATTTTCTTGTACAAAATGACATGGTTCAATAAGTTGGCGCATACATTGATGGCCTACTATCTCATCCCTCAATACCCAGTGCGATTATACCCTACGGGTAAGTGAAATATTATCCTCTGCCTTCATCTGTCTTATCAATCATCCTCGGAGATTTCTCTTCGTTGCATGGTACGCTTTTCAATATCATTAAAAAACTCAATCAAGATATTTATCCCTGTATTTCTTGTGAACGAATTATTGGATGACAAATCCTTCATTCCCACTCCGGGGCACAGCAGTTTGCCCATCCAGAACAAAAATTTTCATTATTGTTTGTTTTAACCATTATTTTCTGCCTCCCGTCTACAGCCGAACAATAAAATTGAGGACATTAGAATTGGCTTGCATTTGGTAGTGTAAACCATTCAAACCTCCGGGGTCCAACGTTGCCCACTAGCCTTCAATCTTTTTTTTAGGTATATATTTTTTTATTCAGCCTTCAACTCCATCCAAACCGGATCATTTATACCGAACGAATCTCTAGATATCCTTACCTCTCTCCTCCAAAATGTCTCCATCTCACCCACTCAGTTACATACTCTTGAGAAAGCTGGTGATCTTAGTCGAAATATAATATTATCAAACGATATTTTTTTGTAATACATGTTTATATTTTTTGTGCATTTTGTACACATATATAATTATATTTAATTATATATTATGTATATATTTATATATATATAGGTATATTTACGCGCATACTATATTAAATATAGATTTATAGACCTACGATATTATCGCATTAGATACTACTCAGTGGAGAGTTTATTCCTCTTTCGAAACATTTTCCAATCCTAGCTTTGAAAAACATGGTTTATCCTTCAATTCCCTGTTAGGAAATTGAAAATTGCATCGGAAACATTCCCCTGAGATCATTATTCTGCTTTGAAGTCATGGTAATTGAAATTCGATACTCATTGCCTTCCTTTAAAAATGCAAAGCGAAGTTATACGTGCGGTTCAAAGCTTTGCACTTATTGGCCGTATAAAGGGCTTCAATTGATTCCTGGCACCAATGAGATATGACGTTACTTGATGCATGTTTACATCGGATTGGGCACTTCGTGAAATGTTTATACGATAATGAGAAATTTCATAGTGCAATACTTCATTAATGAATTCGTAACTTTCTCAGTTTCGGATGAGGACAAACGACGGAGGGAGGTATCCCAATTTAATGAAAAAGTAGCGAATATAATATGGAGAAATCTAATAGCAAGATCGTTGTGAAATAGAAACTTGTAAACAATGATAAGACAACTCAAAAAGTGGAAGCGTACTTGTGAATTATGACATGCTAAGACGAAGGAAGAAGTAGCAATTAGAAGTGGTCAACTGAGTAATGGTTACCCAGAGCAGCAATAAGTAAATACTCTAAGAATAAAGGGGAAACTGCAATTAGGAATTTCTTAAATCCACACACTCCCTGCCTTCCCTCATGTCGTCAAAAATGCGTGTTTTTTCATGCCATTAATTCTTCTACCCAACGCATTATCCTTTATCTGAGTCTTCAACAGTTCTGTATAATACAAATATGTATTTATCATTATGATTAGTGCATGTTTCTGCATTTAGGCATGTATTAGTTCTACCCTCTCAAGATATGCAGTCATAACAAAATGGCAATATGCCACTGAAATGATTTTCATTTCCAAAACAAAATCAATGATTTTCTCAAAGATTCATGTATTCCATGATAGATAGTCTAGATAGATAGTCTTAGATCATTTTCTAATCTAATTTATTGGATAAATTTCTCACTACATCCTAAGGTACACTTATTTGTTATATGATGGTATATGTATTTGCAGGCGTGTAGAATTAAAGGATTTTTGCATGAATGTGTACGCCAATGTGGGTATAGTTTTGCATGCATGTGTTGATTTTGCATGTGGTTCTGTTCCTTTCTATGGGTGGTGACCTAACAACTCCCGCCACACGCCCTTGAGGGGCATTATGTAGATGTTTTTGTGTTTGTACATATGAGCAAAAATATATTTATACCCAGGTAATTAACTTATATTTCTGCGTGTATGCCTAATGCCCGACAACCATCGGAGCCCCTGCGGTCGACTCGTGTGGAGTTGGGTAGATGTATTAATTAAGTTTTGATACACTGTTCATTCCATTGTCTCAAACAATTTGGGAATTAATGAAAATGAAAACGTTACAGTACGCATCAGCTGTTTCGCTTTAATATTCAAGGATAAGAGATCATTTTTAAGAAATTATTCTAGAAATTTCGCCTAACTTCTATGCTTCATTTCGGGGTATTTCTCCAGGAAAGTCATTAAGTGAGCCATAGGTATTTCCTACGCCCACGGTCGACCCATTTAATGCCCTCAGCTTCCCCATAAACTTCTCGTCTTTGGCCGTGATCCGAGACTGAACTGCTCCGCTCAAGGTTATGAAGTGAAATTGACCCGCTTCGCACGTCAACCTAGTGTCCCAATTTCCTCTTTATGAGAGAGATTACGTACATTCATGATCACTTTAGACGCCTGAACACAATTTAGACACGGATTGACTTGGTTTTTGGTCTGATATAACTTAAATGTCATTCTTTGTGGCCCATTTGTGAACAATTAGCGTTATAAAACCACGACAATTGTTAATAACTAAGTACTATTCCGCAATTATAGCTCACACCGAATGTAGGGGCTAAAGACGTTGCTGAAGTTCACTGCACCTTAAGTAAACGTTTGAAAGTTTAACTCGATATATAGGTCCGTTGCACCATTAAGATTTAGGTGGGTTTTTTGTTAGGGATAGGATATTCATGGAACTAATAAAAATGGGCGGAGAGAGACAAATGTAGCATCTATATTAACCTACTTTAGTAATGACGGATATCAAGGGGTCGCCCGCAGTTTTAACATCCAATCCGACGAGCAACGTACTCCACCCGAGGTATTCTCTACACCTTATACACAGAGTAAAATCAAGGATACCTCTGAAAAATCCTATGATTGCTGGGATTCAAACACGAGTCATCTGGGTTGGAAATCAGCATCATTGCCATAAAAGCTAACGTAATCTCCTCTCAATGCGATATTTAAAAATAATTAACCCTATTAGAAAGCGGTACGAATAATTAAAATTAAAATCTTGGATTTCTACTAATATTCATATAGTAATCTGTTTCCCCCTTCTCCTTCCTACCACTGCTTTTGGACCCTCCTCTGCCTCAGTTCTGTTCCTAATTCCTCTTGAGAAAGGTGGTTGCACCACCGAAAATTCGAGAAATAGAGAGTCCCTCTTTTATATGTTTTAGTTTCTGTGTTTGCTATGACTATTTAGTGAATATACATTATTGTGCACGTTCGTGGGTTTTCCAAGAAAGTGACTATACATATATATATATATATATATATATATATATATATATATATATATATATATATATATATATATATATATATATATACAGAGATCTTATAAAGCGCCAAAGTGCTCCGATAGATGTTGCCCGAGAGATGGCGTTATGGAGCTGTTTCACCCACAAAAGGAGAAATAGACAAACACGAGGAGAATAGACAGTAGGTTAGCAAGCATACAACACCATAAAGGATAGGAACGGTGCGTTTCATGGCACGCATAGCCAGAAGAAGAGACGAGCCACATTGGCCAAACACATATTCAAACTCGAAAATCCCGCCATACGGCGAACAAATATTATTTTCGCACATATAAATAGACATATAAGGAAAGGGGATAGGAAAATACATTAAAGACCAACACAGGAAAGGTGGGGAAGGCGGTTATGAGATCGCAGATCTCAATGTAAATCAGGTTTCCTTATTAGCTCAATTGGTAGAGCATCTGCCCGGAAGGTGGAAGGTCCGTGGTTCAAATCCCGGATAAGGAAATATTTTTACATTTGTGATCTGCTCAAAACCGCCTTCCCCGCCTCTTCTGTGTTCGTCTCTTATATGTGGTCCCATCCCTTTTCCTTTTATCTATTTCCAGTGAGTCAAACATAGAAATAGGTATAAGGAAAGGGGATAGGAAAACACATAAAAGGCGAACACAGGACATGTGGGAAAGGCGGTTTTGAGCAGATCACGAATGTAAAAATATTTCCTTAGCCGGGATATGTATACATACATGTATAAATATTCTCATTTATGGATGAGTTCAAATTTATAAATGATTGGCCCTAAGACCACACCCCTAATGACGGAGCATTATGCGGATATAGATATTTCCTGTGGTACCCGAAGCACCTCTAGATAGTAGACCACTAGTTGGACCTCCCCCACCCATATCTCAATCCCAGACTCACTTTGTTTCATCAACATTTGCAGCCTTACTACCACTTCACAAAGTGTCCCATTTAACGGAACCCACGGGAAGAATTCGACAGTGGTTGCTTGCTGTACTTCGAAAAGTACTTCCCTTCCTCAACATCTCGAGGAGAAATGAGAATTCTTTCTTGAGATCTTTCTCTCTCCGTTACACGAAATCATCTCCTCACTACACTCCCCCCCCCTCTTCACCTCCTTCAAGAGATTTTCTGGGATGGGAGGGACTTCCCAGGGTCATTGAGAAGGCTCGCTTCCCCTTCAAGAGGGAGGGGTATTTAAGGGTCTGCCTGGAATTCTCCGGCTTCCCTTGCGAAACTGCAGCCATCTCGTGGTCCCCAAAAGAATGAAAGGAGGAAGGCGTACATTACGACACCCGAGACCTTAGAACTCTGCTATTGTGGAGAAGGAGGAAAAGATATTTTAGAGAAGGTTGGCATACAAATTTGGGCTTCTTTGTCAGTTATACCCCTCGGAACCTCCACTCTTCAGTCTCAGCCTTTCTTCTCCGACTTTTTTGCCTTAATTTCGTTCAATCGATCAGGTTTTTTTTACCTAAGACAGCGTTATCTCAGATCAGCGTTCACTTTTGGATGGCCAAGTTGGGAAGCAACAGGGATATTTGGGATGAACTCAACAGATACTGCCGTATCAGGGAATTTCGCTGAGTCTGGATTTTTTTAAAAATAGATTAAGTTTTCGTCCAAATGTTATTTTTTACAAATATTTTTTACATTTTTTACTCATTAATACTCAACCCTTTACGCCAAATATTTAACAGTCCTCGTCAAACTCTTTTTAAGGTAATTGATTTTTTCTTGCGAGCAACGAGAACTTGCAAAAATTACGGCATCATAAAGAAATATTGTACAAGCGTGGTCTACAAGCTTATTTGCAATACTAAAAAGAAAGACTTGTACTTTTCCACAGATTTTATCAAATGGTACAACGCGTTTCACCGACTTGCGGCATCATCAGGTACTTAAATGCTTCCACGAAGTGAAGCCGGAAACAATAGAATATTTTATTTGCAATAAGTAGCAATAGTTACCTCTTAGTTTTTACCATGTCAGTATTATTTTAAATTTATAAGATTTCCAAATTTGTTTCAAGAAAAACTTTTGCTATGACCGTATTCTAATGTCAGTTTTATAGCGTGCGAAAAAGCAAAGATAATCTTTGAAAGCGGTTTAAATTGAGGTAATGATAGAATTGGACTTTTCTCCAAGTCTATCTGCCACGTTTTTCTGTCTCTACTCGCCCACTTTAGTTGTGTGTTGAAATATATCTTAGACACAGCGTAAGGCGTCTTTTTGCGAAGATTCAGGGCATGGGGCGTTAACGACTGAAGCGATTTACGCTCCGAAAGCGGAAAGAGATGTCATTTCGACATCGCGTCCCGACGAATGATTACACAGAGACGGAATTTCGCCATCACGTTCGCTCGAATGGGGTCGATTCCTTCGCTCTACTAACGATCCCAATCTCGCCAAGCAATTAGGCAGTCTTCCTTCAAAGCAAAAGAAAGCGTTGCTCGGTGACGTCCAAAAATTGGCAACAGCGATAATTGAAACTAATCAGCAGTTAGTATTCGTTTAACTGTTCGAATCATCATTAGATATTAATATTTCTGCACATGAATGGAGTAATGGCGACGGGTTATGTCGTAGTAATTAGTTGGGGAGCTATTTATTCACGCATAGAGCAGGAAACACTTAAAAACGTACAGGACATCTCTGAGTTTTCATGCAGCACAGAAGGAATTACTGTGGTACCAAAATATATTGCTAGATTCGAGCAACGGAGTAAAACAAAAGAGAAGTAGGCAGCGTCACAGACACATTCAAATGACATTCGAAACAAAATAGAACCCAGGCATCGTAACATATGTTCACTTATAGACGAAATTATTTACTTATTTATTGTGTCGTGTACTCATTCATAATACAATAAAATTACTCACGTATGAGTGCGTTTGTACGAGTATTTGTGAGTATGAAATACAACATTTTCAAATGCATGAATGAATTAATATTTGTGTTATGTTTAGCTACTGATACGATTTACCACAGCCACAAAACGCCTTAGTGATGACGTACGTAGTGTGTGATAATTAAACCCAACTGCTTGATTGAATTCTGACGGTTTTTGATAATTTAAAAGCATTTAGATTAAATTGAATTTACCCTTATTTAATTTTTGCTAGATTTGGGTAATTCTATTTTTTCTTTTATTTTAATAGATAATTAATAAATTAAGTACAATAATATGGCTTTCTCAAGGAGGAGGGAGTTGATGACGGGGACGTTGAGTAGGGAGGTTAAGAAAAGATTCGTAAAAACTTTGATATGGAGCGTAGGCGCGGAAACGTGGTCGCTGAAGCAGGAGGATAGACGTAGATTGGAGGCTTTTGAAATGTGGGTGTGGAGAAGAATGGAGAAGGTGAAATGGACCGAAAGGAAAACAAATGAGGAAGTACTAGAAATGGTGGGGGAGGAGAGGGGTTTGTTGAGAGAAATCCTATGGAGACAGGAAAAATGGATGAAAGGCGTATTGAGCGGTAGTGGAATGTTGAAGAGGGTAATAGAGGGGAGAATGTTGGGCAAGCGAGGTAAGGGTAGGAACAGGATAGGGATGTTGGACGGGATGAAGGGAGGAAAGAAGTACACCGAGATGAAGAGGGACCTGATATAGATTAGTTTGCTAGGTGGGGAGTCACAAAATGTTTATTTGATAGTTGTGTCCATCCAAAAACCTACCTTAACCGGTAGATTACCTAATAATAATAATAATTATGTATATAACAATGGGTTAAATGGAAGAAGGGACCATTAGCTTTCAATTTGGCCCAAATAAAGTCCTTTATCGATCTATCTACCAACGCGACTCTAATATTCTTTCCGCTGACCTCTTCACGTTTTCATACTCAATACAGAGTGAACAGACGAACAAATCTTAGGATAAGAAAAAAAGTGAAAAGAATTTTGAAATTCATCATTCGATCCATCTACTATTACGAAGTGTTTCATTGGGATGTTTAATTATTTTTTGGTGGATTCAATCCTTCAATGATACATCCCATACCAGAGCAAGGCCTCAGACCTCTTTGGCATCGTTTTTAATTACTGTACCAAATGTACTTTTCCCGACAGGAACTTTCAGGGATGTTTTTCTATTGATTAATTTCAGTGATTTTCTTAAAGAAACATCCCCGCGTTCTCTTTCGCAAAAACATATCCTTCATCCTTCTCATAGACATCCGTACCGATTGCAGTAGGGTTATGCTTCCTGTGAGAAAAGAAATGCCGGAAATTTAACGGAAATGGCTTTGGGAGAACTGGAACGGAAGAACTGCACAGTCCATTAATATCAATCGTACCACTTAATTCTGACAAAATGGCCGCGGAGTCGATGGTACTTTGATTTGACTGTGCTTCCATCGCATTCTCCCGGAATTTATAACGATAGGCTCGGTAGGCGAGGAAAGAGAGGATCGGGAGAAGGTATCCTAAATATTTAATCACTATTCTCCCATAAACCTGAGTGAAAGCGCGGAAATTAACTATGAAAAACCTTACTGACTACATGTTCGGCTTTAAAATAGGGCAATACATTAATCTATTCCTCTAGTTCTACTTCATTAACATTTTCAATATTCCTCATTAAATTATTTACTCTTAAATTCTCCAAAAGCGTTGCTTTCTTCATAGAGTGATTCATTAATCGATAATATACACAGATTCCGCCACCGTAGAGTGCGTGTGTGCTTGCATAGCTGCCTTTGGAATGAGAAGGGTTTTCAATCAGGAAAAAAGGCGTCGTTGAGTAGTACGCAACAGCTTACGATCAATGTGCGTAGGAGTTTCAGGCAAATTGATAGGATTGAAGGATTTTAAGATGTAAGTAGGAGACAAGGAATTACAAAGTGTACTGAGACGAAAAGAAAGAAAAAACCTAAACACAGAAGAAATGTGAAGAAATGGAACAGGGCGTTTGAAAGATTCGATATGAGTCGGTCATTCAATAAGACCCCGAGGAAAAAATAGTAGAAAAAAGTATTATAGGTATAGTTGCATCTCATTTTGGCTCGATACACTTTTCAATGCATTTTTTTTTACAAGATTTTCAAGCCATCCAAAAAGTATGATTCCCGAAAATTCTCAAAACAGGCATCTGTGTTGGGGATGACCTCTTAGTTCGACGCGAATCGCTCTCCGTCGAGAGGTTTTTTTTCCAGTTTGCAATCAAAAAAAGTTATAATACAACAATTTCAGAGAGTAAAAATCATTCGCCTTGACCGGGATCCGGGTGCGAATCCCGGTCAAGGCGAATGATTTTTACTCTCTGAAATTGTTGTATTATAATACACACATAGCGGATGACTCCGTTAATAGCTACTGTTGCGGCATTTCCCGCAGTTTCTTGGCAAAAAAAGTTAGTTTGAATCGAATCTGGTGAATACGGTGGATGCTGTAATAACACAAACTTTAATTCCACAACTTTTGCCATTGAAACTGCGCAGGTGTGTACCCGTGCATTTCCTTCATGGAAGAGAATTTTTTTTCTTTACCAAATTTGGGGCGTTTTTTCTTTATTTCTTCGTTCAAACGGTGCAATTGTGACGTATAATAATACTCCCCCTTAATCGTTTGCCCTTTTTAGCGAGCAATAGTTGTAGATGATTTCTCGTACATCTGAAAAAACTGTGCTATCACCATGTCGGCTGATTTCACCGTCTTCGCCTTCTTCGGAGACTTTAGCCTTTAGACACCCAATGCTTGGACTATTCCTTTGAATCTGGAGCGTAGTACCGCCTTCGTATTTTCATCACAGTTAATTCGTATCGATGCGGAAACTCGACAGAATTTCTACGGAAAAGTGCCAAATCAGCCTCCGAATCGATCAAACAATTACGTTTATTCTCCACTGCCAACAAATGCGGTACCCTCCTTGCGGAGATTATTTCCAACCTAATTTTTCGTGAATTATTGAAAAAACAGTACCTTGTGACGGGGTTTTGACCTCAATCTTTTCGCGAACTTTGATTTGTCGATTGCTCAATTTCATGTCATTGATTTTTTTTATTCATTTGGACGCCCCGAACGATATTCATCATTTTCGTACGCATATATGGCCACGTTTAAACCCATTTACCCAAGTCTTAACAATCGCAAACAAAAAAAAATGCGCCATGAACTTCTTTCAACTTGACTTAGATCTCTTTTACTGTTAAATATTTCAAATAGAGGTATTTAATGACCTCACGAAACTCATTTTTTCCATTTTTCTTATTAAAAAAACTTTGTTACCTCAATCGACCATTAAAATAATCCAAATGAATGGATAGTTGAAATTTTGATAGCAGTCTAGTGAGAAATGAGGCTTATCAAAATCAAAACTTTTTCCGATTCCACGAGAGTCTTCGCTTCAATTTTGGATTGTCTAATGAATTATTGAACGATCCACGTAATAATAGGGTGTGACACAGTTTTTTCATCAGGACTGGATGTTAAAAAAAAATATTTGATGGAGATTTGCTGATATTATTTATGAATACAATAAAGAGATGGGTGCACAGTACAGTGAACATGTTTGATTTAGCTGCGTCTAGTATGGGAAACCTTTTCATTCAACAAATAAGAGCCAATCAGCGTACAAGAGCAGTGCACAATCAACCATTTTTTGCACTAACCTGTTTTTCACAACCCCCGTATCAAAATACATCGCCCATTGAGTGTGAAAGACTCGCGCTTGTTATGGAGGTGCTATTGAAGTGGGTATAAAATGTGTTGTCCTGGGCGCATGACAGTTCTGCCTGCGATCATGGTTCGAACAACGTTATGAACCGTGGCGTCGACGTTGTGAAAACATTCTTCGCCCAAGGGGGTATGGCCTGTAACTATGATATAAGTCGGAACTTTCCACTGTAAGTACCGTGTTAGAAAAAAATGAGAAAGCCCTAGAATTAGAGCATACTTCATACGTGACGAGTTTTTTGTTGGAAAACAGCAAACTGAAAGTGACCTGGGCAGCAAAAAATTTGTATTTTGAGATTTTCAGATAGCGGAAGCTGAAGTCACTTTAGCTAAGATAAACTCATCGGGGCGCAGAAACGTGGTCGCTGAAGCTGGAGGATAGACTTAGATTGGAGGCTTTTGAAATGTGGGTGTGGAGAAGAATGGAGAAGGTGAAATGGACCGAAAGGAAAATAAATGAGGAAGTACTATGGATGGTGGGTGAGGAGAGGGGTTTGTTGAGAGAAATCCTATGGAGGCAGGAAAATGGATGAAAGGTGTATTGAGCGGTAGTGGAATGTTGAAGAAGGTAATAGAGGGGAGAATGTTGGGCAAGCGAGGAAAGGGCAGGAAGAGGATAGGGATGTTGGACGGGAGAAGGGAGGAAAGAAGTGCACAGAGATGAAGAGGGACCTGATGTAGATTAGGTTGCTGGATTGGGTTTTGTTTGGAGTTACAAAATGTTAATTTGATAGTTGTGTCCATCCAAAAACCTACCTTAACCGGTAGATTACCTAATAATAATACTCTAATTATGGAGAGGATGCATTTATCAGTCAAATCAGAGATCATTCCTCAATGAGATCAAGAGAGGGTGGTGAGGTGGGGGACTATGAGTTAGGCACGAGGAATGAACGCGGGGAGAAAGCAATTGAATTCTGCAGGAGACAGGGGTTAGTCATCACTAACACATGGTTTGGACACCACAAAAGCATAGGTATACATGGAAAATGCCAGAGGACTCAGAAAGGTATTAATTAGATTCTATTATGGTCAGGCACATGTTTAGAAACAGTGTGATATATTTGCACAGCTTCCCAGGAGTAGATGCGGACTCTGACCACAATTTAGTTGTTATGAAATGTAACGTCCGTTTCAAGAAGATAAGGCAAGGGCGGCGGATTAGGAAATGTAGAAGCATTAAATGGATTAACGAGGAAGGAGTATCAGCAGGCTGTAGAGAAAGTGATGGATGACGGTAAAGAACTTAGTACAGTTGAAGAAAAATGGGAATGTATCAAGAAAGGGATATCGGAAGCCGCAAAAGACACTATAGGAACCATTAACGGGAAAAGAATAAGGAAACCATGGGTAACGGATGAGATTATTGCGAAGATGGATGAGAGAAGAAGATGGAAAAATGTAAACACAGAGTTAGGCAAAATGAAGTACAAAGAGTTAAATAATAAATTGAGAAGGGCCACAAATAAAGCACAGGAAGAATGGTGGAAAACGCAATGCAAGGATATGGAAAGTTTACAGAAGAAGGGTGAAATTGGTGCTCTATATAGCAAGGTTAAGTTATTATCGGGAAGTAAGAAGGCAAGATCTGTGCTAACAGTTAAAGATAAGTGGGGTAAGATAATAGTTGAACAAGGAAAAATCCAAGAGAGATGGCAGGAATATGTAGAAACACTGTATGGTAAACGACTTAGGCCGATAAGGTTAGACATAGAAAAGGAACATGACGTAGAAGAAGATAGTTTAGGTCCAGGCATACTCGACGATGAAATAGAAAGGGCATTAAAGGAGATGACAGCAAATACGGCCGTGGGGGTGGACAACATTCCTGTAGAACTGTTGAAACGTTTATTTGCCTGTCTTGTAGATTTCGAAAAAGCGAATTATAGAGTGAATTGGGATAAATTAATGCGTGTTTTGAAGAAAATAAAAATGGATTGGAGGGACAGGAGACTGATCCACAACCTGTACATGCCTCAGAATGCTAAGGTGCGAGTGAGTAACAGAGAGTCCAGATGAGCAGTGTTAGGAAGAGGTGTAAGGCAGGGTAACTCATTGTCACCGGTGCTGTTAAACGCATATGTGGAGGAAATGATTAAAGAGGCATGGGAAGAACAGGAGGTAGGAATGAGATTCGGAGGGGAATTTGTAAAATCGGTTAGGTTCGCTGATGACCAAGCCAAGGGGTTGCAAGCATTGCTGAGTGAATCGGAGGTTCAGTGCGATAGATATGGGATGAGAATCAATATTAATAAAACAAAGGTTATGCGATTTTCCAGAAAGAAAAAGGCTAAGCTAAATATTAAAATAGGCGGGGAAAAAATAGAGCAGGTAGAGCAGTTTACATATCACGGAGGTGTTTTGGACCAATACGGTCAAAGTGGTAGGGACGTAAGGAGAAGAATTGCGCTATGGCAAGGAGGCTTTCTCAAGGAGGGAGTTGATGACGGGGACTACACAGAAATGAACAGGGATCTGATGTACATGTAGATTAGGTTACTGGATTGGGTTTTGTTTTTGGAGTTACAAAATGTTTATTAGATAGTTGTGTCCATCCAAAAACCTATCTTAACCGGTATATTACCTAATAATAATAATAATAGGATTTAAAGAAAAATATGGGCAATAGGTTGTACGTTTACTGTCTCTGCACCAATGACCATAGACATCTTTTAAGGTAGAATTTAAAAAAACATCGTATTATCGGAATTTTTCAATGACTTTTAAATTACAATGGAGACCTTTATTTTCCGGAAATATATCCAAATCCAGTGTATTCCAGGAAAAAAAATAGATTTCTGAAAAATACTGAAAATTTAATCTTTGCGTTAATCGTCATGGGAGATGATTTAGAGACTACTACTCTTTCATTTCGCCTTGCAGGGCCACGAAGAAACTCATTCATTAACACTAAGTAATAAAATAGATTAATATCATCAATTCATGCCCCTATCTTTGGTTTTGTTAAGTTGATTCGTGTGGAGAAAATTATGCTCCAAGAACATCGGACTTGTGCCTAAAGAGTGTAAAAGTGACCTAGGGAAAACGGAGGGAATTCACGTGCTGGCTTAATCATAACGTTAATGTCAGCACTATTGCTCGTGGTCTCACATAATTTCCACAGAATCGTTTGAAGTGGCATTTTAATCTTTCTAATTTAATTGATGTCATCTTTGCTTAAAGTACGAGGTGTGTTAAAAAATTAACGGGGATTTTTTCATTTCGCGGGTTTGGAGAGTCCGATTGTCAAACTTTTTTTTATTACGTTGGTGTTCATGGCCATAAAGTATGATAAAACTTTCGGCTGTTTTCATTGTGGACTTTGTCGTGACAGCCACTAAGGTTAGACTTGTCTTACGAGTTCGGCGATTTTCGTTTGTTAAAAGGAATGGAACAAAGAATTTGTTACAAATTTTGCGTAAAAAATAAATAAAGTGTACTAAAGTGTGTGAAATATTAACAAAGGCCTATGGTGAGTCTGCTATGAGTAAATCAAGAGTTAAAGAGTGGTATAAGCGTTTCCAAGAAGGCCGTGAAGATGACGAACGCCCTCGACGCCCCAGCACATCAGCAATCGATGAAAACGTGGAAAAAGTGAAAGAAATGGTTATAAAAGATCGCCGAATCACAATTAGAGAGGTCGATGATGATGTTGGCATATCGATTGGATCATGTCATGACATTTTTTCCAATTTTTTGGGTGTGAAACGCGTGACACCAAAATTCGTCCCAAAATGGCTTTTGCACGACGATAATGCACCAGCTCACACTTCATTGCTTGTTCGTAAATTTTTGGCCAAAAACAATACTGTAACGATGCCCTAACCTCCATAATCGCCAGATTTGGCTCCGTGTGACTTTTTCCTATTCCCAAAAATTAAGAGAACCTTGAAAGGCCGTCGTTTTAAAGCCGTAGATGACATTAAAAGCGCATCGCTGAAAGAACTAAAGGCTATCTCAAATATCGAGTTTGAGAAGTGTTTCGGGGATTAGAAGAAGCGCTGGTACAAGTGCATAATCTCCATTGGGGACTACTTTGAAGGTGACAACATCAGTGTATAAGAATAAATAAATATTCATGTCCGAAAAATTAAAATTAACGTTAATTTCTTAACACACCTCGTATGCCTTCACGGTGTGTAGCAGGGTGTGTATCCACATCAAGGCGTTCACAGTGCGTGAATAGTTTCAGTAGTAGAACAGTAGAATAGAATTCAGCAGAATAGAACAGTAGAATAAAGCGGTCACGTGACGTGGATTAACGACCGGAATCAAGGTAAATATTCTCTCAAGTTGCGTAGGTCATAAAAAATATTTTACCTCAAATCCGTGGCCAAAGCATAGTTACCATTTTCAGAGAAATTATTCAAACACATTTTTGAAACTTACCAATTCAGTAAAAGTAATATTTCTGGAACATTATACCAGAAGAAAATCGATATCAACTACGTGAGGCAATTGTAAACAAATTTGATCCAGAGACCTTTTATAACAGGTCATAGAAAATGGATTTTATAGTCTTTTTTATTGTATTTTATTTTGTTTATTGTTGCTATGACAAGTCGTCGTGTTCACGTCATCATTGTGGAAATAATAATTTAATATCGAATGGAGCTCGTGGCCGTATATTAATCTATAAATGATCAATTATTAGCTAGATCCTTGAGAGAGGAAAGTAAGAATTCATACTTTGCCTGAAAGACGTCGTTAATAATAAATTCGCGATATTACACGCGCTTCGAAATCTTCACTCACAGAGATTCGTTCCCCTGGTCTCAGCTCGGGGTTTTTAAGACCTTTGCTCAATTTTATGGGTTTCACGATCCCTTGAGAGAACCCTGCTAGGGACGCAGGTGTTAAGGTCCATTCCTTCGCTGTGATTATAGGGAACTGGTTTTAGTATCGACGACACAGATTTTCAGAGGGTATATATGAAAAATATATACATATGTATATATGTAATATATTTGTCTTTATATTATATAGTGTGTGCGTCTATACATATATATACACATATAAATCATAAAATCAGGGGTTTTATATAAAAATATATATAATTTAGAAAGCAACACCCAACATGAGAACACATAAAAGGAACACTCACACGTTATTTCTTGATAATTTCGACGGATTCGAGCTCCGCCTCCCTCGAAAGATTAGTTATATATATATATATATATATATATATATATATATATATATATATATATATATATATATAACCTCATATAATCTAAATTGTGAGTGTTCTTTTACGTATTATCTGTTTTATTCTGCGTTATATTATGCCGTCCAAAAGTTATATATATATATATATATATATATATATATATATAACCCCTGATTTTTTATTTCTCTGAATTTAGATGCATACAAATAGATAATTCCTCATAATTAATGTTGCTGAAAATACTCTTAACCATGAAAAAGTAGGCATTTTGATTACCCTATAATTCCCGTATATCTGTCTATATGTTATAGATTTTCGTTGTTATCACAAAATCGCATACACTGTTAACCTGAGCAACGAAAACGGTGTTTATTAACTCTATCATGAGAAGATGAACGGATTGAATCTTTGTTTAAAAAAATCCATTCAAATTAATTGACCGTTTCAACATTTTCTGCACGTAACAACAGTGGCGACTCTCAATAAAACGCCATGTCAATAAGAGCGGGAGATCTATGAACTATTTTTATAAATAGTTTACTTTCC
>CM073778.1:41353601-41374406 GCA_037158775.1 Hetaerina titia
AAGGAATGAATTGTGAATTTTTTTCTAGACGATATGGGTGCAGGCAGAGGTTCCAAAGGAATTAAGAAATAAGTAAGATAGAGCAAAGAAAGTTTTAAGTTCTCGTTATACTTAGATTTAATACGGTCTAAATACTCCATTCAACTTAATCTCCTTTTCACAGATAATTTTCCAAATAGTTAACACTACCAACGTCCCTACTGATTTTCGAGGTATTTCCAATAAAAAAATGGACAATAGTCATTTCAGTTCAACGGAATAGCAATTATACAGGGTCCATTCAATAAGTGTCGGGACTGGTTCGCTATAGCCTCAATGGAGCGATAGATGAAGGGCCCGACCGATCGGCTCGGTAGAGGGGTCCTTCACCACTCAAGCGCACTTTAGTTCAGTCACCTCCGGGCATGCATTGAGACAGGAGGTGGATTTTTGTGGCGTGTGATTGTTTCTGGTGTCGTCGCGTCAGCATGGAACGCACCGTCGAGCAACGCTACGCTCTGAAAATTTTGCGTTGAACTCGGGAATTCCGCATCGGAGACCCTTGAACTCATTAAACAGACTTATGGGGATGAATTCTTAAGCCGCATAAGAGGTATTGAGTGACACAAAATGTTTAAGGAAGGCCGGGAGCTCGTCGAAGACCCGCACCGCGTCGGACGCCAGACGACTGCTCGAACCGATGCTCAAGTAGCCAAAGTGAAAAAAGTATTGGACTCTGATAGGCGTTTAACCATCGCTCTTAGCAGTGAGGAGACAGGTCTTTCAGTCGGAACCGTCCACACCACTGGAGCAGAGGATCTGGCGGTGAGGAAAGTGTGCGCGAAGCTGGTTCCGAAAGTCTTGAGTTAGGAACAAAAACTGTCGCGGGTGGAAATTTCGCTGCCGACGAAATTCGGCGGGGCAACGTTGCCTCAGTCCCTCTACAGCCCCAAACTGGCTTCACTTGACCTTTCCTTGTTTTCACGAATAAAAAGGGAGGGCAAAAGATATCGGTTCGACTCCATCGAGACGGTTCAAGCGGCGACGACAAAGACTCTCGACGGTATTCCGGAAACCGACTTCCAAGCGGGATTTTGACGAGTGGCAGACGCGCCGAAATAAGTGTATCTGTGAGGGAGAAATTTATTTTGAAGATTATTAAGTAATTGTATTAATAACTGCAATAAATTTTGATTTTTGGAACCAGTCTCGATACTTATTGAATGGACCCTTTATGTTACATATCAAAGAAAAGGAAGGTGGGTTGATGGGTTAATAGGTAAACTGGCAGTGATTTCTCGTGTTCACAGTTAAATTCTCAGGATCCATTAGAATCTCAGGTTCTCAGGATATACTGTGAACTTCACGGAAAAGTAATAACTTTCAAATGCTTCCTTGTTTAGTGTGACCTTAAATCACTCTGATATTAAGCGTCTAGAATAAAAAATGGAACGTAAAGTGGAAGTTCATGGCTGATTTATCGGATCCACCATTCTTTCTCGTACCTTTGCAAAGTGCATTTATTGAATTACGCCCGAATGAAGAATATTCTTTCCTCCGCGTCATAAATCTGTACAGCCGGGGCCGGGAGCGTTAAGTTTTCAAAAAGCTCGCGAAAATTCGACCCTACGCTCGAAGTCATCCAGGAATTCAATTCTAAAAAAACCCAAAGATTGAATTGTTTAAAAAAAAACATACAGGAAGGTGGAGTGTTCCCGGTGAAATTTAAATTTGACCTCTAAAAAACAGGAAAGTGTTTTGTTTTTTTTTTAAAGATTATATTCAAATGTGGAATTTTAAAAATGCAACGGACAGAACGGAAACCCTTTGAACAGTATAGAAATCCGTAGTGTGGATGGTTGCATTATGGCAAACGTCGGGGTCGCAATGACATTAATCTTTTCTTTCACTAAATTTCTTTTTGGGTCGGCATGTAATGAGAAATTACATTGGTCGAATTTAAAAAAAAATCTGAACCTTGTTCAGACCGCCGGCGCAATCTGTTTCTTTGATAGTGTCTTAGTAAACATTATTTGTTTTCTGGTTTACTTCCGTATCTTAATTGTTGTTTACCTTCGTATAATTTCTTTGAAACAGTTTTTGGCAAACATGTGTCATTTTATTGTTTACTTCCCCCACCATTTATTTGTTTATTATTATGGTTTCGGTAAACATCGATAATTTTCCTGTTTGCTGTGGTACCTCAAATTTTTGTTTACATTCATGTCGTTTCTTTGACACAGTTTTTGATCCAACGTTTATAGTTTTCTTGTTTACATCCGTATCGTTTCTATGACAGCGTTTTGGTAAACATTTGTTGTTTACTGTCATTTTTTTGCTTTCGCTACCTCAATGCTTGGCGAAATATCCATTGCGTGTCGTGGATTCAATTAATCAGAGTACTTTCAGATAAACAACATGCTCTTCGGTTCCTGCTAAGCAAAGGAACTCTGTACGCTTCAAGAATTTTCAATCAATGGTCACGAAATGAATTCGCCACTCAATGATTAAGGAGGAGAAATGGTGATGTCATATAAGCTCCTGTCGCACTTCCATACGTCTACGAAAGGACACTTGGTTGTAAGTTCAGCAAAATTAATTTTTGTGTATTCCCTGTACATCTGGAGTTTAGCCGTACACCACCTACATAGAATTACATAAAACACAAGTGCTAAATCAAAAACATTTTTGAAACTAAAACGCCTTTGTACAAGGTGTGATCAAAGAAAGACGGGACTGACTTTCTTCTGCGCAAATCGTTCAACGGATCTAAATGAGACACAGTGCGCCATCTAGTGACACATCGGACGACTAAAACGAGAGGTGTTGCGCATTTGTTTATGTCGAGTCGTTAAGCAGCAGCAGCGGTACCTGTTCGTCGCCGCGTGCAACGGCAGCAATGAAGGAATTAGAGGAACAGTGTGCGTGCGTGAAAATTTTGTTTCAAACTTGGCAAAAGTGCTACGGGGACAATTGGAATGATTCAGCAAGCCTTTGTTAATGAAGCGATGAGTCGAAGCCAGTGTTTTGAGTTGTACAGTCGTTTTAAATCGGGCAGAACCTCGACAGATGAAGATTCGCGAACCGGGCGGCCTTGCACTTCGACAGACCCCAACCATGTCAAATTGGTGAACGATTTGGTGCGGGCAAATCACCTTTTAACTGTTAGGGAGACAGCCGAGGAAGTGAACATTTGTTTTGGATCCTGTCAGACAATTTTGACAGACATTTTGGGCATGACGGGCGTCGCATCATGATCATCGCGTGCTGACTGATAAACAGAGACAAAAACGTGTGGACATTTGTCAGGAACTCCTGGATCGAGCCAATGCCGATCCAGAGTTTCTTAAAACCATCGCGACCGGTGACAATACCTGGGTAACAGGTAGGACCGTGAATTATGAATGGTACACGGTTATTTGTTTGCCAGAAGTTCTTGGTGAAATACGGAAAAAGAAGCGGCAACGAAGGATCATTCTTCATCATGACAATGCAAGATCTCTCAGATTGGCTGAAATAACTACCTATTTGACTGTCCAGAACGTCAAATAGATGGGTCATCATCCTCCGTAGAGCCCTGATTTATCACCAAATGACTTCTTTTTATTCCTGTTTACCAAGAAAAAATTGCGTGGCCAACGTTTTTCGGCGTCTGAAGAAGCCGTTGATGGATTCAAAAAACCATGTTTGGAGGCACCTCACTCGGAGTGGAAAAAGTGTTATGAAAATTGGTTCTAGAGCTTGCGAAAGTGTATTGATCACCATGGAGAATACTTTGAAAAGCAATAAAACCATTTTTAACAATAAATTACTGTCTTTTTCATTATTAGGCTGAAAATATAAATAGCAACACTCGTATATGGTCCTGGATGTGTAAAACTTTGTTCCTGTCTGCCAATATTGATATAAAAGGAAACGGTCCTTACTTTTTTTTAATATCCTTTTAATATCCTCGTAATTTTCCCCGGTTTTCGAGTAGATAGAAAGAAGTCGGTGGCCATTGAATCAATTCCTCGATATTGTAAAATAAAATGAGTATGTCTAGAGGGAGACTCTGTATGGGAGTGACAGAAGTTTCAAATTTCTGGTGTAAGTATTTTTTCACAGAAAAAATTCGGAAACTTTAAGAACTTTGAGATACTTCGCAATAATCCTCTCATGTTCCTACCCTTCGTCGTCTCAGAAGCACAACGCTTCGACAATTTCAGAAAATGCGTCGAAATTTTAATCAGTGAACGAGAAAACTTTTTATTGGGTCGTAAAAAGACTTGTTCATTTCGAAAATTTCAAACGCACTAGACTAAGCCGAGAGTTTACCTCTCAGGGTGAGAATTTCAAGTTGAGATAATTACCATTATTTTCAATTCATTGCTTTCCCCTCGTCATTCCACCTCGTTGGCAAATAGTCCTGAAAGCCTCGCAGCTGGAAGGAAAACTTCACGGTTAAGTTACACGCTGCCTGAAACTAGACGATCGACATGAACGCGGTTTGAATGCGTTAAAAATTATGCTCGGGGAGTGATAATTTAATTTTCGATTTCATCACCCTATTTAATGCCGCAAAATGAAAGGCGCCGGAGAGTCATTTGAATTTCATGAACTCCTGAGGAAACACGCTCTAATTAATTAACCCGATGCTAATGAGGTGGGAATTAAAACCATCTCATTTCTTTTTTTTTTATTTATTCCCAGTCATCCGTTCTTCTATTTCTTTCACGTCTAAATTGTATTTTTCCCTTCTCTTCTCCGCTCTTTTTTCATGATTTCTCGCATTGTTTCATCGCTTTCCTTAGTCCTCATTGATAATTATTATAATTTACGAAACTTTTACAAAGTTGAAACGTGATTTTCCTTCATTTCAGGGCCGAGAGGTCATTTGAAAATGTTCTCGCAAAAGAGAAACGGAATGAAAGTACATCAAAGAGGAATTGAACACCTTCGGGATAAAAAGTATTTAGGTGAACATTCACGAGGTTTGTTCATGTTAAGAGGTATCCAATATTTTTCTGATAAAAAACTACTGACACCAGAAGGACGAAAAGTGTACTACTTAAAAACAAAATCATCTTGTCCTTGTGGACATATTTGGCCGAGTCTACGACATGATTTCATAGCCACTGAGAACTATTCTGCAAGGGTCCTACGTTTGCCCACTGGACAAACCAGTTTGCCCTTGTCCCGAGAACATTCGGGTTCTTTGAATTCCACAAAGTTTTTTCAATCGACTTTTTTTTCAACTGTTATGCACCCACAAAAGCACATTAATACACACCTACAGTACATAAGGACGATAAAGGTTTGTAACCACTTGGGTGTAGAAAATCCATGGTCACATGCTGTTTTTGTACATCAAGCGATTATATTTTAATTCTTGAAAATATTTTCCACTACAGCGGGAGCTGAAGCATATATTGTGCTGTGCAGCCATAAAACATTGTATTATTATGTTCTAACTGGAAAAAAATTCGGATAACTTCAGAGAGGGATGCTTCTTCAATGTTCCAAGTCAGCAGAAATTTTAGCCTAGTGCCCAAGGGGAAATTCCTCTATTTCTTGCTTTTGTAAGACCGGGAGAGTTCATTTTTTATTTCTTTCCGTTCACCAGGGCACTAAAATAGTAGTTTTGTTGGGGAGACGACCAATTGCTAAGGTCATTCGCGCCAATAGGAAATGATTGGAAAGGATAGGTAGAGAGAAACCCAGCGTCGGCATTGGCCTACTCTTGTCGAAAGGTGCCAAGGGGTTCGCAGTTTAACGTCCCATCCGACAGACGTCGTACTCACTCAAAGAGCTCTCCACAAAGTAAAATTACGGATCGGGATACCACTGAAAAATATTTGTTGTCTCCAGTATAAAAACCCAGGCCTTCTTGGTGGAAAGCCTGTACGTTAGCGTCCGTACCACCCGGATCCCCGGGACTAAAATATTAGCTAAGTTATCATACTTAAAAAAAACTTTCTAATGGGAAAATCAGCTCAATAGCAAAACTTTTTATTCTCCACGGGCAGCGAATAATCGTCCATGAATTGTTTCGCTCTGCAGCTTATCAAGTAATCGGATTATTTCTAGATCCGTTTAAGTAATGATATTTTTTTAATTCCCAAAGTTTATTTTCCACAAATTTAATTTTCTGCTATCCCTCCAGCTGAATAGGTAATGGTCATGTGGTACAAGTTCATTAGTCTTCCCCTGTCATTGCCCCAGCGGTAGACGCTGCCAATTAAAACATGTTTAAATTGCCCACGGCATCGACGGAGCCAAAGCTAGGTTCTGAATAAGAATTTTGATTTTGTCTGGACAAGTCGTCAGCTGCTGTCTCTACATACGTATAGCTACAGTAGGCTTACAGAAAATCTTATCTTCTCAATACCTCAGCTAGAAGATGATTTAAAATGCTTAAAGTGGGGAGACAATCAATTTCTTGAAGGATAGTGGACCCTTGGAGCTCCGTTTACTACTATTGCCGAAGTAAACATTAATCTTAAGTCTGCTTACGTTGTGAGAGAATATCGTCAAATTATGTCAAAAATACACGGTATGTTCCGAAAGTAATGCAATTAAATTTCCCTCGTCGTTCCTATTGGTTGGAGTGGGATAAAATTACTTGGAGCAAGTGATGGGGACGCTAAGTTTGGCCGTTATAACAGTCTCAGTGTTCTCAAAGCTGTGGAAGCGGCAGGCCGTCAGTTATTGTAAACCTCTGCGAGCCGACCGTGTCACGAAAAAATGGAATCGACGATCGAGCAACGTTTCGCGATTACTAAGTTTTGTGCTAAACTGAAAACATCTCTTGAGGAGACTAACATAATAATTCGTGAGGTTTACGGGTACTCTACTCTGTCCTACTCATAGGTTTTGAGGTGGTTAAAAGCCTTTAAGGAGGGACGGGAGGAGATTCACGACGAACAACGCTCAGGACATCCGTCAACCTGGACTACCGCCAACAATATGGCCCGTGTTGGACAATTGTTGGACTCTGACCGTCGATTGAGTATCAAGATGGTTGCCAATGAACCGAACTTGTCGTCTACTGTTGTGTTTTGCATTGTTACTGAAAATTTAGCGATGAGGAAAGTGTGCGCCAAGCTCGTGCCCAAGGTGTCGTCAGACGACCAAAAGACCAACCAAGCGGAAATTTCAAGTGATCTTTTCCTGTTGTGCTATGTGAGAAATAACTCCGTGGAAATCGTTTTCCATCAACATATGCAGTGAGGAATCCTGAAAATTTGGAGGACCTATTACTAATTAGCTTCTATCATGTCTTCTAAGAGTGAATACAAATTTTATCCCAGCGCGTTTCATCCAAAGAGGAGCAATTTTGGGAAGAATGGTCTTAGTTAGAGGACAAGTAAATGCCTGTGGTGAAAAAATGTATTCCTTTTTTATTGACCGAGCGTTCTTTTTCTAAATAATTTTTCTATGCTATACTTTACAAAAAATTCTGAGATTGATATCCGTTCACTAAGTTTGCAACGTTTGCAATAAATAGTGGTGATACATTTAAGGAATTTATTTTCTTACATAATGATGTGTATTGAGAATAGGCAAGTGGAACAAAACAGCCAAGATGCGAGTAATAAAAAAAACGGATAGTAGCAAATTGGTACCATTTGTTCTATATCATGCACTAATTCTACCAAATCACGCCTGAAATACTAAATTGGAAGATACGACTAAGTCAAAGATTCCAGCGCATTTCCTTTCAAAACATTATAGTCAATTGATAAAAAAGGACACAAACAACTTTGCTTTTCCACTTAAAATTTTTTTATTATCACGACCTAGGTTTCGTTATGGTATAACATCATCAGGTATAACGAAACCTAGCTCGTGATAATAAAAAATTTCAATGTATAAAAAACAAGTTGTTTAATTTTCAAATGTCAATATGAAGATTTTCCACCAAGTTACGCCAGAAACTGTTGAATTATATTCAATCTTTTACCTTCAACTCTGGAAGAATCTTCCGGTCCATAGGAACAAAAGAAATAATAACTCACCTGAAATGAGAGAGAGAGAAAAATATAAGCAACGTTTACAACATAAATACGTAATAATAAGTACAAAGCTCATACCATACATATAATATACAATTTTCCTCCTCTTATACTTCACACATTCGTCCGCTCCAATGGAAGTATTACGTATTTTTAATGAAAATAAAAACCCTTCATTTAGGTATAAATCATTTCCCATATGGAATTAAGTATTCGTACTCTTTTAATATTTTGGTATCACCATTGATGCTCAATGGAGAAAAAATATTATTTATGGATTATTTAATACTCATGGCAGTAATTCATAAACAATTTACCTTCTTTTCTCCGTATCAAATATTATCCATTATATTTCCATGTCAAACACTACGATATGAGGAGATTCTTACTCTTTTAGTGATTTTTTTTCGAAAGAGGATTTGATTTGATTTCGCTTTTGACTAAAGAGGTTGTTTTGTTTTGACCTGAATTGTTTTTTTAAACATGTAACGCAACTTTCTGTACTATTTGTAGGTGTCTCGAAATCATACTTAATCTGGACTTATGTTTTGGGCTATATTTCATGCTAATGTTAATATATTTTAACTTTATATACGGTGCACTTATATTTTAAAAATTCAAGGTCCATGTTAAGAGATTGATAAGATATCTGTGACGGTGCTGCATCATTTAATTTAGGTAAGATTTATATTACATAATTATATATATATACAGTATATATATATATATATAATTATATATAACCATAAACACAGTAATCAACCCGAAGGTCGATTTAGTAGGTGATGGTGGAGCTCACCCATGTACCAAGCCCGACGGTGTGTGAATATTCACACATCAGGGTAGGGGGGCCAGTTCCTTTCCCTGTGCCGGTTATGGTTTCCCAGGAAGATCTGGTACCAGAAAAATCAACTAGCTTGGGTGGAGCTACAGGTGCCCAAAGTGCCTTGCCCGGGACCCTCTGGTCAGCAGTCCAACGCTCTACCGGCTAGACCAACGCGACCCGCATAATTATATATATCATTATAAATATATATATACACTTTTTTGGAAAACCCACAAACGTGTAATGTAAATTCACTGATAGTCATAACAACACAGAAACCAAAACACACAAAAGAGGGACTCACTGGTTCTCGAATTTTCGGTGGTCAAACCACCTTTCTCAAGAGGAATTAGGAACAGAACTGAGGCAGAGGAGGGCCCGAAAGCAGTGGTAGGAAGGAGAAGGGCCTTCTCCTTCCTACCACTGCTTTCGGGCCCTCCTCTGCCTCAGTTCTGTTCCTAATTCCTCTTGAGAAAGGTGGTTTGACCACCGAAAATTCGAGAACCAGTGAGTCCCTCTTTTGTGTGTTTTGGTTTCTGTGTTTGTTATTATTATAAATATATATATATATATATTTATATATATAATTATATATATATTCTGCTCTGAGTATCACCCTTTGTAATATATATTTATATATATACACACATTCATTTCATCCATTTTTCCTATGGAGGCAGGAAAAATGGATGAAAGGCGTATTGAGCGGTAGTGGAATGTTGAAGAAGGTAATAGAGGGGAGAATGTTGGGCAAGCGAGGAAAGGGTAGGAACAGGATAGGGATGTTGGATGGGATGAAGGGTGGAAAGAAGTACACCGAGATGAAGAGGGACCTGATGTAGCTTAGGTTGCTGGATTGGGTTTTGTTTGGAGTTACAAAATATTTATTTGATAGTGGTGTCCATCCAAAAACCTACCTTAACCGGTAGATTACCTAATAATAATATACACACATATAGTATATACATACATACATTAATAAAGCATCCGCCGAGCAAGTGGAGGGATCCGGTGTTCAAGTCCCGGTCGAGAAAATATTTTTACACTCGTGGTTTTGCTTGATTCCGCCTTCCCCACCTCTCCTGTGCTCGGCCTTTATGTGTGTTTCTATCCCCTTTCCTTATCTCTATTTTAATGTGAATGAATATTTGTTCGCCGTATGGCGGGATTTCGTGTTTGAATGTATATATCGTATGCATCGTTTGAATGTATATCGTATTTGTATGTATATATGTATATATCAACTGAGTCCTAACTAATCTTTCGAAGAAAACGGAGTTCGAGTCCCTCGAAATTATCAAGATTTAACGTGTGTGTTCCTTTTATGTGTACTCATGTAATATATATATATATATATATATATATATATATATATATATATATATATATATATTTTTCTATATATGTAAATATGAATTTACATTTGAAGAGTTCATCATTAATATATCGGAAGTATATTGGACCAAAATAGTCAAAGTAGTATGGACGTAAGGAGAAAAGTTGCACAAGGCAAGGAGGCGTTCACAAAGAGGAGGGAGTTGATGACAGCAGTGTTGAGTAACAGTGTTAAAAAAAGACTCGTTAACATTTTGACATGGGACGCGGTTTTGTACGGTTCGGAAAAATGGTCGTTGTAGCAAGATCATAGGCGGCGTAGGTTGGAATCTTTTGAAATGTGATTGTGGATAAGGAATGGAGAAAGTGAAGTAGACAGAAAGGAAAACAATTGAGGAAGTGATAGGCATGATGGAGAGGAAGACGGAATTGATGATGGAATCTAAAGGAGGCTGGAGCATTTTCGTTGGCGATGAAATATTGAAGGCTGTGACATAAAGAGGGTAGAACGTTAAGCAAGTGAGGTGGGGAAGGAATGGACTAGCCATTTTTCTAACAGAATGAAGGGGTGAAAGAAGTATGCAGATTTGAGAAAGGGGTTTAATTTAATGTGGTATGATGACAGGTTGTATCTTGTTGGGTGATGCTGAGAAATGTAGCGATGTTAATTTTGTGTCCATCAACGACTCACTTAAACGACAGGCTACCGAATAAATTAATAAAAAAATGGCAGACAAGGGATAATCATGTACAAATTTAGTTAATGATAATTTAAGAAATCGTTTCAAGCTTTACGAGATAGAATTTTTCCACCTTCAAAAATTATTGAGAAGAAAAACTCTTCCATTTGCACATTTGTAAAACGTATGTACAAGAAAAATTACTCAACCAAACATGTTTCGAACATGTTTCAACACGGTCGAAGGGATCACGAATATAAGACTAGAGAGATAGACTGCAAGACTGACAGGTTTAAAATGTCATTTTTTCCAAGAACGATAAGGGACCAGAATGCTCGTAGTCGAAATTCCCCAGGACTACGTTAATTACAATAAGTATTGACGTACAGGTTAGGGACTTCGCGAGGATGTGTATACATGTGTGTATGTATGCATGTATATATATGTATGTGTGTATATATATATATATATATTTTTTCCCTACAGGTTCCCCCCACCTTTCCTCACCTAACTCCCAACCCCCTCAACCCCTTACCCTTCCCTCATGATGCTACACCCCCTGCCACACACCTTTTTGGTGGCTCGCAGGGTACTTATGTAGATGTAGATGTAGATGTTTGAATGAATTAAGAGGGAAGATTAAATCGGTCTCACTTAAAAATAGTAAAATTCGCTCAAGTTTATGCTGGTAATTGGAGGAACTTGTCTTTTTTGGGTTAATTCTACATGGTGGAAGTATTACAGTGAGATAAAAAAAAACATTCTCAAATATCCCGCACAGGGTCCTAGGAATCACAGGGATCGGGTTAACCGCGGATTTGCAGCAAAGAAGGTTATGGATAACGGTTGGGTTGGACAAAAAATTCTTAACAGCGGAGACGATGCCGTAGGCTTAAAGGATTAAAGAGAATTTTATTTTTTTCCGTCTGGACCGGATGGTAATTCCTTTACGCGCGGCTGAGTAAAATGTATCCGTCGCGGTTTTCCTCGGGAAAGGAGTTTCGCCCCGTAAAAAAAAATCAACAAAACAAGAGACTGGAATTCACGTTGAAAATGCTGAAAGAACAGTTGAGAACAGTGTCATCGCTGCGAACGACGTACGGAAAAGAGCAATTAAGGTCGGTACTCATTCAACGTAAAACGAAAACACAACGCAAGAACTTAATATGTAAGAAACTCAGATTAGTTCAAATTTGAGAGTATATTCTGAAGAATAGCTCCGATTATGTTTGTTTCTTATTCTAAAGAAAAAGATGACTGACATTAATCTTCAAATTTGAAGTCCTCAAAGAATTTCTGTCAAATTTTGCGTAAAAAAATAAATAAAGTATGTGAAATGTTAACATAGCTAGTCTGAGTGTGCTATGAGTAAATCAAGAGTTTACGAGTGGTATAAGCGTTTCCAAGAAGGCCCTGAAAACCTTGAAAATGACGAACGCCCTGGACGCCCCAGCACATCAACAATCGATTAAAACGTGGAAAAAGTGAAAGAAATGGTTATCAACGATCGCCGAATCACAATTAGAAAGGTTTCTGATAATGTTGGCACATCGATTGGATCATGTCATGATATTTTTTCCAATTTTTTGGGTATGAAACGCGTGGCAGCAAAATTCGTTCCAAAATGGCTTTTGCACCACGTTAATGCACCAGCTCTCACTTCATTGCTTGTTCGTGAATTTTTGGCCAAGAACAATGCTGTAACGATGCCCCAGCCTCCGTATTTGCCAGATTTGGCTCCGTGTGGCTTTTTCCTATTCCCAAAAATTAAGAGAACCTTGAAGAGCCATCGTTTTACAGCCGTAGATGACATTAAAAGCGCATCGCTGAAAGAACTAAAGGCTATCTCAAATATCGAGTTTGAGAAGTGTTTCGGGGATTGGAAGAAGCGCTGGCACAAGTGCATAATCTCCAATGGGGACTGCTTTGAAGGTGACAACAACAATATATAAGAATAAATAAATAGTATTGTCCGAACAATTAATATTCCCGTTAATTTTTGAACACACCATATATATAAAGTCACTTTCTAGAAAATCCCACGAACGTGCACAATAATGTAAATGGACTAACTAGTCGACATAAACACAGAAACTGAAGCACATAAAAGAGGGACTCACTGGTTCTCGAATTTTCGGTGGTGCAACCACCTTTCTCAAGATGAATTAGGAACAGAACTGAGGCAAAGGAGGGCCCGAAAGCAGTGAATCCACGCTTTCGGGCTATTCAAGGAATCTTCTAAATCCATTTTGAACATTGAAGTAGTCACACTTTGATTTGTAATTTAGGGTATTCTCCATCAAAATTTCATCGCTTGTACTCGTAAATAATATAAACCGTATGCGAAGAACGGCATCAAGAGAAGGTAAACAGTGTACTGGAAATAGCAGAGGAAAGAAGTATTCAGTAAAGATTTAAGATCCACCTTGAGCATGAAAAGAGTAATATAATTTTACTTTCCTAAACTAGGATCAGAAAAAAACATAAAGCGGAGGAATTGGGTCCAGTATATGTGATTGGTAAGAAGCATGAGTTGAGAAACGCTTGACTACAAGTATACCTGTATAGCAGGTTACCTGTATAGCAGAAATTAAAAAGATATGTCAATTTAAGCGATGCAAGAATTTGGGATTACACTGTCTCTGTTGTTCTTAAATTATTTCCTTATATTCCTACGTTGAATCTAGGAAGCATTGTTATTGACAGTAGTCTATCGGTTAGAAGTGTATTAATTATTATTAGGTAATCTACCGGTTAAGGTTGGTCTTTGGATGGACTCAACTATCACATAAATAACTTGCGACTCCAAACAAAACCCAATCGAGCAACCTATTCTACATCAGGTCCCTCTTCATCTCTGTGCACTTCTTTCCTCACTTCATCCCGTCCAACATCCCTATCCTGTCCCTGCCCTTTCCTCGCTTGCCCAACATTCTCTCCTCGGTAAGATTTAGTGTTTTCCCGGCGTACGATTCTGGTGAAGTTCTTCGCGGGTTTTCCACCGGGTCAGGGTGTCAGCGGCCGACGTTTCAATGGCTAACTCCGCCATCGTCCTCAGGGCATCAATGCCCTGAGGACACCCTGACCCGGTGGAAAACCCGCGAAGACTTCACCATTCTCCCCTCTATTACCCTCTTCAACATTCTACTACCACTCAATACGCCTTCTTCCGTTTTTTCTGCCTCCATAGGATTTCTCTCAACAAACCCCTCTCCTACCCACCATCACCAGTACTTCCTCATTTGTTTTCCTTTCGGTCCATTTTACCTTCTCCATTCTTCTCCACACCCACATTTCAAAAGCCTCCAATCTACGTATATCCTCCTCCTTCAGCGACCACGTTTCCACGCCGTACATAGCTACGCTCCATATCAGAGTTTTTACGAGTCTTGTCTTAACATCCCTACTCAACATCCCCGTCATCAACTCCCTCCTCCTTGAGAAAGCCTCCTTGCCTAGCGCAATTCTTCTCCTTACGTCCCTACTACTTTGACCGTATTGGTCCAAAACACCTCCGAGATGTGTAAACTGTTCTACCGGCTCTATTTTTTCCCCGCCTATTTTAATATTTAGCTTAGCCTTTTTCTTTCTAGAAAATCGCATAACCATTGTTTTATTAAAATTGATTCTCATCCCATATCCTTTGCACTGTATTTTTAATTCACTCAGAAATGCTTGCAACCCCTTGGCTGACTGAGCAATTAATGCTTGGTCATCAGCAAACTTAACTTATTTTACTTTTTAAGGTCATTAATATGGACCCATTAAATACACCTCCAGTAAGAAAAATGGTTTTTAAGCCATTACAACATTCATAGCGCTCCAGGTAATCAAAGGTTGCGGATTTCAGAAACGACATTTTCGATGGCTGGCTTCAAAAGATTATAAAGTATCCAGCGAAGTAACCGCTCGAACTATTCTACAAATAAACCATCATTCCACGTGTGAGATCAAACATTTGGCATTCGAATTACAGTCTCCCAAAAATGTCGTTTGACTTTCGTCAGTTCGCGATGATGATTGCATGAGAGCTATTTAATCTCAATCAAACCGTTATTGACCCGGATATAGTTTCTCTGGTTTGTATCCACGGTAACAAAGCAGTTAAATAAACATTCTAAATCACCCCAAAATGGCGCATCTGAAGAAAGGTAATTTCTAGAGGTGATTCTCCATAAGTGGAACCTTTATCGATTCGGTTACATTATCTCTCAATTGTATCCATGGCAATGATGACAACATTTGTAGCACTCCAGGTAAACACAAAACTCCATAAAAGTTTCAAGGACGTCATTTCCTATTGTCCGTTGCTTTCGGAATCCCAAGGTTTAAAACCTTAAAGGTGGCGGCGGAAAAGGAAGAAGTGTTCTCATGTCCCGAGTTGATAAAACCCTGCACTGTGGGATAACCCCTGGAAGAGGCAGTGGAGGGGGATAGGGTATGAAAACATTCAAAGGGTACCGAAAACACGAGAGTGAATAGAAATTGGGCGGACGTTCAAACAAGGGGGTGACTCAATTTGGAGCAAAATTGAGATCATATGGTCCCTTTTCCCACACCGTTTCTAAGTGTCCGCTGGAGTCGTCGGCGTCATGGGAACAAACACGAGCCTTCGTTGGGATGTAAAAAAAAGGAAGGGCCGCGGGCGTAAGAGGGCTCACGCTCGACAGTGTTTGTGGAGAACGCTTGGCGTGTAGCTTATGTTCGTCCAATTCGCTTGTGTATGAAATTAATCGGACTCGAGTAATTCACCTTTTAAAAGTGCGAATGATTGCTCTGATTGGTGATGAAGGGACTGGAAACTTCGGTGGAGAATGAAAAACGTCATTGGAAGCGCAAAACTCAGCGTTTATTAATCCACCAAAATGTCCAATGAGCATAAGCCATCAATAATTACCACAACCAGAAATATAATTCCTAACTCCTCTTGAGAAAGGTGGTTGCACCACCGAAAATTCGAGACCCAGTGAGTCCCTCTTTTATGTGTTTCTGTGTTTGTGTCGACTAGACCATTTGCATTATATATATATATATATATACATATATATATATATATATATATATATATATATATATATATATATATATATATATATATATATATATATACATACATACATATACACAGGGTTCGTCCGGAAACTAAGTGTACTGAGCTCAGGAAAAAAAATGTATTACACTTTTACATATCTTAAGCTAATATTCCTCAAAGTAGGACCCTTGTGAGTCGATACACTTGTTCCAGCGGCGTTCCCATTCCTGGAACGCTCCCGCGAAGGCATCATCGGGAACCTCTCGAAGACACGTCGTCACGGCCACTTTGACGGCGTCCAAAGTCCCGTATCGCGTTCCTTTCAAACTCTTCTTTATCTCTGGGAACAGAAAGAAGTCCGGGGGTGCCAAGTCCGGGCTGTAGGGCGGGTGCGGCATCGTTGCCACGCCGTGCTTGGCCAAGAAGTCCGACACGACAAGCGCGGTGTGAGACGTGATGCAGACGCCAGATGTTTTTGATCGCTGGCCGGACGCGGGCGACTCGTTTTCGAAGCCTGTCGAGCACTTGGACGTAAAATGCAGCATTTACAGTTTGTCGTTCAGGTACAAATTCGTAGTGGACCGACTCCCCTTTTGTCAAAAAAGACTTATTTGTCAAGACACTTATTTTCCGGACGAACCCTGTATTACCTTCTTCAACATCCCACTGCCGCTCAATACGCCTTCTTCCGTTTTTCCCGCCTCCATAGGATTTCTCTCAACAAACCCCTCTCCTCACCCACCATCTCCAGTACTTCCTCGTTTGTTTTCCTTTCGGTCCATTTCAAAAACAGTAGTTGTCGATTTTTAAATTATATTACCCTCTCGATGTCATCTGGCGTATTAATTATCAATTCTCTTTTTCTTCTGAAATTTTCTTCCGCTAACAACTTAATTAATATCCTCGTACATGTATGCCCGCAACTACGGCCAATTTTTCTCTCAAAATACCGCTCTAATGTACGAATCTTCTCACTTTGTCTGATTCATTACTTGATACTTCAAGCGTTCAGCTTAAATTGCCTGATTTTTCGGGAATCCTCGTCTCCAATTCTATAAAACTCTTTATTTCCTTCGCTGAACCAGGTGACTTTAAGGTCTCCTGACATTTTTCTGGGAGATTTCTCTCACCAATAAGTTGAAAATTGTGACTCTTCGCAATATAAAATTCCTGTATTCGTACGCATTTTTCATAATGTCATCACCACGGTTCCAGATCCGCCGAGAATGGTTCAAAATGAGGTCTCACTAGGCCACTGGAAAAACCGGCTTGTCCGCAACCGTGGTTTCTTGGGATCGTTGTCTCGTTACAACATTCAACCTTCTTCAAATTGTCAGGCACCCAAGAACGCACACTTTATTCACATATTAACCGCATTACCATTGCAACGCATTTCACTCATGCAATTGGTATAGGACGATTAATTGCTATATTGACGTGTTATGGATAATTGGATATGTATAATATTGATAATGATTGAATATGGATATGATTGATTGAATATGGATAATATTGATATGTTATGACACATAAATGGATAAAACTGAAAATCACCAATGGCAGTTCTTTTGCACTGAGTAATGCAATTTGAACTGTTGAAAACATTTAAGATGACGTCGGTGATACAACTATCCATGTTTTTTTTATATTTATGAGGTGACCCCGCGTATTTTAAGTTCAATTATGTATTTTTACCTATTTTCAATTTTGAGAAAAAATTAGTTTTACTTAGGATTTGAAACCGCCCCTCGTTTGAGTGGGTTCGAACCCAAATCGAAGGAAGGGAGTTCCTTGTATTCGTTCGAACATTTAAACCATCCTTTGCTTAATTTAGGGCTGTATCATAATCGTAAGAAAAATCGGCAAACATTTTGGGGCCCTCGGGTTGAATAAATACCTAAAGGGCACTGTGGGTACTCCTCCAAGTTGTAATGAACGACGGTCAATAGGTATCCGTTCATTTCGATCCTTCTCGGGCCGAAATTCATTTCCCCCATGTGCTTCCCCAGGGAGTCAGTCGATGAATTTATCGCCTATCATCCCCTCTCTACTCGGCACCCCCATCGTCTCCCTCGCGCCGATTAATTTCGGCGAGGCTTTGGGGACTTTAAATCTTCTGCGAATTAATATCATAGAAAACCAGTCAGGTCATAGACCCGCGCCATCTCACCCTCCCCGCTCTTCGAGTTGAACCCGTCCCTTTTAATGAAATCCCGGGGTGTTAATGAAAGGGAGTTTAACTAGCAGAGCAGTGTTATGTGATAGGTGTGCGCATTGCCTCCCTCCATTGAAACCTTTCCGCTGCCCGATATAGAATTCATAATTCACTCTTTCCTAACGAGTTTCCTTTATTATCAAAAGTCCATGCTTACTTCGTGAAAATCGGTACACAGGTAGTTGAAACTATTCTTAACAATTTGGCATCTTTAAAAAATACGTATTCACGTCATCTTCATTTAAATATTTGCAATGGAAAGGGCAAACAATTTGGAATGGGTTCTTATGGAAAAAATATATGGGTTCGTGTAGATATTTTGCCCCTGGAAATGTTTCGACATGGAAACTCGACAGAATTGCGACGGCTTCCGAATTGACCCCACGGTTGCGTTTATTTAGAGAGTGACACTCATATTGGCACGATTTTTCGATTTTTTCGTGAAAAATCGTGAACACTCTACGATATACGAGGGTGGTCCCCCAGAGGTACCCAACCCAACAAAGAAAACATAAAAATTTTGGAAAAACGTATTTAGTTTTCAACGTAATCTCCTTCCAGCTCTATTCACTTTTCCCAGCGATGTTCGATTTCGATACATAGCTTCCTAATGTTCAAATTTTTAGTTAATGTGCGTTGTACCGCACTTTTTGAAATGCCTACCACGTCTGCTAGCTTGCGCATTTTCAGTCGACGATCATCCAGTATCAATTTGTTGATTTTGTTTACCGTTTCTGGAGTCGTCATCTCATTTGGTCGACTAATAGCGATGCTCGTCTCGACAGCTCGTACGGCCTCGTTTAATCTCTGCTGCCCAAATATTTTAATGTTGAAAACGAAGGAGCAGACTCACCCAGAGTAGAATCCAGTTCAGCATCTTATATTGGTTGGGCTGAGGTCTTTCAAATAAAAGTGTTTTATCACATAACGATGACCAAATTTTCTCTATTTTCACAAATTCACAGAAAATCGTTCACTATCGATGGCTGCCAAACAAAATACTAAACAACGTGGCGTCTTCAAAACTTGAAACGTATGCTTTATATATTGCATACTTTCTAATGCAGTGATTTTTCAAACAACTGTCTCCATCTCTAGGTTAGGCCAGGTACTTACGGAACCACCCTCGTGTATGGCTGATTGTTAACAGTAGCCTAGTGGCATGGTAAAAGCAAGTTTACTGAGACCTACCAAATGTAATACCTTATCCGATTCTACGGGCACCATCTTTTTTTAATTTCATAATGGCGTATTGAAGGAACACACGTAAATGCACGCATTATTGATGAATATTTATCGGAATATATTATTGATAAATTGTTAATTGGTAAATAAGTACTTGAAAAATTTTGATTTGGCAAACACAATTAACAATATATACGTCACGCTCATGAAGACATCCACGCGTTCTTAAATAGAATGATCAGGTAAACACTTGAGTTAAAATAACTGAAGACTTGAGTGAAGTGACCAATTAGAATAATAATTATGTGCAAATTATGATAATGAGACATGAAATTGTCATCATGATATTCATCAATAATACGTGCTTTTTACGTGTATTTTTCAATACGTCATGATAAAATTTTAAAAAAACACGATTGGCGCCCGTAGAATCGGATAAGGTATACATTTGGTAGGTCTCAGTAAAAATGCTGTTACTATGCCACTAGGCTACTTGTTAACAATCAGCCATCCACGAGGGTGGTTCCATAAGTACCTGGCCTAACCTAGAGATGGAAATAGAGCAGGTGTAGAACAGTTTACATATCTCGGAAGGGTTTTGGACCAATACGGTCAAAGTTGGTAGGGACGTAAGGAGAAGAATTGCGCTAGGCAAGGAGGCTTTTCTCAAGGAGGAGGGAGTTGATGACGGGGGACGTTTGAGTAGAGAAGTTAAGAAAGACTCGTAAAAACTCTGATATGGAGCGTAGCTATGTACGTTGCGGAAACGTGGTCGCTGAAGGAGGAGGATATACGTAGATTGGAGGCTTTTGAAATGTTGGTATGGAGAAGAATGGAAAAGGTGAAATGGACCGAAAGGAAAAACAAATGAGGAAGTACTGGAGATGGTGGGTGAGGAGAGGGGCTTGTTGGGAGAAATCCTATGGAGGCAGGAAAAATGGATGAAAGGCGTATTGAGCGGTAGTGGAATGTTGAAGAAGGTAATAGAGGGGAGATATTTTCGGCAAGCGAGGAAAGGGTACAGGAACAGGATAGGGATGTTGGATGGGATGAAGGGAGGAAAGAAGTACAACCGAGATGAAGAGGAACCTGATGTAGAGTAGGTTGCTGGATTGGGTTTTGTTTGGAGTTACAAAATGTTTATTTGATAGTTGTGTCCATACCGAAAAACCTACCTTAACCGGTAGATTACCTAATGATGAGATAAATGATCTATATGAGGGTGTGGTCTAGTTTAAAATGTGCACTCAATAGTCTTTGAGTCATGCCGACTTTTTTATTGAATTTATCTTTCGGATTTTACGTCTACAGGTTATCGTATTTTACCGATTTCGCGCTGGATTCCTTTCCATTCAAATACACTCGTTTGCACTCGTGCACACTAGCCTTGAATGCAGTAAGCCACCACGCGTTGTCCCCTAGCAAAAGTTTCGCTCAATACACTTTCGCTGATGTAGGTCGCATACATTTTTTTCAGTAATATTGAGTGATCCACATTATCCGTTCTTGTTGCGTGGTCTGTTTTTTTTGCCTTCTTTGACGGCCCATATTAATCT
>CM073778.1:41377006-41461418 GCA_037158775.1 Hetaerina titia
TATATATGCGGGTCGCGGTGGTCTAGCGGGTAGAGCGTTGGACTGCTGACCAGAGGGTCCCGGGTTCCCGGGCAAGGCACTTTGGGCACCTGCAGCTCCACCCAAGCTAGTTGATTTTTCGGGTACCAGGTCTTCCTGGGAAACCATAACCGGTACAGGGAAAGGAACTGGCCCCCCTACCCTGATGTGTGAATATTCACACGCCGTTGGGCTTGGTACATGGGTGAGCTCTACCATCACCTACTAAACCGACCTTCGGGTTGATTACTGTGTTTATGGTTTATATATATATATATATATATATATATACATATAATACACACATAATAAATGAAATACAAGGGTCTATTCAGAAGCAATTTTGACAAGTTTCATTTCGTTGATGAAATACTCGTAGAGCGTCATCCCATTCATTAAAGGTAATCGGCGAAACGTAACTTACTGATACTTATTGCAACACATTCCCATTACATATAAACTTAAAAAATGGTTACAGAACGAATTATTTAAATAGAGGGACATTTTTTAACTAATTAAATTAGTTCTCTCTCGATCACCTACTGCAACGAAATACCATATTAGAAAGTTACATTATAGAAATTAGAAGAGTCTATTAAATATTAAATAGCATACCTTACGCCTTCTCCTGGGTGAAACATGCGTAGGTATTAAGCGAAAAAGTTAGCATAAATCAAGGATTTGTTAGAAGATTAGTGCAGAGATATAACGAGAAAATTTAAAAAGCGATTCCATCTCTCAATTGGTGCTTAGAATATCCTGCCACTAAATGGGATGCTTATGAAACTGGGTTGGTTGCGCTAACACCCCCCACCACACGCCCATGCGGCGGCTTGTAGGGTATTATGTAGATGTAGATTGGTTGCCGAAGCGTCGAGGAGCTAGTTGTAAAACGTTATCATGATAAACGTAGTGGCGTATCCAAAATATTACAGAAGTTAGGCTGGGAATTATTCACGGAGAGAAGGTTAAATTACAGATTACATCTCTTGGATATATTAGAAGGAGGTCACTTTAGCAGCGATGTTGAAAATGTATTATTACCCCATCGTACTACGGTAGGGGAGATCATGTTCATAATAAATATTACAGAGATTAAGTGTAAAGCAGACAGCTATAAGATGCCATGTTTCGCTAGATCGAATGGGATACGGAATATCTCTATCCAATCGTACCAGGAGGAAAAAGAATTTAATATTTGCAATCTTAGCAGCCTTTATCTTATCCTCCATTAGTTGTCATCCTTCAGGTTTTCTTGTATGCGCGAAGAGGCCCTGATCTATTTGTTCCCGTGGTGCAATTGTGTTTCTAAGTGGACTGATGCCTTTAATTAACTGCGCCCATTTTAGAACCTATCAGATAATTGCTATCACAAAGTTTTTCTAATTTGGCGGTCAAGGATTTTGACGGGGATTATTAGAGAAATGTTCATTTTATCGCTTTGGTTTGAAAGTCACGTATCCTGAACTTCTTTCTTCTTCTATCTTTTTCGTCTTGTTTACTAATGTATTGGGGACGTAAGATTATTCTCTCGACACGTAATCTTTGAAATTCGAACGAATTATATCCCTATATATATATATATATATATATATATATATATATATATATATATATATATATATATATATATATATATATATATATATAATGTAAATTCACTAAATAGTCAACGCAAACACAGAAACTAAAACATATAAAAGAGGGACTCACTGGTTCTCGAATTTTCGTTCTGAGCTTCGAACTGAGTTCTGTTCCTAATTCCTCTTGAGAAAGGTGGTTGCACCACCGAAAATTCGAGAACCAGTGAGTCCCTCTATTATATGTTTTAGTTTCTGTGTTTGCGTTGACTATTTAGTGAATTTACATTATTGTGCACGTTCGTGGGTTTTTCAAGAAAGTGACTTTATACTATATGCTACCTTGACCAAAAAGTTCCCGGAATAACCACCGTGTGGCGCTCACATCGTTCCGATTTGAGTTCTGTTTCTAGAACACAGAATAATGAACGAAGACAAGGCACCTGACTACTGTGACCCACGTGGGAACATGCCACGTGGGTCACAGTAGTCAGGGGTAAATCGTTGGAATACTGACCGAAGGACCTGGGTTCGATTCCCGGACCTCTCTGGGCTCCTGCAGCTATGTGATTTTTCAGGTACCAGATCATCCTGGGAAACCGGCACAGGGAAAGGAACTGGCCCCCCTACCCTGATGTGTGATTATTCACACGCCGTCGGGCTTGGTACATGGGTGAACTCTACCATCACCTACCAAAGCAACCATCGGTTTGATTACTGTGTTTATGGTTTCTGTTTATATTTTCCACGCCGTTTTAATTCGTAAGTATAACATTCGTACTTCGAGTATCTTCCATCAAGGGCCATAGAATATTAGAAAAGAAATTTCACAGTGAAAAAAAAATTCGCCCAGACCGGAATTCGAACCCAAAATCCCATCGATTTCCCGCCCGTACTCTGACACAAGGAGTCTCAGACTCGCGCTTCGTGCTTATTAAGAACATATAAATTTACATTGACGGATGACTCCGTTAAATAACTGCCGCGGAATCTCCCGCAGCTCTTTAACTTCAAGAAAAAATGACAATCAAGACGTTTCCTGTTCGTTCTTCTTTATGGTATGTACGTTTTTTGAGTAGCGATCAAAAACACGTCCGAGTGGATTTTGAATATCACGCAAAGTGGTTTTTTCGCTATAAAATCGATGTATTTTATCTATATCGAAGTTCGATATATATCGCACTGGCATCGTGAATCGATTTAACGCAGGCGAAGGAACGGCAGCCGGCCCCTCCTCCTCCTCCTTTCCCCTTCGTAACGGGAGTCGGCTTCCGGCACCCTGTTCACCGTTTGGAAAAAAGGGTTCCTCTTCGCAGTTTTGGGAAAGGGGGTTTGGGGCATGCTTTAACATGGATCGATGATCTCAGGCGTTGGGATTCGCGAGAATTCCAGCCGAAAACCACGTGCAGATGTCGCTCACAGACTCGAGAGATTTGCGGGAATTGTTGGGGATGTAAGACGCGGTTCGAAGTAATTTCAGGGGATCAGAATCACTCCACAAAACTTTGGAGTGAAATAGAGTTTATGGCTAGATGCAGGGGACCGATGGCTATAGCCCATGATAAACGCGTAATTATAGGGATAATTATTAACTCAAATAATGCCGACATTAGTATCTCAACTTGAAACAAACTTGAGCCAAAATATCCCGCATATTATTTGTATTCTACTGATAAAGGTAGGTTTTGAATGGGCACAGAATGAATAACGACACCTGCCTCTCCTAACAAAGCAAAACCTGCCATCCAACTTTCCTGTATCGCAATTCCTGTGGCTCGTCTCCTTCTCCTGGCTATGCGTGTCATGAAACGCATTATTCCTATATTTATGACGTTGTACGGTTGTTTTACCTAATATCCTTTCCCCTTGTGTCGTCCATTTCTTTGTGGGTGAAACAGCTCACTAACGCCATCTCTTGGCCACAGAATCTGGGACGTTGGTTACACACACCACCCGTATATTTCTGTGTAAATTGTTTCCTGGATAGCTCAAGTGATTAGAGTAACGGTACGTCGATAGATCTGGGATTCAAGTCCTGGTCAAGGAAATGTTTTGGGACTTGTGAACTTCTCGATTCCGCCTTCCCTATCTCTCTTGTATTCGTCTTTCGTATGTATTCCTATTCCTTTTCCTTATACCTATTTCCATGTGAATGAATATTTGTTCACCATATGGCGGGTTTTCGTTTTTGAATGTATGTATGTATGTGTATATATATATACATACATACATAGATAAAGGACTTTATTTAGGCGAAATTGGACCTAATGGCCCCTTCTTCCATTTAACCCATACATACATGCATTCAAATAAACATATAAAACATATATATGCTTAGATATACGCATATATTCATACATATGTATAAACATTTATATTATTTATTTTAACACACAAACACATATAAACAAATCAACTCGCCATATCTGCGCAAGATAATTCAATTCGACGCAATGCGATATTTAAATTTTTGGAGTTAAAACTTCCGCGCAGTCTTTCGCTAAACCGTGACCGGAGGACCTTTAGTTAGCTGAGGATACAACATTCTTCATTCACGCTAATGTTGACGCACGCACGGTTTGGTCGTGTTTTAATCATTTTTCCCCATAAACCCCAAGGGTCACCAGTCTTTTCCAGCATCTCTTAGAGCACAGACACTACTTCCCTCAAGTAACACCCAACCCTCATTCCCTGATGATTCAACGTTTTGATTAACTATGTTTATGCCGAACATCCTAGAACACACCCTAGATACTCCCGCTAAAGGGTATTATCCGAGAATTCCGGTATATCGTTGCAACTAGGGCTATATTATTTTTTGAAATAACGCTCCGCAGTTTGAGAGAGTTACACCTGGGTGTTCAACTACCAAAATTATTGTAAAAATCGTCTACAAAATGATTGGAATGACTCAAACACTCTTTCGCCTGGAATGTAGGAAGAGACGTAGGAGGTCATCTTATGGGAAGTAGATAGATACATCTTGGTTTTGTCGCTGATGTGACAGCTCAGGTTAGGCATTTGCATATGGCGTGACTATTTACTCGTTATATTCGTTATGGTCTTCTGCAGCAATGAGCGTTTTAATCGTGATTTGTTGCTCATGAAACACATAACTTCATACGGAATAATCTTGCCTCAAAGACCAGGTTCCTTTCCATCTGAATATATACATAATACCGCTGGGAATTAATAATTATATGTATTTATATTTATATACATCAAACTTTAGTTTGTGAGTCAGCCAAGTGGTTGCAAGTATTGCTGAGTCAATTGGAAAATCGGTGCAATAGATATAGGATAAGAATCTATATTAATAAAACAAAGATTAAGCGATTTTCCAGCAAGAAAAAGCCTAAGCCATATGTTAAAATAGGAGGGGGGGAAATAGAGCAGGTAGAACAATTTACGTATCTCGGAAGTGTTTTGGACCAAAACGGTCAAAGTAGTAGGGACGTAAGGAGAAGAATTGCGCTAGGCAAGGAGGCTTTCTCAAGGAGGGAGTTGATGACGGGGACGCTGAGTACGGAGGTTAAGACAAGACTCGTAAAAACTCTGATATGGAGCGTAGCTATGTATGGTGCGGAAACGTGGTCACTGAAGCAGGAGGATAGACGTAGATTGGAGGCTTTTGAAATGTGGGTGTGGAGAAGGATGGAGAAGGTGAAATGGACTGAAAGGAAAACAAATGAGGAAGTACTGGAGATGGTGGGTGGGGAGAGGGGTTTGTTGGGAGAAATTCTATGGAGGCAGGAAAAATGGATGAAGGGCATTTTGGTCGGCAGTGGGATGTTGAAGAAGGTAATAGAAGGGAGAATGTTGGGCAAACGAGGAAAGGGTAGGAACACGATAGGGATGTTGGACGGGATGAAGGGAGGATGGAAGTGCACAGAGATGAAGATGGATCTGATGTAGAGTAGGTTGCTGGATTGGGATTTTTTAGGATTTAGAAAAATATTTATTTGATAGTTGTGTCCATCCAAAAACTTACCTAACCGGAAGATTACCTACAATAATAAATATGTATACATATATATACATGCTCTTATGTATGTGTATAAATATATATATATATACATATATAAACACTCGTAAACATACGCACGTACAATGCAACCATTTCAGAGAGTAAAAATCATTCGCCTTGACCGGGATTCGAACCCGAATCCCTCGATAACCGGCCGAGTGCTTTAACTAATTAAGCTACCCGGATATCGACGGATCCGGGTTCGAATCCCGGTCAAGGCGAATGATTTTTACTCTCTGAAATGGTTGCATTATAATGCACACATAGCGGGTGACTCCGTTAAAGTTACTGTTACAGTTTCTTGATACGCACGTACTTTCATATATGGCACATCATCCAATGTTTGACTAAATCGATAAACATTTCTCTTACATATAACTTACATAAACGTGTTGCTTTGAATAAATATACAGGGTTCGTATACTTGGGTTCGAGTTTGTTATGATTTTGTATCATGCTGAGGAAGAACAAACACTTGAACCCGTTTTGACCTTGTTATTCATATTTTTATTTCATCCCGACCGTTGGGTTTACCACTATGACTTGCCGCCATAATGATTCCTCAGGTGTCGTCCTTTCTAAACGTCTTGTTTTCTCTCTTCATGAATCATTTCCAACCTAATTTCTCCAACATATCAGCCATGCCTACTTCCCAATTGTGACAATTTTCTTAAAAATTTCAGCGGTTATTTTTTCTGAATCTTTTCCAATTCCCTAATATAATTTCTCTCCCATGGATCTAAAATATATGCATTTGCCGCATATTCCAACTGTGTACGCAGTGGAATAACACCCGTCTCTTACTTTTTCATTGCATTTTCCTGCAACTTGTCTAATGAACATATTCTTCTTCGTCTTTTTCGTAATGTACGCAGCTTCCTTATAAGACAAACCCGCATATTCCTCTGATGTGGTTATGATTCATAAAGCGCTACGTTCCACAAGTTAAAGTCTTTACTCGTATTTTCTTTACACGTCTGCACTAGTGCAGACGGCATGTAGTCTCTTCTTTTTTGTTTAATGCTTCTTCCTCAAGCACAGTCCCCCTCATATGGTCCCCACTACTATGCACATTTCCCTCCAAAATACTGCCCATAAAAGTGAATTGCTGCACCTGCTTCCTCCTAATATTCCCTCCTACTTCAATGTTTACCTTAGCCTTCCTACTCCTTGAGAATTTCATTGCATTGGTTTCCTTGGTTGAGGTTAATCCTCATCTCATGCTTCTTCCATCGCACCTGTGAAGATTTCGTGTATGATCTCTTTGTGTGTGTGTGTACGTACATCTCGTATATTTGATCTTTGGCGTAAATCGCCGTTCAACTACATTTCTGCATGGCGGTCATATGACTCGCACTCAGGGTTTTCAGGCTTACACATCACCGAAGTTTGTTCGAAGCTCTTTGCACTGTCTTCAACTAGAGTGCTGAAATATGTATCTTTGTTAAAAGAGAAGAACTATTCCGATAAGTGGAAATAAAAAGGATTGATAAAAAAATTTGAATAATGTCAAAATAGCGAAAATATCAACAATCATGTTCGATTTTCGCACCCTGTTCGCTTAACATATTTCAATATACATCTTAAACCACTCAACGTTCGCTAACGGGAAATTTATTTTTAAAAAGGGTTAAAGACTACTTTGAACAAAGAATAGCTAGATCTGGAAAAAATATATACTCTACTGCTAAAAAAAATATCATATAATATCTTCTCATTGGTATGTGACGGAGTGATTTTTTTGCATATCTGTTGAACCTTTCAACATACGCTGGCGGGATAATTATTTCTCTGGAGCCCTGATTTTGTTCTACAGCATGAAATAATTGTATTATAGAAAAAAATACAAACCTAAACGTTCAAACAAAACATAAAATATTTCCCCACCGGTTTGCAATGTCGTTACTTCACTGCTGCCGCAAAACGCGATAAAAACTTCGAAAACAATGAGAGGTCAGAGAATAGTTCAGAAAAAATCGAAAGAAACATCTGAATACGTACGTGGAATATCGGTGTGAGAGATGAGTATTATTATTAGGTAATATACCAGTTCAGGTAGGTTTCCGAATGGACACACCTATCAAAAAAATATTTTCCAACTCCAAACAAAACCCAATCCAGCAACCTACTCTACATCAGGTCCCTCTTCATCTCTGTGTAATTCTTTCCTCCCTTCATCCCGTCCAACATCCCTATCCTGTTCCTGCCCTTTCCTCGTTTGCCTAACATTCTCCCCTCTATTACCTTCTTCAACATTCCACTACCGCTCAATACGCCTTTCATCTATTTTTCCTGCCTCCATAGGATTTCTCTCAACAAACCCCTCTCCTCAGCCACCATTTCTAGTACTTCCTCATTTGTTTTCCTTTCGGTCCATTTAACCTTCTCCATTCTTCTCCAAACCCACATTTCAAAAGCCTCCAATCTACGTCTATCCTCCTGCTTCAGTGACCACGTTTCCGCTCCGTATATAGCTACGCTCCATATCAGAGTTTTTACGAGTCTTTTCTTAACCTCCCTACTCAACGTCCCCGTCATCAGCTCCCTCCTACTTGAGAAAGCCTCCTTGCCTAGCTCAATTCTTCTATTTATGTCCTTACTACTTTGACCGTGTTGGTCCAAAACACTTCCTAGATATGTAAACTGTTCTACCTGAGATGAGTATATCAACATATAATTAGGTATTAATAATCTTTGAGCACTGGTAAGGTTTTTCCTGATCACACCGACTGTCACGATACTGACCCTCACGCGTCACGAAACACGACCCGAGGACCCTCTTCGATACCATACGTTTCATTCCCTATTTCTGCCTTCCCGTAATTCCGTTCAACATACCACCTATTCACTTCCTATCCTTACCTCTCGCTTCCCTAACATTCCCCAACTCTTATCACTCTTCTTAATACCATTGTGATGTTCTACGTCAAATTTGCGATTGATTCCTCCCTAAAATCCATCGAATTTACGTTCAAGAACACGAAATAAAATGAAAGTACGCCATATCCGCCATATTTTTGGAGTGTTTGGGAAAGGGGGTAGAGAGAGAGAGAGAGAGAGAGCGAAAGAAAGAGAGAAATGGAAATGTGATGACGTTGAGCATTATGTACTGGTCACTCGGGAATACATAACGTGTACCCCATCCACTCAGGGATGAGAGCCGCTTCCTGGCGGATGGAGGAGGATAAGGGATGCTCCTTATATAGTAGCGTAGGCGGCGAAGATGCCCAGCGATCAAATGCGAATGGACTGGATCTGGTTAGTGCGGTCGCTAATGGATTGGCTCCCCACTACGCGGGTTCGCACTCGGGTTCTATCCTGACGGTGGCATAAAGGATGATTTCGTACATGGAACGATGATAATAAGAAAAAAGATCAACTAATGGGCAGGCAGGAACGGGCAAAATAATGTGTAATACAGAAGGAGAAGGAAGGACAACTAAATTAATCCCTTGGCAACGTAAAAAAAAATATTGGCTCCATCGCCCGGAGGGATTCAAAAAATGACTAAAAATTATTTTATCACGATAATTTCCGTAATAAGCTATAAAAAAATTATGTAAATCAAAAAAAAAGAATATTGTGGTCGCAAGTGAGCAATTGAATATATTGCACGTAGAGAAAATAGTACATAGTCGGTTCCAAAAAATAGTAAAATACGTGGGTGGTCTGAAAATTTTCCGACTCAGAAAATTTCAGACAAAAATGTCTTGTATGTTTTTTTGGGTCGGAAACTTTTCAGACCACCCACGTATTATTTTTATTCCTGGCCTAACAAAGATAAAAGACATTTTTTTCTGAAATTTCCAGAGTCGGAAACTTTTTTCTGACCACCCACGTTTTTTACTAATTTTTGGAACAGACTATGTACTATTTTCCACCCTTGTACATCTGGATAAAACATTGATCAAAGTGCAAATTACCAAAAAATTCTCCAAAATAGCACCGACACATCGATGTATCGACATGCATGTATCGATACTTTTCGAAAAACCGATGCCATTGCCTCTGACAGTCGCGCTCGCTTCGTGGAAGGTATCGACGGAAGCTCCTTCAGGAACCTTGTCACGACCTTTTTTACATTAGCCAGCGTTCCAAAATGGTTTCCTTTCAAGGCCCTTTTTATTCTTGGGGAAAAAAAAGAAACTCGATCGCACCACATCTGGACTTTAAAACGCATTTTAAGTTGAAGGAGACGAATACTAATTCCTACTTATTTTTAGGAAAGACCCAGTAATTACTTGAATTCATTTAGTTTATTGTATTAGGCTAAAATTAGTTGGATTGAAAGCATGATCAACGTAAGTTTCCGATAATTTTTGCTCTACTTTTTACTTTGATAAATTATTCTCCGCAGTTTCAACAGCAAGGCTGAGGGAGGAAAATAATGGAGCATCTTGGACGGAATTATGGGAGACAGGAAGTACGTGAAGTCGAAGAATAATTTTTTTTGTATTGCTGGGTTGTAAGAGTAATCGTTTAGTGTCTTGATAAGTAAGATGTTTCTAGTCGTCCTTACTTCCGGTATCTATCAAATTCCCAACTTGATATACGTAATCGAATCTCAATATCCTTCCTTTACGCATTTTTTTCCTTTTTGCAAATCAGGAATGTCTATAATCTCCCCTCGTCATTAAAAAGGTACTTCGGATGGAATTGAGAGAAATGGTAAGGAATGGATTTGGAGCTTAAAATTGATCCACTGCGACGTGGAATCTGGGAGATTCAACGATTATTTTACGGAGAGGATCTCAAAAAAAATCAACAGATTTATAGTTTTCCTTAAAAAAAAAGGTTTGCCACGGCTCCTTTCTTTTTTGTATCTCGGAAATGTTTTTAGATTTTTAATAGCATTGTCATTTTTTTCATTTTTTAACTATTTATTTTTTTTGTCACTTAAAAAAAACTTGTTTTTGGCACACGAAGAGAATTTTTCATTAATTTACTTCGCTTTTTCACGTGTTGTTCTCTCTGTTAATGAACTTATTACGTACTGATTGTGGTTTTCCCTCGAGAGACTTTTGTCACCATGGTAACAATATCGACTGTTGTAAAAGTCGGGCTGAAGAAAATGGCGTGTTTCAGGAGCTCAGTTTCACATACACATTTTCTACCCTGAGAAAAAAAATACTAAAAGAAATCTAAAGCAGTGACCTTATGTTTAGAGATGAAATTAAATTCGACTCGAATCGATTCTTCGAGTGGATTGGGTGGAAGACAATTGAGATAAATGTTTATTCTCCTTGTATTGCCAAAATAATTTACCTACCGGACTTAAACAGGTCATAGTAGTACTAAGTTTGAAAATGAAAATTAAGCTTAGGGCTCTTTTGTAGGAATTAGAACATTAGAATTAGAATCTTTCATTAACGTAGCCCTTACCATGGACTACAAATTTTACTTATTGTAAGGGCTTAGGTTGACCCCTAGAGCTGTACTGACGGGAGCAATAGTAATGTCTCTTGTTAAGATGACCTATTCGAGATAGGTCGGGGCGTAGAAGTTAGGCGAAGGGTAGTCCATAGTCTCTGTTCCATCGTAAAACGGCTTCAAAAGGCGCCCGACTCTACTGGGGGGTGTGGATGTAATTTTCCTGCATTCGCGTGCAGTGCCGGAGTCAATATAATTCTCGCCTTTGACTGTCAATAGCAATTATAATGTTATTGGTGACCTCACACAACCGTTTCTGCTCCCGAAATTTATAACCTTATACCACTGCTTAGTGGGGGTGGAAGTGTGTGTTGGTGATACGTGCGTATGCAACACGTGAGGGTGCTGGAGAATTAGGGGTGGGGGTCGTGGAGTTCTTGTTTATTCGTGTTCAGCGGGGTTCAGCACGTACGCACCCGCGCGAGCAACCGGCTCCCTCACCCGTCTGACCGTTGGACTCTTCCCGCGGCGACGACCGGGGAAGCCTCTCCCCTGCGCCCGCGCAAGAACCCTCGCACACTCGGCCGCCAAAGGCCATCGACCCTCTCCCGCCCCACCATGCGCCGACACGCCTCCGCCCCCACCCCCACCCCGCCCATCTCATCGGAGGACTCTGGGAGTAGGTAGGTGCAGAGAGAGAGAGAGAGATTGCATGCGTATACCCCTCCCCAACCCCTTCCACCATCCCACAAACTTCCCTCCACTTTGCAAGGGGCACTGGAATACACTTACGATGGTTGGGAGGAGGAATGGACTCGGAACTACGCGTCAGTTTACGTGCAAACCCTTGTAAGGACTATTTTTCACATTTGCGTTGTTTCTGCTGATGAAGACGAATGGTGCATTGGTGGACATCACCTGCCTGCCTGCATTTCGCAGTGTGCGAATTTTTTTCAAAAATATTTTTCTAAATCCCTGAAATCATATACTATCAGATAATTTTGTAAATCTGACTAGGGCAGGTTGGTAGAACGGGGTAACAGAAAAAGCTGAAGAACTATTTTTCCGGAATCGATTAAAACTATTTTTCGAGTGCTTATAGGGATTATAAAGCGTCGCATAATTAATATTAATGGGCGAGGGTTGAGCCACTTTGGTAGTACAACGGCTCAGTTGCATGAATATATGCATATAAAATAATATAAATAATTCAGAGTTTAACGCTAACAAAAGGCAGTCATGTGTATTACTGCGCCCCATTGTCTACATTGTTGGGCGACAGACCGCGGAAGGATTAGTAAGAGAAATAGACCGCCGATATGTATGTACATACATTCGTGTATGTATACACAAACATAATTTAAACGGAGAAGCGAGATAGTGATAGCAAAAAAAAATGACAGAAACTTACACAAATAAAACTCACACGTATGGCCTTCTTTGGCCAAGAGATCGCTTTAGGAAGCTGTTTCACCCTCCAAAGGACAACTGGACGACACCAGAGGAAAGGATAGTAGGTAAAGGAATCATGCAATGACATAAAGAATAGGAACAGTGTATTTCATATAGCACGCATAGCCAGAAGAAGGAGATGAGCCAGATTGTCATACTTGAATTTCACGGATACCATCTGTGTACCAATCGCATATTACTAAGTATGTATAACACAGGTCAACAGTGTTTTTGGTGCCGGACCTTTCAATGTTGATTTAAAGAACAATTGGGGTGCTGAATCCAATTATGACACTAGTTTTTTCCTATCAGCTATAGTTTTCAAGATATAGATATGTTGTTACTTACGTAAAAAATCTTCTACATGATGATATGGGAGTATTATATTAATAATTATCTCATTGGCCTACAATATAGAAATATACATAAAACTTATTGACAGTTTATTGAAAATAAAAGGAACACCGCAGAGTGGTTATAAATTAGTACACTTATAGATTTATTTAACTTTGAAAATTATTTTCCGGAATGTATCAAATATTAAAACAACTAATCGTAAGATGTGCCATATCTAAAAAAGTAGAGCTGTTAAATAAAAACGGATTTCATATTTGGATTCAGCTCTACAAATATAGTTAAAATCATCACAAAGATTCCCGACACAAAACAAAATTTTTTTTGTAGGCCTGTGTAATTGTTGGTTGCCCGATACCTTCTGCCAAACACCTTCTTGGCCTCTTTTTAGGGTGTCTATGTAGATCTCCTCGCCCTCACTCCTTGGGGCTCTCGTCTATTCGTTCTAATGTTAACCCTTTACCCTTCTCTCGCCCCAGTCGTTCTCCATCGTCGATGGCACGCACCACAAGAGTCTAACGTCCTCCCCCCATCGTGAGCGTAGGAATAATAGACGATCCCCGGATCAATTCTTTCGATCTGAAAATATTTTTTTTCCATTTCTTCCCCCACCATTCCCTTTTATTCATGTAATGTGTACTAGTGGCAGCGACCGTCGCGAGCTACTCCAAATATCTATCTGTTCGATACCGTATCGATGCTAACGCATCGCAATCGATTGGATGGAAATATCCCTCAAATGACCGAGAGTAATTCTGAATGCCAAAGCGAGCAGAAATGTATTTTGCGAGCCTAGGACCCTAACGTCTGTGAGAACTCTTTTTACTTAGACGAGTTACTAGAGAGGGAAAAAAACGTTTACATAATTCATTAAATTTCGCATGGACAATCTCCATATGGGATAGAATGAAAAAACATAACAGTATAGTTAAAATTTCTCAGAATAATTGATGGTCAAACAGTACAATAACCTGAAAAACACAGTTTTTAAACTCTTTTTAACACTTAACTTCGCCCTAATCGTCATCAGCCTCTTCCTGGCTCCGAGTTTAACACATTAGGAGAAAATACCCAAGTATCTTTTAAATTACTAACATAGTATAATAAACATATCGTTTTTTACGACCAATTGGATGAGGAAATACGAGTTTGGTAAATATAAGAACCGTATCCTAATTTTTCATCAACCATTCTGACAGTTTACCGAGAGTGGATGATCGATGGAAGGAAAAATTAATTGCTGTTATAAATGTTCCAGATTCGTTTTCTAATTTCCTTTGGATGGTATTAGACCTTTTTCTCCATTATAAATCTATTTTTCAATATGGTAATGGCTTCCTTCAGCGGTAACCACGACAACAATAGTAACTGTTATAGAATTCCAACGAAACAAGATGGCGTTTTTCAAGAGTAGCATATTTATACGCACACAGGCAATATAAGATATGTTACGGATGTAACGTATCTTATACAGAAGTATGGAATAAACTCAACGCAAAAAATATTTTAAATAAAAGTATAGAAACATGAGCACAGCCGGCTAGAACTCTTGAAAATAGAATAGAAAACGTGTACAAGAACTGCACAAAATCGTATTTGACTACAAACGAAGAGGTCACTGATGTATGAGAGGACCAATGAAATGTTGGTGAAGCGAAACAGGTTTAGGGCTTCAAACGGATAAAGAATACGACGACCAATCACACTTAGTTTGATTCGAATCAGTGAAGTACTCTCTTTTCATCTAGAAATCGGTAAATGTCTTCGAAGTCATCGTGTTTAGGTTTGGGTCGAACCCATTGCTCTGGTTGATATTATTAGTACTTTTAATATACATATTTTCACTCACATGAAAATAGATATAAGTAAAAGGGATAGGAAAACATTAAAAACGAACACAGGAGAGGTGGGGAAGGCGGAATCGAGCAGATCACAAGCGCACAAATATCTCCTTGACCGGAATTTGAAAACCGGATATTACGACTTGCAGGACCGATGCTCTAACCACTTGAGCTATTGAGGAAACGTAATTTACACTGAGTTCTGCGGGTTTTTATGCAACCAAGTTCCCCGATTCTTTGGCCAAGAGATGGCGTGGCCGGATTTCGTGTTTGAATGTATATAGTATGTATGTATGTATATATATATATATACAAAGTATTATGTATGGAATTCTTTTGACACTGCATTGTCACTCAAACTCTGTGCATTTTACTGCGAACGCTTCTCGAGCCTACATATCCGTTTTCTTTTGGGAACATTCATTCCTTGATGAATATTATCAGATTTCATTATCAAAAAGATTCCCTTTTATTTGCATTGTAAAATAAAACTGAGTAAATTTGGAGTAGTAGCGTAATATTATTGAAACTCAATTTAAAACTAGACTATTTTAGTTCAATTGCAAGGGTTCACCAAATTTGGGAAGCGTTTTGCTTATTGATTGGCGTAGTAGTGGCAACAAGAAAAGAAGAAGTATGTAAAGTAAGAAGTGTTTCGAAAGATGTTCTTGGCGGGATCCTCAAGTAAATATGTTAACAAACAACACTAGTGTATCACCTCGTTATCGAGCATGGTTTTTTATGGTTCGGAAACTTGGTCTTTGAGGCAGGGGGATAAGTGTAAATAATTGGAGACCGTCGGGATATGGGTGTGGAGGAGAATGAAGAAAATGAAATGGACGGAAAGCCAATCAAAGGATGAAGTTCTGCCCGTAGTAAGAAGGGAAGAGAGACGGCTTTCGGGAGAAATTTTATGAAGACAGAGCAAGTGGATGAAGGAGATAATGAGAGGAAAGGAAATGAGATGTTGGAGACTATATGATATGCAGAGGACCAAATATTATGTATTAAGAAGTTTGGGGGAGGAAATGAATAGGCACTTTGGATCGAATTAAGGGAGGTAGAAATTACGCAGAGCTAAAGATTGAGTTATTGTCATTCGTAGTTTGGAGTTTTTAAGGTTATATTTCGTCATCTTGATGAGGGATTAGGGGCAGTTATTAATTAAAAATTTTGCAAATTTTCCACAAAATAAAATTTAATTCGAACTAATTCAATGTAACTACATCCTCATCAGGTAATAGATTTCACTTCGAGTCCAGTATTATTGCAGAAAAGCAAGTAAGGGGAGGGTAGTGGAAAAGAGGGGAAGAGGGAGGAGAGGCATGGGTAACTATGCGAGTGGGGGATGGGAAGGAGGTGGAGAAGGCGGTGGGTAAGACAAAGTAACTAGGTGCAAAGACCTTCCGGAGAGAACGTCGTAGCTGGTTGGAGGGGGATTTTCCGTTGGGGTGTGTCCCACGGAGCGGCGCCATACTCCTAGGGCCGTGGAGAAAGCAGTTAAGGTCGGGAGTTAATTAATCATGATATTCCGCCATATCACGCCTGAAACGACTCTTTTTTTTATTTTTTTAGGATAACAGTGGCGTGCCTTGCCAGGATCCATCAAAAAACTACCCTAAGCTGAACTACTGCTAATATATAATCACTAACTGGAATTCCAAACATTCTGGATAATTATCGATAAATTCGACGAAAAAAACAAAACCAGTAATTCGACATTTTAAAGGCAGTGTCTGGCGGCGACCTCACGAAAAATCAAATTAAAAAAAGATGGGTTTTTTTTATATAAAGAAAGATGCGATACGTATCATGAGATGATGGTAGTGCCTACGTCTTTCAAGCTGCGTGACGTGACGCATTACAACCCCACAGGTTCCCTCGCGAAGTCTATTCCGAGGTGGAATAAGGAAACTTGTAAGGATATCGCCGGGTTTCTCTTTGTCTCGCACGACATTCGTTTCCTTTCAATTCCGACAGGAAAATTGCCGACTGTGAAAGCAATATATTCGCGAGGATGTCGAAGCCTTCCGTTTCCCTCAAGAAAACAGTTTTGGAAGATCCAAGAAATGTTACCGTTTCCTTTTATTGAGTAAAACATCAGCAGAGGTTTCATCTCCTCTTTGATGGTATCGGCAGAAAAGGACGAGCATTTGAAAATTCGGTTTTTTTCCTAAACATTGTCCGCGTTTGTTGATTCAAAACATTGCCAGTGTTTAATAATGATAATCGTTTGATAATAACAACATTTGTTCTTCTGTTTGTCAAGCAAAGGACATAGACCATGGTCAAGATAAGTGGACAGAATACACACAAGAAAATATTAATATTCAGGACGCAGTATTACACAAGCGACGTTAGTTTACTCTCAAATATTTCGCTCAATAAATCGCCTCCGCTGTAGTAACACTTGAGCAGTAACAGCTTCTTAATTTCAAAATTATAAACAGTCACAGTGGAATTAGTTTTTTTTATGTATTAATGGGCAGTTTTTTAATAAATGAATGAGGTTGATTGACGATGTCCTTTCTTTGATTAAAATATGTGCTTAGTTATTCATGCGCTCATTATTTCTTCCACATTTCAAGTGACTTGTGCACAGTGAAATCGAATAGAAAACGAACATCCATTCTTTTTTAATTAATCAGGAACAATGAAGGACGTGTACATGGCAGTGTCAATGAACGAAAACACACAAAAAAAGGAGGGGAACTCTAGGTTCTCCGACTTCTGCCTGGCAAAAAACAACATAAATGAAGCCTATCCTGGTAAAGTTTTTACAGTGTGTCAACGCTCTGAGATGGAAAATTATTCGTAAGTGCGTTTTTGGCCGAATCATGAACAAACCCTGGAGAAAGCATTATAATTCCAAGTTATTTTTCGTTAAGGAAAGAATTCATGCTCGTGTCATAAGTGAACTCCTGAGAATCCTTTTAGATGGAAGCAGGGTTGTTTTTTAAAGAATTGAAAACTTAAATTTATCGTACCTTGCTCGTCCTTGAGTGTGATAGTATATACTTACTGTATTATGGACTTAATACGACTTAATTGGGCTAGGTTGAGATTTATAGTCCCATCTTCCACCTAACCCTTACATCACATACATTTCATTGAAGACAATTACATACAGCCAAGCTCAGGGTGGAGACAAATCCACCCAGGGGGGAATCGAACCCGCGACCTCTCGGTTGGTAGGCAAGGACGTTACCCCGCCGCCACTGGGTGTATGGTCGTTTGCAGATGAAAGTATGGTTGAATTTAGCTGGTCAATTCTTCAGGAATACTTATTAAGTTACTCTGTTGCTATTATTATTAATATACTAACTAGTCTACATGGTTCGCGTAGATACGAGAACTGTCAAGAAAGTTACTTACGTTTTGGTCTAGCGTGGTGGTGGGTAGACCTAGAGGCACCATCTTGGTGTCTAAACGTCCCTACCCAAAGTACGCAACCTGCTGTAATAGTGTGCAGACTGAGGTTCTTCTACTTTGCTCACTGCGAACTGTTGTGGGCTGGGAATGTGCGATTAAGTGATAATAGTATATTAGTGAAATTAATTTAATAATTAATTACATTTCAATGCAACAATTTCAGAGTGTAAAAATCATTCACCTGGACTGGGATTCGAACCCGGATCCCTCGATGTCCAGCCGAGTGGTTTAGCCAGTTAAGCTACCGATGCGTCCTCTTACACTCTGAAATTTTTGGGTTTTTTGGGTAGCTCAATTGGCTAAAGCACTCGGTCGGACATCGAGGGATCCGAGTTCAAATCCCGGTCAAGGCGAATGATTTTTACATTCTGAAATTGTTGCATTGAAATGCATGTTAAGCGGATGACTACGTTAAAAGTTACTCTTGCGGCATCTCCCGCAGTTTCTTGAAATTTATTTAATTAATTACATGTTTTTTTCTTCGCAACTGTAACGCTTTTTAGTATCTTCAGTTTTAATACGGCAGTGCCTAGAGAACAAGTGATATATTTGCATTGAATTCACGTGGCTGAATATTTGTCTTTTGCGGTCGAAGACCTCAAGATTTTATAGTTTTACACGCGAAATATTTGCAGGGATTGGTGTAAAAAAGAGAGAAGGGAAAACAATACCCATCTAGGTTCAATGACCGCAATTTAAGGACTGAGTTTGCGTTCGGATCCGGTCTGATTACCTTTAATTTGCTAATGTGGTCCGTTGAAACATTTTTTTTTCCTTTCATATTTTTTTTCCGACTTCAAAACCCTGAAATCCCACGGGATACCGAGTACTCCCACGCACGAATGTTTGTTGAAACTGCGTAGGAACACACTAACGTGTTTGCAAATGGTTAAGACGTGAAACATAAATGATTATATTTTTCGACTCCCAAAACCCTTTCGGCGCTCTTCCGTTTCAAACAGCTTTGTGCTCCAGGCGAGGGCGATGATCATTAATTCAGTGATTTCGCGCCGGTTCGAACTACTTCGATCCTGAGTGAGCAGTATTCAGAGGGTGTTTTCCCTGCTGGAAATGTTCCCCATCCTGAACTATAAATAATCATAGGAGATGGCGGGTTTGGCGTCTGAATGCTTGCGTGCTGAATTATTTTATTCGAATGGAGGAGAAACGTCGATTATACACGTAGGCCATCTTGGAAATGCTCTGGTACCGCGATTATAAAAAAAACATCAGATCTATTTGTATTTTATTCCGCGAAAATCCATTTTATGTTATTTTTACGGATTCAAAAATACCTTATGGCAAATTTTTGGTAATATTTATAATAATATTTACGATTTAATGAATTTTGCGATGTCTAATAACAAATAAGCGACCTGATCCTTCAAAGTCATAGCCTTGTTGGTAGAAACATATTTATGATCCTGCATTGGCATACTACATAACGTGGAATGGATTTCATATATTTTAAGTGTTTGCAAAAAAATTAAGTAAATTGTACACGTAGCCTTTTTCATCCGATTGAATTTTTTGATAAATTAACAGTAACAAATATAAAATTTCAGGCACAAGATATGGAGAAAGTATTATAAAAGGTTTACGTTGATTAAGTATTACACATTTAATTTCCGTGAATGATCAATATTTTTCGATCAAAATAATACATATAATTCCTTTACTTAATAAATAGGGCAACATGCAAAGTCGTAACAAAATCTAGAAACAATTGCAGTTATTTAAACATGAATACTAAGAGAAGATAGTGTACATTTACCAACTATGAAGTAAATCAATTGATCACAGATTGAAAAACGCGAGAAAATCGCACAATGAGTCGACCTCAAATATTAGTTTCATCTAAACATTACATATTAAAATATTATAATCCTGAGCAATTAAAATAACAATTTTAATTTCAAGATGTTAGGTAGTACAGTTTACCTAATTCTAAAATTTGTTGGACCAAGATGGCTTAAGTAGTAGGGACATCTGAAGAATAATCGCGTTAGATAAAGAAGATTTCACAAGGAGGAGGGAGTTAATGACAGGGACGTTGAATAAGGGTGTTAAGAGAAGTCTCGTTAAAACTTTGTTCGTGGGCGTCGCTTTGTACATTTCGGAAGCATGGTCGTTGAAGCAAGATGATAGGATTAGATTGGAGGATTTTGAATTTTGGATGCTGTAAAGAAGGACAGGACAATTTGTGGGAAGGACAGAAAGGAAAACAAACGAAGGAATGGATGATGGGGGAGGAGAGAGGATTTTTTAGAGGAATCCATAGAATGTGGGAACATTTTGATTAGAAATGGAATGTAGAAAACTGTGATAAAGGGAGGGGGGAGAAAAGATAGACATGTAGAACGAAGTGAAGGGAGGAAGGAAGTCTCTGAGGTATTAAAGAGGGGCTCGCTGTAGTGCACGGCAGGATGTTTCTTAGGCAAGAATAAAAAAATTAGGAGCGTTAGTTTGCGGCCATCCAAAACTTACTTTCAATGGTAGACTACCTAATAAAATAATTGGATTAATAAAATGTTTAAAATCGTATATATTTTCATTCGATATAAATAAAATCAGTATGTGGTCTATAAATTCAGCTTTGACACCGGAAAATTACTCTGATGTCATTTTTAATTATATTTTAGTAAGTGATGGAAATATCCAGGAAAGAGTTATATTTCAGTCACCATAACCAGACTTCCTCCATATTTGTATTTTCTTCCGTTTTCCTGATGAGCCTTCTTTTTTTTCTCATCCCTCCCAAGGAAAATAGTTTTTAAATGAGAATTGCATTTTTTTGGAGGGGATATTAGATACCCTCAACACGTTTATGCTTCAAATTATCTCTCCCAGAGGTCCGTGCATGTACGGGATAAACTGAATGGACGCTTAAAAAAAAGCTATTCCTATTATTTTAAAGCTAAACGGAATATTAGGAGGGCTGTCGAGAACAATTGGAAACAGTATCCAGGGCATACTCGTATGCCAAAAATCTTTTATGACCACGATCCAACAGAATACAGATATGTGGAAAAGCCAATAAAACCTTGTTGTGTATGTATTTTATATATATATATATATATATATATATATATATATATACATATACATATTCAAACACTTAATCCCGCCACATAGCGAACACATATTCATACACATATTAATACACTTGTGATCTGCTCGATTCCGCCTTCCCCACACCTCCACACCACACTGTGTTCGTCCTTTATACGTGTACCTATCCCTTTGCCTTATATCTCTTTGCGCGTGAATGAATATTTATATATAAAGTATATATATGCATATATATACACATATATATCTTTGAAATAGACGCTCTCCGGCGACCCACAAACACACAGATATAAAATATTCTACACACAGAAACATAAAGAAACGACACTCATACTATGTATTTGACGTTTCGACAGCCCGACCGTCGTCATCAGAATCACACACACACACACACACACACACACACATATATATATATATATATATGAATCACATAATATAATCATTGCATATTTATATACATGAAACACACATATATACATATATATACACACAAACACACACATACAATATATAGATATTATATATATATGCATGTATGAATATCATCATCATCAGTATTTTCAATCCTAGGATTGGTCTATTGCAGCCCTCCATTCGCCTCTATTTAATGTCCATTCCGTGTTACTTCGTCGAGCTTTATATATATATATATGTTTATTTATTTATTTATTTATTTATATATATATTCAGAATTTCAATCCTAGGATTGGTTTACTGCAGCCCTCCATTCTACTCTATTCAATGTCAATTCCCTCAATCCTTCATACTCTCTCTGTTTTACGTCCTTCTTGATTTGTTCCATGTCCATGTCTCTTGGTCTTCCTCGTGTGATCTTTTCTTCTATTACATTCCTAATCAATCCATTTTGCCTCATTGTGTGTCCAATGCACCTTTTTCTTCTTTGCCGTAGAGTTCTCCATATGGTTCTATCCTCTTCTGCTCTTCTATATACTTCCTCGTTCCTCACTTTGTCTATCCATTTAATCTTCAGTATTCTCTTCCAGCACCATGTTTCAAAGGCTTCTATTCTTCGCTGGTCCACTTATCCAATGTTCCAAGTCTCGGAACCATAGAGTGCCATGCTCCACACGAAAGTCTTGACGAATTGTTTCCTTGTTTCTGGCCTTAGGTTCTTTGAACATGGTAATTGCCTCTTCTTCATGAATGCGTTCTTAGCTTGGGCTATTATATATGTATATATAGACCGGAAAAAAGATGCGAAGACGAGTCATACTTAGTCAATCGATGGGAATATCGCTATTTTCTCTAGAGGCAACCCTGCCTTACACCTCTTCCTAACACTGCCCATCCGGACTCTCCGTTCCCCATTCGCACCTGAGCAGTCTGAGACATGTACAGGTTGCGGATCAGTCTCCTGTCCCTCCAATCCATTCCTATTTTCTGCAATACACGCATTAATTTTTCCCAATTCACTCTATCAAACGCTTTTTCGAAATCTACAAAACAGGCAAAAACATACTGATTGTATAAAAGAATAAATAAATATTATTGCTCAAAAAATTGAAGTTCCCGTTACTTTTTGAACACACCACGTATTTATCTAGAAAATCTAATTGCGCTCTTAGTTGCCCAATTGCCTCACCAGCATCAATCTCAATGCATACCTTTGAATTTTGAAAAGGTGATAATTTTCAAAGCTAGATAATGCTTCAAAGAACCTTGAAATTTTTTAATTAAGCCAAAAATATTGGTCACACAATGTCCGTACAAGATATCAATGCCGAAGTTAAAATGTTTAGTGTTTTTTTTTTAAATAAGACTAATTAAAAATGGTAATTTTCCACAGACATACGTGAAATTTAATGCGACCGGTTTCAATGTAACCACATCATCATCAGATAACATTGAAACCGGTCGCATTAAATTTTACTTTTGTGGATAATCGCTTTTTTTAAACGATCATGACATTCCACCATATCACGCCTGAAAACGTCTCCTTGTAAAATAAGACATTTTTCTTGGCCCTAAGTTAATTTTAAGTCATTTTAATTTCTAAATCAGTTAAAGGCCGCGTGTCATTTCAAAATTTTACTGTGAAGAAACATTCCCCTCGCGATGTATTCTCGTTTACCTCTCGAGTTTAAGTGTTTGATGGGTGGCAACTATTGTAATGGAGTAACTGTTTTTGGACTTGATATGAACTGAGGTAAGGGACTGGTGGTTGTAAAGGCAGATTTCGGTATCTAGGAAGGTGATATTGGTGTTGGGGGTCAAAGAGGTGATTGAGACGGAGTAAAAGGAGTTCATTTGGGAAACGAATTTGTGGGGGGAATCGGGGCCGTGGATACAGATTAAATATGTATCGTCGTCAACGAAGCGGAATAAAAATAAATAGCTTTAATGCCTTTGAGGAGGACAATTTTTCCTCAAAGAGGTCCATAAAACAGGTTTGCGTACGACGGATCGTATCCATGGAAGTGCCTTTTATCCGTAGGAGTAATTTTTTCTCTGAAGGAGAGGGTATCTTTTTTCCCGAGAAAAGGGTCTCATAGGCGCCATTGAAGAGGAAATCTGTGGAGCGGACGTTGGGAGTCGGGCGTTCATAAATGAAACACCATAGTGCAGCGAGATCTTCACTGTGGAGTACGGAACTGGTTGAACAGGTTACGTCTATCTATTACAGCCATTACTGAATTCTTAGTGCTGGTATAAATTACAGAAAAATTCTAAACAAGGACAAAGGAAAAAACTTGCTTGAATTTTTTTTAAATATTTCCGAGGCCATTTTCAACGGAAGGAAATAGGAGAGCTGGTTGCACCGTCGCAATATTGGAAAACCAAATTCGTGAGTGTTTATTTTGCGTTTTCCTATATTTCATACCATATTCAGACCTGCGACTGTACTTAAATTCAATTTTATGAACAATTTCTGTAATTGACATAATTACAGCATGCCACTTGCATTAAAATCGACTTATATTCTCTCAGAGACGTTACTTTTTGTCTCAGCTTTCTTTCCATAAGTGAGGACAAGGTTGAAAACTATTGGGGTATTATACATCTATATCACTATTGTTAACGGTACACCGTCGTCATCAGCTCTCTGTTCTTTTATTAAAACCTCCTTGGTCCATTCTTTAGCAACGGCACTTTAATCCTCTTCCCGTCACCATGGTTACCCGTTTCACCAATCTTTCTTCTTGGGTTCCTAGCTGGACTCCGCAAGACTCATTCCAAGAAATCCTTTTTATTAGCGTTCCTCCCTCTCCGTGATATATTGCTGAAAATCTGAGGAATTCCTCTTGGACATCACCCGGGAGATGGATCAAGTTTGCTCTTGTTGGAGCAAAAATAATAAGTTTTACATTGACATTTTCTGGCTAATAAAAAAAGCTTTTTGTTTTCTTTTATGACATCCAAAGATTGTTCGCTTAAAAACTTAAATTTGGAAACCATCGTGATGAATTTATGAGGTAAATGAAAATCTAATATTTGTCTTTCTGTTATTCAAAACGTTCACTTTTCATTAATCTCAATTCGTTGCTTTGGAATGGAAAAGTTGCTGATGAATTCACATTCACATTTGTAACAACATGGAGTCTTCCAACTAAGGTCAAATTCTAGGTCGTATATTCGTAATTTCTTTAATAAGAACTTCTCGAAGAAGAAGTAGTAACACTAATTTTATTATCAGTCCAAGCATTGTGATTTATATTCAATGCATATCAGTAGGCTGATGTATAATTTGAAGTGACGGATGAGCTTAATTATTTCCTGAGTAGAAGGCCAATTAAAAATAATATAAACAGTTTTGCCTTTCGTTTTGAAATTGGTGCAAAAAACAGCGGAAAAGAGTAATAATCGAACATATTAGTCCACCTCCTTGATTTGTTAAACCCGTCAAATAGTTTTATTGCAGATACCTTAGATAGATCTCTGTCGAGATAGAATCTGTTAGATTGAAGATATATTAGTGATTTCATGCTTACTTTTATCTTCCATCTTGACATTCAACAGACGTGGATTTTTCCCTATAAGGACTCGTGCCTGTGGAATTTCAGTGTTTATTATCCGTTCGCCCACGAAAAGAGACTCGGCTATGAAGAACTTAACGTAGGAACCTAACTTGGAGAATCGGGAGCTAATCATATTACGTGCCTCTGTAGAAACTTAATGTAAACCGAAAGGTAGCCTGCACTTAGCTTTCAGATCTTAGTAAAGGGGAGAGAACGAGTCTTAATTTCGTGAAGAAAAGTTCATTGAACTCGAAGTTGATTTTGTTGTCTCCGGCGTACCTTTATGGAATTTTCATAAAATATTGAAATGAAATTAAATTATTGGCTTTGTAATTCCACACACTTATTATTACTGGGTCGTATTTAAAAATACGACCCAGGTTTCGACCTTGAACGTCGTCATTAGGTGATCCTCATAGAAGCTTCTATTGTGGCTCCTCCTGGCTTCTATGACGACCACCTTATGATGACGTTCGACGTCGAAACCTGGTTCGTGTTTTTATTTATTTATTCGTCTTGGTCCGAAAAACAGCCCCTTTTTGGCCATCACACCGGACAGCAATGACAACACAACCGTGACAACCATACAAATACCCAAGCTCTAGTTGGAAAAAAATCCACCCAGGCGGGAATCGAACCCGCGACCCTAGGATTAGCAGACGAGGACGTTATACGTTATATACTTTTCCGCTGTCACCGGGGCCGGCCAAAATAAAGTCAATTCTTTCAATTCATTTCAATCGGCAAGGAAAAGCAGTTTCTTTTAGATAATTCGATCAATTTAATTAATCAACCAGTATTGATATAAATCTCCGTAAATTTGTCGACAGCTAAGTGTACAGTTTCACTTTATTACCGCTCCAACGACTTCAGTTGTTTCCACAGCTGACCTTCTACTGAACCGGGTTGTCCCTATTAATTAACTTAGAAAAGACAAAGCTACGCTCTTAATCGTTGAAGATCAATGTGTGAAAGACGCGCGACTTCTGTGTACGGTACGGCTAAGCTGAGTTCTTACGTTTTAAGCTCTTACATTCACTTAGATTACATGCATTAAGATTACCTGCTTCTCCCTACCGATTTCGAAGCGAGCGCCGCTGTATTCCCAAATCTCCTTTCCAATCTTGAGTGAGAAATTCATACTTACTCCCTGAATTTCCATCCTTAGCTTCCTCTAAGAGTTTAAACCTCAACGATTTGTCAAAGTAAATAAGCAAATTTGAAATCAAATGTGCAAAAAGTGATACGTGTTTTTTTTTTCAATTTTTGGTGTTGTACAGTGCTACCCTGCCTTAATTTGATAAGTAATGGTATTAGGGAGTCTCTATAAACAACTGTTCCTAAGAAGCATGTCCACGATATCTTCAATTATATTGTCAACATGAATTCCCTCTTGAAAATTTAATGCCTCCTAGGTATGCGCGAGAGTAGTACTAATTGTTTTTTTTAAGTGCGTGGTAAGACTTGTAATTTAAATTTCTCTCACCTTACTGTGATTTTATTATACCAATTCTCAAGAGATAGTGATTTCTCAGCCGCATATTTTTTCGTTGTTTTCAATAAATATTATAGCAATTCAATTTATATTCTTATTCAATACAACGAGATCGTATTTGAATTTCAGAAAAATAATTTTTTCGACGAATATCTTAAAAATTTCAGGAAAACTTATTGAATTTCAACTAGTTTATACTTGCTAAAAAATGTTATGCTTCCCAGATTTTCTTAAAAGTTGAAATTAATTCAATTAAAGGAAATTTTGCTGAATTTGAGCGATTTTTGGGGAGGAATGGGAAAATCTTTTGCAGAAAGTCAGTTCATAGTCTAGCCCAACTGAAAAGAACCTTTTGGCAAACAGTGAGCTGAACCTCATGGCGAACAGTGAACGGAACACTATCCGTCTCATCCTTCTCGTCCTTTTGCCTTAATTTCGCGAAAGAAAAAACTGCGGGGTTGCCAGCTTTTCCCTCGTAAGAAGAAGAAGAAGTAAACTCCAGAAAAAAAACCAAAAATTGGCAACCATGAATGACTTTCGGTCATTGTGAAGGATGATTTTGTGTGAGGGACAACAGCAAGAGTGGTTGTATTCTGCTGCAGTAAAGAGTAAGAGTGCGCAGAAGTACTCTGCGCAGTTTTTTCTGCGCGGATGGATTATAAACGAAAACCCAAATCCTATGTGGATTATTGTTGGGTGGGTATTACAACAATGGAGAATGGAGAACAAAAGCTGGCAACAGTGAGGAGGGATAGGGGAGGAGGGGAGTATAGCGAGGGTGTGCACCTCTCCTCCAAGGAGGGGGGTGTGGGGAATAACCGTGGAGGTTCTTTCGCAAGCAAACGCGCTATAACCGCACCATAAATGTTCCCGGGCTCAGATCTCAAACAATAGGCGCCGTAACGGCGGCAAACAGGCCTGGGTATACACATTACCCGAACCCTTTCACGGCGCTATCGGCTCGAAGTGGCCAGTTTCCTGCTAGTCCCAGCTGACCATCGCATTGCCCCCCCCCCCTCTTGGCCAATTGGCATACCGCGCGATCTTCTCTTTATCGATTTCCCAGGGAGAATCGCCCTCCGCGATGCAATGGTGCCCGCGGCGGGAACTTTCACCAAGTAGTGCCTCAATTAAGGAAAAAGCACTTTTTTTCGAGCGAACACGATTGCTTGAAAATATTAATTAGAAAAACTACTATTCACCTTAGCGAGCAGTGAAAAAAAATACTTTCGGGTGGGTGTAATTTAACAAAAAAGATAAACATCTTATTTTCAATTTCCGGGATTAGCAATAAAATTGTATTATTCGCTAAGAGTAAGTATCCTAATGCAGAAATTTTGTCTATAATCGCCCCACAGTGATGGTATAACAGTGACCTTTTTACCCATCCATTTTTTTATCAAAAATTTGCCCGAGTAGTTTATTAAAAAAAACATTAACAATTCAACCTGCATTGTAGGTCAATGTATATTTTTATATTTTTTTCTGAGTTGTTAACGAGCGCTTTAATATTGGCATTAGTGTTGGGTTTACAGACAACGGCTTTTCGAATCGATTCCCTTATAATAGGTTGCCAAAGTATCGATTTACAAGTACGTAATGATAAAATAAATTTGTAAGATAAGTAACATTAAGGCCAGGTGCTATAATTTCTCGTTAACCTGAATGCTAACTTAACCTCCAGTTAAGGACAAAATCAGTTTTATGACCGCTGGTTAAGTTCAAAAACGTCTGCTTAACGATAACTGAGAGACGATATTATTTCGGTTACGATGTTCACATTCACAAATGTGCAATCTCATTTGATTATTAGCTCGCTTGGGTGAGTAAATTTTAAGTTAAGGCACCGTTCACATTAACTATCGCTTGGATTTAATCAGACATTACAAAACTGGGCCTACATTTATAATAATTTTGGACTTACAAGCTTTATAGTCGTGGATCCTATCTCATATATCCTATATATATATATATATATATATATATATATATATATATATATATATATATATAGATTCTGATGACGACGGCCGTGCCGTCGAAACGTAAATATCCAATGTAAGTGTCCTTCTTTTATGTTTCTATGTGTGTGGTGTTTTTTGTGTTAGTGTTTGTGTGTTTATATATATATATATATATATATATATATATATATATATATATATATATATATATAAGATATATCAAGTATATATATATCGCACTCACGAGAGCAATATAACTAAATGACCTGAAGAAGGCCGAAAGCTTAAACAATCAATAATGTGACCGTCCTTTTACGTGTTATCTTTTTCTTTTGTGTCCTGTTGTGCCGTCCATATGTTATATATATATATATATATATATATATATATATATATATATATATATATATATATATATATATATATATATATAAAAGGAATATTTATATCCCGGATAAGGAAATATTTTTACTTTCGTGATCTGCTCAAAAACCGCCTTCCCCACATGTCCTGTGTTCGCCTTTTATGTGTTTTCCTATCCCCTTTCCTTATACCTATTTCTGTTTGAATGAATATTTGTGCGCCGTATGGCGGGATTTTCAAGTTTGCATATATATATATATATATATATATATATATATATATATATATATATATATATATATATATATATATATATATATATATATATATATATATATATATATATATATTATAAATAATATTCATTATTATTTTTTTAATTAATACATATATATATATATATACACACATTCAAACTTGAAAATCCCGCCATACGGCGCACAAATATTCATTCAAACATAGAAATAGGTATAAGGAAAGGGGATAGGAAAACACACAAAAGGCGAACACAGGACATGTGGGGAAGGCGGTTTTTGAGCAGATCACGAAAGTAAAAATGTTTCCTTGACCGGGATTTGAACACCGGATCTTCCACTTGCCGGGCGGAGTCTTCTCTTCTCTTCTTCCACCGGATCTTCTTACACCGGATCTTCCGGCTCACCCATGTACCAAGCCCGACGGCGTGTGAATATTCACACATCAGGGTAGGGGGCCAGTTCCTTTCCCTGTGCCGGTTATGGTTTCCCAGAAAGATCTGGTACCCGAAAAATCAACTAGCTTGGGTGGAGCTGCAGGTGCCCAAAGTGCCTTGCCCGGGAATCTAACCCGGGACCCTCCGGTCAGCAGTCCAACGCTCTACCCGCTAGACCAACGCGACCCGCACACACATATATATATATATATATATATATATATATATATATATATATATAAACAACTCTTGTGTATATATATATATATATACACAACTCTCTGACACCTCTTCCTACCAGCAAATCCCCGAAGATCCAAATCCCGCACTTCAGGAGGACCTAATTGAATTTCTTAGTGCCAATGGGCCGAATGAGGGTCTATCTCCTTCAGACTTAGCCCTCCTCTCCCCTCCCCACCCACGCACTCCTCATTTCTATATCCTTCCGAAGATTCACAAGCCGGGTAATCCTGGTCGACCGATTTTATCCTCCCGTCACTCCCCAACAGAAAGAATCTCGGCATTTGTAGACCACTATCTCCAGCCGATTGTCCAGGCCCTACCATCATTCACTAAAGATTCATACCATTTCCTGGATAGATTAAATTCTATCTCTCTCCCTCCAGATGCCGAGATCATTATGGCCACTATAGATGCCACGTCCCTGTACACATCCATTCCCCACTCAGAAGGTCCCTCCGCCCTCCAACACTACCTCTCCCAACGCCCTGAGCCACACATCCCCAGCACAGATTTTCTCCTCAGCCTTTCCGAGTTCATTCTTACCCGCAATTCCTTCTCCTTTAATGATAATTTCTATCTACAAATCAAGGGTTGTGCCATGGGTAGCAGGTTCAGCCCGTCCTATGCAAACCTCTTTCTTGGTCTCGCGGAGAATAAATTCCTGTCACAACAACCCCTGAAACCGCTATTGTGGCTCAGATATATTGACGATATTTTCCTTCTCTGGCCACATGGTCCTGATTCCCTGAAAACTTTCATTTCCAACCTTAATGCTTCGTCCTCTATCTCCTTCACGTCTACAGTTTCCTCCTCCCATATCACCTTCCTAGATGTAAACATATCATTTATAGACCATAAATTTCACACATCCGTACATATAAAACCCACAAATAAACAACAGTACTTACATTTTAGCAGCTGTCACCCATACCACACCAAACGTTCCATTCCTTATTCCCTTTCCATAAGGGGTCACAGAATTTGCAATGACCCTGACTCCCTAGACAATTTCCTCATAAATTTACACCATTCCCTCCTCAAACGAGGTTATCCTGAATCCCTCCTGAATAAGAGGATCCGTAGGCATACTTACACTCCCAGACCTTCCACCACCGCGAAAAACCACCCTCTTTCAATTTGTACCACGTTTCTCCCTGGTCTAGAATCTCTGCGTTCTATCCTAAAGGACCTCTATCCTATCCTCAAAAACCACAATTCCACCACCAACCTTTTCCCCAAATGCCCCTCTGTCACTTTCAAACGCCCCGCCAATCTATCAGATCTTCTAAAATCTACCAATCCACTTCTTAAATCCTCGCCCCGTTCCAAAATCACTCCCAGACCCTGCAATAAACCTAGATGCAAAACATGTCCTATTTTCCTAACCAGAATCCCATCCCTCTCCCACCCGCTCTTTAACTCTCTCCCACCTATTCCCTACTCCTCGTGTACCTCCAGCAATGTTGTCTACCTACTCAAGTGCCAACTTTGCCCTGCCTTTTACATTGGACAGTGTACCACACCCCTCAATATTAGAATCAATAATCATAGAGCCTCATGCAACAATTCCTCCCTTATTGGTATGCTCCCAATCCCCAAACATGCCTCCGAACACAACGCTGCCTTTGACCAATGTTTTAAAGTATCCGTCTTAGCATCCCTCCCACACTCAGACCCTCCACTGAAACTCAAAACATTAGAGCTAGCTTTCATCTGGCTCTTGTATTCCTGGAATCGCCCAGGTATTAATATTAGACATTAATTGCCCCCTTTATGGATATAATTTCATCCCCCTCCGCCCCCAACAACTTCCATATCATCCCCACCTTTTTTAAAATTCCCGCGCCATACACTACCCCTCCAAACTCCTCACCTCGAATGCCTTCCCCCCTTTTTTTCCCCCCTTTTCCTTTCTTTTCTCCTCTTTTATATATATATATATATATATATATATATATATATATATATATATATATATATATATATATATATATATAATTATATTCAAATTCAAAAAGTATTGCAAATATTTGAATTTCCGCGGGTAATGCTTATTTGGTTTTCGATTTTTTTGTGGCGTTATGTTGGTGCTCATGTCTCTCACTTATGCCGAAAAGTTCGGCCATTTTGAATGTTCAGCTAATTGTTAACAGCTGTTTTGCTTGCACGTGTTTAGGCTTGTCTTCTATTTTTGCCTGTTCCAAAAAATGGATCAAAGAATCTGTGTTCCATGGGCCTCTTCAGTTTCGGGAACAAGAAAAAGTCACTGGGGGCCAGATCGAAATCGAAAATCAAAAATGCGCAACCCGCGGGAATTCAAAATTTGGCGATACTTTTTGAACAGACCTCGTATATTTATCGATCTTTCGCCCTTCAGTATCGACATCATCACCATCGAATGTGATTTAGAGGCCATATTTCCCTCGACTCATCTCACGTGTGAGAAAAATTTGGAAAGTATATTATATATCAATATCACACATATTAAATACCATATTAAAGATTAGAACTATGCGGAATAAGAATACAGTTTTCAAGAAACTGTAACAGTAACTTAAACGGAGTCACCCGCTATGTGTGCATTATAATGCAACCATTTCAGAGAGTAAAAATCATTCGCCTTGACCGGGATTCGAACCCGGATCCCTCGATATCCGGCCGAGTGCTTTAACCAATTAAGCTACCGAGACGTCCTCTTACACTCTGAAATTTTGGGGGCTTTAAAGGAACAAGATGTTATGACGAATTGTCACCTTTGTGGTCTTCAAGAAAGTGTATGGCTCTCTAGACCGACAAACGCTATTTTAACTTTTAAATGTATTAGGCGTAGACCTCAACACCAGGAGACTAATAGAACAAAAACTTTTAGGTACCATATCCAGAATAAAAATCCTAGGAGAACTTTCGGAACCATTTGAAGTCAGGATAGGGGTTCGACAGGGTGATGGACTCTCACCAATACTATTCAATTTAGTACTTGACAAGATAATGAAAAAATGGGAAAACACTTTAAAGAGAGAAGAGTGAAAGGCATTAACGTGGGGCAAGGAAAAGGAAGATTTGAAGTGAAATGCCTAGCCTTTGCCGACGACATAGCCTTGATAACATAAAACATTACAGACGCAATAGTCATGCTGGAAATATTACACAAAATATCGGAAAAATAGGACTGAAGATCTCTTACGAGAAAACAAAATTTATAGAACTCAGACACAATAGTGAGAAATACATGAAAACAAGGTATGGAAGAATCAAGAGAGTTGATAAATTTAAATATCTAGGAGAATATATTCAACCAAACGGATTGGACAACACAACAAACAAAGAACGAATAAAAAAACTGCAAGTTGCTCACAGAATTACACAAAATCATTACAATAAAAGAACAATATCCATCCAAGCCAAAATCAGGCATTGCAACACAGTCATTAAGCCCGAAGTTACATATGGATCGGAATGCCTAAAGATGAAGAAGAAATGGGACCTGCGAGAACTGGAGAGGAAAGAAAGAAATATTGTGAGGAAAATCCTAGGACCATTGAAAAACACAGAAAATATTTGGATTAGGAGAAAAAATGAGGATCTATATAGGATTACCGAGAAAATCACAGCTACGATGAGAAAAAGAAGATTTAAATTCTATGGACACCTAAAGCAATTGGATGAAAATAGATTAACAAACAAATATTCAACTATTTTTCAAAATTAAAGCACACACAACAGGAGGATGGTTAGAGGATACCAGGAGGGATGCGGGAAATATTGAAACAACGGAGGAAGTGGTTCACAGCAGGGAGAGGTGCAGAAAACTGATAGACCATACAAGATTTACTGAAGACCAACCAACACAAAAACAAAGAGGGTGTGGACGAAGAACAACGACGAACAGTAGGGGAGAAACTAAGGAAGTCCTGGGAAGAAAGAAAGAAGAACAGAAGGTCATCGCGGTCCGTAGTTGGCCAAATTTAAAAAAAATCACACACATTCTAACATTAAGCACTTCGGTATACCTCCTTCTCTTCCTCAATTCAATAATATGACGAACTATCAGATTTTCTTAATTCGGTAGACAGCAACTCTGTCTTCTTATAATTCTCCTTGATATATTCCATATACTCCGGTCAGGACGTCCCCTAATGCAACAGTACCGAGGAACATCGATTTCCGAGGTCATTCAGGGTCACCAAAGTTGCCATTGCCTTCAGTCGAGGCAAAAGTCCAACTTTATCCGGCGCATTGCGATATTTTAAGTCCCGTGAAATATGTACAGAGGTTCTTTAAAAAAAGTCCTTTCAAAAAAATAAATGAAAACCTATCCCTTTGGCGTAGTTTCAGAGAGAAAATCCTCTCTGTCCATCGCAGAGGACGAGGAAAATATCAGTAGATATGACATAATTAACATCAGGTCGACGTCTACAGATTCAAAACCTCTAGAGAGAGAGGGAGTTTGCATCCAATATATATATAATATTACACTATTCACCCCAGCAGATTTTTCAAAGAAATTGGTATATAAATTGATCAGACGTGGACTTTTTTAATCATGATGAATAATATAAGGAGGAATAAAATATCTTATTTCAAATACTTTCCACACAAGATAAAACTTAATAGAGAATTAAGAAAATAGAATTTCAATTTCTATAATCTTCAAGTTCAACTTCAAATCTTCAAGAAAAAGTTCAAATAATCTTACATTTACGTTACATAACGTTTACATAACGTTACATTTACGTGCTTGTCTTAATTATTAATTATTTAATAAATGCTCAAAAAAATGAACTAAAAAGTCGAGAAATCCTCTGCAGTTGTATGGAGTAACTTCACAGGTGTAGTAGTTTACATAGTGATTAAAACACCTCCATGAATTCTAATTCTAAATTCTTATAAAAACGTTTGTCTAATCTGGTAAATATATACATTTTTTATCATAATTTAGGCCAAATGTTTTATAATATTCAAATGCTAAGGAAGCTCAACGTTATGAAATAACTTTATTGTGGTGAGTGGCGGAATTCTAAAATGTTCCAACTTTTAAAATATTTTTTTTTAATTGGGGGTGACGAAAATAAAAAGGTAAGCTCAAATTTATAAAACGAACCTGGTTTACATGTCTGTTAAAGTTATATGATTTTTATTTGAAAGGAAAATGAGCTTGAATGTACTAATGGATAGTTTAGAGAATCAAACTTTGCATGCGCCGCGGCCATAGCGGTCATAATATTCTTGAAAATCAGCATGTAACCCCGAACTCCGCGTTGCAGGGTGTTACTCAAATATAACTATTTCACTGCACTACAAAGTGTATTAGGTTCATATTTTTTCGTATCTGAATTAATGTGTAAATTTTACACGCCTATGAGCTTAGTATTTGTTTGAACTCAACCATCACCCACCAAAACGACCTTCCGGATGATTACTCTATAATACGTTTATGAATAATTGAACTAGTTATAACGAGAATAAGACTATAAATAGATTTTAAACTGACGACCTTAAGGCTGCCATCTTAAAAATAATGAATAGTCGACAAAGTAAATCCACGCTGTCACGATCATCCTCATTTTATGAAATGACAAAAAGTGCGCCATTTTATTTGCAGAAATGGGTTTCCCATTGATTTTTGTATGCGTGTGCATATTACAAAATGCGCTCGATGAAATGTTTGCGTTGCCGCAGCAACGTAAACAACGGTTTCCAAGCACATGTTCATAGGAAAACAAATATTTGAAATCAGATCTCTTGTGGCCTCCAGAACCGAAGCATTTCCCTCCTGAAAACATCCAGTATTTAATCCTGACTTTGGCATGTTCAAAATTGAGACATTCCCTCCACGGATCCTTTTCCTCTCGCCTCCTCTCCCTTCCCATCCCCACCCCAAACCCTTTTCTCAATCTCCCCCCTTTCCATCCGCATACCCTGCTATTCCGCATTCCCCAAACTTTATCTCCCATCTCATTCCGGATTCCGCTTTCGCCTCGTTCCATTCCCTACTCCCACCACCCCATTAAACCCACCCACCCACCCCTCCCCATACCTTCCTCACTCGGCATTTCCACCCCAATCCCTCCCTACTGCGAAAAAGTTACTCCTGCTCCTGTCATTATTGATGTTAACATCCTACTTCTCTCAGTTTTTTTTCTAAGTTAAAATCTTTTTTTTTCGTTCTCTCTCCGAAGTTGGCTCTTGCTGTTATGTCATTCAAAGGACCTATGGTGCATACTTAAAATGGGAACAGTTGTCATAGTTTTTTTCACACACACTTAAGTTTTCGTGGGAATTATTTTCAACAATATTTGTCTTCTGGATAAAATCAGCTACATTTGCAAATTGATCTGAAGTTTTATTTGGACATTCTAACCAAAAAGGATAAAATAATTGCTGAGAGAATTATAAAATAAGTGTGAAAGGTAGGAAGTGAGAGAAAATATCAGTAAAACGAAGGTTATGTGGTTTCAGAGAATGAGGAGAAGGAAATCAGTCTTGTGGATAATCAAATTTTTGCTATCCACTCCTCCTGTTCAATCATTGCTGAGAGCATAAGTAAATCAATGTGTTAAGTATAGAATGAATAAGAAAATAAACAAAACAAAGCTTGAGGTTTTCAAGAAAGAGAAAGACCAAGCGGAGCGTTAAAATCAAGAGAACAAAAACTAGAGCATTTAAAACGGTTTACTTATCTCGAAAGCGTTTTAGACCAAAATAAAAGCTGACCGCTGCTGCTGCGTAACGACTCGACGTTAACAAACGCAACACCTCTCGTTTTAGTCGTCAGATGTGTTGCTAGGTGGCACACCTGTCTCTCGTTTCGATCCGTTGAACGGTTTCCGCAGAATAAAATCAGTCCGGTCTTTTTTTTATCACATCTTGTAGTCAAATTCGTAGGGACATAAGGAGAATAATCACGCTAGGCAAAGAAACTATCACAAGGAGGATTTAATAGATGACAGGGACGCTGAATAAGGAAGTAACGGCTCATCAAAACTTTGATACGGGTCGTAGTTTTGTGTGGATCAGAAACATGGTCTATGCAACAAGATGGTTAGGAATAGATTCGGTGAGGGTGAAAGAAAGAGAAAAAACTTGACACTTCCACACACTTTAAATGTTCTACGACCATGGTTTTGATGCTGCGTATCATCATCAGGTGGGATGATGAAACGCAGTGACATGATCGAAACCATGGTCGTGTTGCATTAAAAGTGTGTGGAAGTGCAAAGTTTTTTTATCTCTTTCTTTCACCCTCACCATGAAGGAATTCCACAAAGTTAAGCCTGAAACTGTTAGCTTTATAGATTCGGTGGCTTTACATATGTGGGAGTGGAAAAGGATTGAAAAGGTGAAGTTGATAGAAAGGAAAACTAACAAGGATGTGCTGGTCATGGTGTGAGGGGAGGAGTGAGGATTGTTGGGAGATATACAAACGAGGCAGTAATAATGATTTCGGAGCGCTTTAATTGGCAATGGGATGTTGGAGAATACTGTGTTATAGAAGGTAAAACGTTGGGCAAGCGAGTAAGGGAGAGGAAAAGAGAATAGACTCGTGTTGGAGGGAATGTAGAGAGGAAGATATACTTCAATTAAATTAAATAACACTTAAATTTTCTGCAGTGTGTCAGCTTTTGCCCTATTAGTCAAGCTTATAGGAGTGCTCATTTTGAGTCCTTAAACGTCGTCTTAAACGGTAGATTACTTAATAATAATAATAGCATTGCCCGGGAAACATTTTGTTCACGGTCTTGGTTGGCAGGTTAAACATAGCCTAGAGCAACTTTTTGTTGTAATTTTTTTGCAATGTTTCTCGAGAAATATACTCATCTGAGTTTGCACCTTAATGATGACTTATAATACTCATTCCAAATTTTATAGATTGCTACTAATGCATAGTTGCAATCTCTTCTCAAAATCTCCTTGTTCATTAACCCACCATCTCTTTATCCAAATGTTGGCTTGAAATGGTTGGCAGGTGATTTCCTTTTGCCAAGTAAAAGCATGCGAATAATGGTAGTCTGAAGGTTTTTGAAATGCGGGTTTGAGGAAGGACGAAATGAGTAAATGGACAAAAAGAAAGAGAAACCAATGAATCTAGGCATGATAGAGGTAGAAAGGGCTGTTGGCAGAAATTCGCAGCAGACTGTCGAAGTAGATGCAGGATAAAAGCTTAATGAACGGAAGGTGCATTGGACCAGTGGTTGGCATAGTTTATAACTCAACTCCGGGAAGGGGCGGGCTAAGTGTCTTAGAAACCATTGGAATATAACTAACTATATACAGTGATTGACCCGCTCGTAAAACAGAACTCTTGCCTTCAAGCCCGAGCCTTGAAAGACTTACCAATCCCCGCATTTTACGCCATAGGATTCACGTATTTGGTTTGCTGATGTTGGTATTGCGTTCAAATCTCTCGTCTCCGTGTTGCAGTGAGTCTCCTGCGATATATTTTTTGGTTATTTCCATCTGTTTCCAGTGACATTACGCTTCTCTTAACTGGGACTTTCATCAGTAGAACTAAAATAATTACGGGCGTCCGCTATTCTTTTTTTTTATAACGGACCAGGTTGCGAAGGCCGTTGCTTAGTTTCTGGGAGATTAAAAGAAAAATTCAAATCAGTTGGCTAATTTGGGATTACTTTTACGTGGGTCTGGAAGCTTTTCCAAATTAGCGCTTAGGCAGGGAAGACTTCACTACATTTTTCGCGTTAAATACGGTTGACAACCTTAGTGCGAATTCGAGAAAAGTCCTGGCAAATTTTAAAAGCGGTCAGCGATATTAATTTTGTTCGAAACTTCTAACAACGAAACGTCGCGCGAAAATAAAGCTCAAGTAGGACGTCTGTACTTGACTTCCCACTCTCCTGTTTAAATTCCAAATTAAAAAGATGCGACACGTTGAGTATTTGTAAGCATTCGCAACCACATATACCATAAATGTGGTATGTATGGTCTGTCATATGCGATTCATTAAGATACAGTTTTAAAAATATTCTTGACAAAGAAAAACCAATACAAATGCTCATAATTAACCTTTCTTGTTCATTGTACCTGAATCATTTAATTGTTAGTATTTATTATTACATAAACTTCGTTACAATTAGGCAATTTTCCTGGTGGCAACGGTCCAGTCTGATCACTGATCACTCTTACAAAAGATGGTCAAGAGAATGGCATTTAAGATGAAGTTGACGTTCAGGCGTTTTTTGGGCATGATAACTCTCTAGTCTGACCAGAGGGTCCAGATTAGGTTCCAGTTGACATATCTAGAAGCCCTCAACCCTTGACCCAACCTGTGCGATTTTCGGATATCAGATCTTCCCGAGAATCCAAGGACGGCAGATTGGAATAAGGAACTGCCGCCCTCTTTATTAACCGGATGAAGTGTGAATTTTACTCGCCTTATTGGTCTCAGTATTATTAAGTTGGCTCCTCCTACCTCATTAATCAAACCCGCCTCCGGATTGGTAACCCACTTTGGGTTAGCGGGATGGACGAAAAATACTATATGCTCTCTCATCATTGTAGCGATAGATATTTATTTATTTTAGTACCTTTGTTGCAAGTACCTTTGCAAGTCGCCATTAGGGTGTGTAGCAGCGGGTGAATACACTTCAGACTAATTTCTACACGAATACGACCCTACCGTGGTCGGATAATGTTATCCTGATCCTTTATCGTTCGTGGAAAAAATGACCTCTTAAATCTATTTGTTCTACACTTTATTTCTCTAATTTTATTGACATGATCTCTCCTATCGTAGTACGATGGTGGTAATATATTAAATAAATTCAAATAAATATTAGACATAATATAATAATAATATTGAATATTTTATAATAATATATTCATTTTCAATGTTACTGTCTAAAAGACTTCCTTATAAATAGATATATAGATTCAGATTTAATCGTAAAATGAATACTTCCTGGTCTCACTGTGTTCGTCAGACTTCAATTTCGTCTGCAGAGTGAATGTCTGTAGACTGATCGCCAACCAATTTCTTGGCAAAAACTTTGTACTGATTTCCTCGACGGAACTGGGCTTTACGTCTGTTGAGACAAAGTAGTAACGTCGTCCTAACGGACACATGTTTCGTGAACCGGGTTTTCAACCAGTTACTGCGCATTGGTCAATAGAGACAGAGCGGACAACACAATTGTCCTTTCAGAACACGGCACGATCCAATTTGCCGAGACGAGGCGGGCTCTGTTACAAAAAAAAGCGAAGTGAGGTAGTTGTAATTTTTTTCCCTTCTGCGACATCTGGTAAGTCACGTCTCGTTAAGGCATATGGAGGTCACTCCCTCCATGCAGTCTTGCCTCTCGTTACTCTTATTCCCGCCTCAGGGTCCGACGGAAGGAACGGATGTGTTTCCCGACCTCGACTTTTCTCCGCATTAATGCAGAAGGCATACACTTAAGTCAATCAATGTTTCTTCTTCCTCCCTCCGCTCAGGTCTCCCTCTTTCACCTCAACCTTTTGGAGTCCGACTCCCCATCTCTCCTCTTCGTATTTTCTTTTTTGTTCCGTTTCCTCTTTCTATTTCGTTTTGTTATTTAATTTCCGTACACGTTTATTTCCCTCTGTATCCTTCCGCGGGGCCTACTTTGAGAAAAAAGCGGAGTCACCATTTTATATCGTACGTGAAATAGTTTAAAATACCCATCTATCGGGTGGTATCCCTGTTCCCGCGTTCTATGTTGCCATCTTATACGGGTGGCACGCATGATTTCGCCAAGAACAATTGGTCGGTTTGCTTGATTGACGATATTTTCCTGTGTTGGTTATTGTTTGAGTTGAAATAAGGAAAACGGAAGCAACAAACAGCAGTGAAAATGTTTGAGCTATCCATTTTATATAGATTAAGTTAGCACTCACCATGTATAGTAATTTTCTGGGTTCTTTATTACCAAATAAAATATGTATTAAGGTTTAATGATTTTTTGCGGGCGAACAAATATTCATTCACATAGAAATAGAGATAAGAAAATGGGAAAGGAACACACATAAAGGAAGTAGAAAGTACACATAAAGGAAGAATGTAAATAGTAATTTAAACGGAGAAGCGATATAGTGCTAGCCAAAAAAAAACACAAAGAAACATACAAATGAAACTCACACTAATTCCAAATTTTCGGTGGCCAGACCACCTTCTTCTGGGGAAATAAGGAACTCATAACCGTATACGAACACAGGTATATCTTGAAGGAAAGTCTCACGAGTGAGAATAATAATTTAAACGGAGAAGAGAGATAGCGTTGGAGATCAAAAACACAGAGAAACACATACAATTGAAACTCACGCGTATTCCGAATTTTTGGTGGTCCAACTACCTTCTTATGGGGAAAGAAGGAACTCTGCGAAAGAGTATAAGGTTGTATTTGTTACGAGAGACAAGGAAATTGTCATGAAACCGTTTAGTAGCTCGTGTCCATCATAAACCTACCTTAACCTGTAGATAGATGAAAATAGTAATATTTTGATAAATAAGTTATTAATTTTTAGTTAGTAATAGTTAATTAGAATTTAATGTCGCTCTCCATCGTAGTTTCCCGTTAATTGTTCTTCGAAAAAACTTCCATGTAGGCACTCATAAAAATTTCTGCTGCCTTCAATCTATGTGTAGACCTACATGTATTTTAAATAGGTGCTAAAGAATACCCCAGGATACTTTAAAACTTTTATTTAGCTTATTAATGTGATATTATTGTTTTGGCGAAGCCATGTACTCCCCTTTTCTGGTAACCTCTGGATGTTTGTTTAAATTCTCAATATTTTCCAATATCTGTTTGTGAAACCGTACCTTCACGAAAAATAGCTTGACAAATAATTGTATTAGTAACGAAGTGTTTCCTTCCCAGAAACTTGGCAACGATGTATCGCGCTTGAATCATCAATTTGATCGTATTTTATGGATTTTCTTTCAGAAATAATTGCGTGCATTGTATTACGAGGGTCATCCGGAAAGTAGTACCCGTTCGTGAAATAAGGACAGAAAAGTAAATATTAACAAACATAAAAAATTTTATTTGAAAGAGGATACTTTAAACTACTTCTCAACATAATCTCCAAGCAAATTAAGGCATTTGTCATAACGTGTGACAACTTTCTGTATTCCTGCTGCATAGTCCTTCGCCGCCAGCTCATTGAGATACAGGGTCACTCCTTCTTTAAGTTCTTCATCGCTGTCAAATCTTTTTCCTGCCAAAAAGTCTTTAAGCTTTGTAAAGAGATGAAAATCTGAAGGGGCCAAGTCCGGGCTATACGGTGGATGGTCGAAAGTTTCCCATTTGAATTGCTGCAAAAGTTTTTGTGTTATCCCAGCTGCATGAGGCCTGGCATTGTCATGAACGAGAATGACACCAGTAGACAATAGACCTCGCCGCCGATTTTGTATTGCCCGCCGTAATTTCTTTAATGTTTCACAATACGCATTGGCATTAATAGTGTCTCCACGGGCCATAAAATCAATAAGCAATACACCTCGTCGATCCCAGAAAATGGTTGCCATGAGTTTCCTGGTGGACAGAACTGTCTTGAATTTTTTTGGTTTGTTTGGTGAATGAGCATGATGCCACTCCATTGACTGTCGTTTACTCTCAGGTGATGCATAACAAACCCATGTTTCGTCACCAGTAATTATGCGAGTCAAGAAAGAGTCTCCTTCATCAGAATAACGTCCCAAAAACGTCAGTGCTGCAGCCATACGCTTGGTTTTGTGCTCATCTGTAAGCATGCGAGGGACCCATCTTGCACAAATTTTTGCATAATGCAGATGGTGTTTAACAATTTCATGAACAATTGTTCGAGAAACATTGGGAAAATGCTCACAGATGTCATCAATTGTGACGCGCCGATCGTTCCTCACGAATTCGTCAACTGAGCTCACCAGTTGGTCTGTAATGACAGACGGTCTCCCCGAACGCTCATCGTCGTGTGTGTTCCCCCTCCCCATGTTGAAGTTGCGACACCACCGCCGAACAGACGACTCGTCCATTACATTGTCTCCATACACCTCCTTTAATTGGCGATGAATATCACATGGGCGAACGTTTCTTGCATTGAGGAATTTAATCACTGCCCTCACTTCACAACTGGCGGCGTTCTCAATTTTTTTAAACATTGTAAACAATCACAGAAACAACACAGGCAATGCTAGCGTCACGCAACTTGGCTCAGAGAAGGCAGACAAGCCACTGAAGCTATCTGACCTCGTCCAGCGGCTACTCGCGTCGTCAGCACTTCATGCGGCACGAACGGGTACTACTTTCCGGATGACCCTCGTATTAACATATTAATGCCTCTTCCAGACAAAGCATCTCAGTTTTAATAAATTGAAATAAATTTTTAGCAACGGAAAAGAGACGTTCACAAGAGCTTCACATGGTAAATGCCGGCCAAATTTAAAGAATACTTCATTTTTTGTGCTTATACGTCGATGTTGAACACTTTTTTGCGTTTCCAAAATGAAAACTTTCATTCGTAAGTGTACGTATTTTTCTTGCCAGCAGGCTTGCCAGTATTGCGGGTGCCCCAGAAATATATTTATCCCTACGGAGAATAACTCGTTGCCATCCGTATCAACCACATAAATCGCGAAGAAAAGTTCATCAACTGAAAACTTTGATTTATTTTGATGAGAAAAGTTTTTTAAAAGTTATCGGTACCATGATATTTCAGAAGAAAAACGTCCTGCGGCATTGTAGAATGAAACATGTGCGTCGGTGATGTGATTTCTTATCAATGTGCTAGTGGAAAACCTTTATAGAACGTAAAGAAATGCCTCATGTTCCAACATTTTGTCCTTTCAAGGTGGTTCTTCCGTCATCAGAAGCATATGTAAGCTTCACTAAACTTGTTATATACGTAGGCAGTTGAAATTGTTGTCTTTTGTTTATCATTTCTAATATACGCCCTTGGTTCCTCATTTTTGTTTCAATATTTGCAATTGAAATGTGCTTATTACATATGTGCACTAATGGATTTATCAATTAAACCATAAATGGTTCATCCAATATAGAGAATAAACTAAAGCGTATATGGATCAGAAATATAACTAAAAAAACTACTAATAGGTCAGCGCCATAGTTTACGAAATACAACACGTATATATTCAGAATGTTTCAATATTAGTTTCGCTCAAGCTTACAGTGGCGCTGTTATTGTCGTAAAAGCTGGCAACCTTGCTTTCATTTCGAGTACGTTAGTTAACGATACCCATTTAACGGAGCGTAAAATTTACAATTACCTCTTTGGGACAAATTATAGAAATGAATTGAAAATGCACTTTTCATTCATTTTTGAAATTTTTATTTCTTTACGAATGAATGAATGGCGAAAGTTTCAACTTGTTGCCTGCCCCCCTCCAAGAGTCCTTAAATGAAGTATTGGGACATCAGACAGAATTGTCGCTAATGATTCTTCCATTTTAATTCAAAAGAGATACTCAAAGAGGAGAAATACTCATAGTTGTTGAGGAACATTTTACCAGATATATCTTAATTTGAAGAAAGACCACCTTCGTGTACACTCCTTGGAAGGCAGTTCGCTGCCGTATGCCTTGATATTGAATTCTTTGAAGGCCTTCCTTTATAATTGACTGCTATTTTGAGAAAGTCGGTGGAGACAACCACACAGGTGGACGGAATTGAGTATCATTCTCTGAAAGACTATTTTTCTCTCGTTTGCGTCCTAATTCTACCATAGCGTGTCCGTATTTCCTCTCTCTCTCTCTCTATGCTTGTGTTTGTATATATGTGTATATCTTTATATACGAAAAAAGTATACATATACACACTCGTTTAAATAATTTAGCGTTTAAATGATAGTGTTAATCTAATTAGTATAACATGCGTGATTTAAAATAGAGTATACCATAATATAGCATATTCTAGAAAATAAAGAATAAAATGTTTGCTATATTGTGTTAAATTTGAGTGCTTATCGACTTGTGGAAATCCCGCATTCCTCAGTTTGGAATGCAGTCTTATCCAAAGCCTTCTGTTAACTAAATCAAGGAGCAACCGCGTGATCAGAGTTTCTTTTTAAATATCGTCATTTCTCGAAGATTTTCATTCGCATTCCTTCCACTTTCTCCTTTCTTTCTCCCTCCCTCTTTTTAATTTTGAAGACTTCCTCCTGTCTTTTCACTCGGGGGCGTCTCCTCTTCCCCTCGTAATCCCTCTACCCCAAACTCCTATTAACAGTTAATCTAAGTTGGCCAACTTATTTTCACGACGCCCCGTGGGTGCGAAAGGGGTGTGCTTCCGAGTTGGCTCGCTCTCGCCGATTGATTAAGGGTGAAAATCCCTGGGTCTTTACTGGTGGCACGGGGACCAAATATAAAAATATATTTAATTTTTTTTTATCTTTTCGAGACCGAACGGTTCATCATGTCCTGTAGAATTTCATCAATTCCTAACCACGTATAATTATATAACGTTTCGGTAACTACCTGGAAGTACTGTGGTGGCCTTCGAGCTTCATCCTTGAGTAATTTGAATTTCTAAAGTTTGAATTGATAACACAGGCCAACAGTGGTTTTGGTGCCGGAGCTTTTAATGCGCATTTAAAGAACAATTGGGGTGCTGAATCCAATTATGACACTAGTTTTTCCAATCAGCTATAGTTTTCAAGATATAAATATGTTGTTACTTACGTAAAAAAATCTTCTACATGATGATATGGGAATATTATATTAATAATTATCTCATTGGCCTACAATATAGAAATATACATAAAACTTATTGACAGTTTATTGAAAATAAAAGGAACACCGCAGAGTGGTTATAAATTAGTATACTTATAGATTTATTTGACTTTGAAAATTATTTTCCGGAATATATCAAATATTAAAACAACTAATCGTAAGATGTGCCATATCTAAATAAGTAGAGCTGTTAAATAAAAACGGATTTCATATTTGGATTCAGCTCTACAAATATAGTTAAAATCATCACCAAGATTCCCGCCACCAAAAAAAAAGAAGTTTTTTTGTAGGCCTGTGTAATTAGTTTTCTCCGACATAGATTACCCGTAAATAATGATTTCCTTTGGCGACTGATTATTATCTTGATTGTCCTACTAAATTGAGGATTTTGTTTAGAATCTATTTACCGTTTTCGGGTTCAATAAATCTGTTTAGTTAGGGATCTTGACTTTGTGAAGACTAACTCGACGTGACGGGTATAAGGATTTGCTAATTGAATCTTAATGTTTCGTTTTTGTAAAATAAATAAATAGAAGAACCTCAATGTTGCATTTTTGGGGTGATTGCTCATAGTTTCTTCTTGATTCTTAAGGGTAAACGATATTGAGACACCACCGTTTCGTGGTTATTGGAAAGCAACTGAGTAATCATTTGACTTTGGTGGAAATCAACAAATGGAGACATATTGGAATTTCTAAAAGAATATTTAGGCTTTGCGGTTGTTGGAAAAAATGGCATTGTATTAAAAAAAATCCCTTGTCATTCCAAACGTCTAAGAAATCATTCTTATAAGCTGATATTAGTGCATTTTCAAGATTGAAGTATAGTATAGGAAGACTGTATCCTAGGAAATAATTTTTCGAATGTATTTTTCCCGAGAGACACAAAAGGGTTTTATGTACCCAGTGGTCTATAGAAGAATAGCTGCGTTATTGAGTTGTATTCAAAAATCTATAAGTTCAGGGACACATAATGATGACTGACTGTTTGGTAAGTTATACAGCACAATTCCTCATCTTCAAGGCTAATACAATTGCCAGCATTTGAGAGTGAATCACAGCGAGGGTTTTTGAAAACCAGCTATTCGGGTGCAAACGAATATTGTTGAAGAACCGCGAGCCTTTGCAATGCGAAATAAACAAGTGATGTCGTACTGTAGTATTACGTTTGTGTGCTATTACCAAACTTTATAGAATTCATCATAAAAATGCAAGCGGTGTCCGCTTTCTGAAGAAGACTTGTCGAGAAACACGGCGGGTTATTACGTGGAGTAGCGTTGATTATTGAAACAGACGGAGAGGTTGCCGGCCTCAATGTAGTAAGAATGGCATAAGGTACAAGAGAGGCAGTCATTATTAGGTAATCTACCGGTTAAGGTATGTTTTTGGATGGACACAACTATCAAATAAATATTTTGTAACTCCAAACAAAACCCAATCCAGCAACCTAATCTACATCATGTCCCTCTTCATCTCTGTGTAATCCTTTCCTTGAATGAATGAATTAGCTCCAATAGCCGTAAACAGTTTACCTTTCAACACAAAGCACAAATAAGGTTAGTTGGCAACTGCCAACAAGTCAAAGGATGGAAGGGTAACAATGGATAAGGATAAGAAAGGTGAATACGAATACGCGTATTTCGGCCACAAAGTAGCCCTCCTCAGCGTACTGAAGGTGAATCGCCACGACAACACAAGTTGAAGTGAGGTGTTCGTGTAAGGTGGGAGTGAGTGTTCCTCACTTCAACTTGTGTTGTCGTGGCGATTCACCTTCAGTACGCTGAGGAGGGCTACTTTGTGGCCGAAATACGCGTATTCGTATTCACCTTTCTTATCCTTATCCATTGTTACCCTTCCATCCTTTGACTTGTTGGCAGTTGCCAACTAACCTTATTTGTCCTTTGTGTTGAAAGGTAAACTGTTTACGGCTATTGGAGCTAATTCATTCATTCAATACTGCTAGCCGTAAGAGCTCAATTCTAGTAATAATCCTTTCCTCCCTTCTTCCCGTCAAACATCCCTATCCTGTTCCTACCTTTTCCTCGCTTGCCCAACATTCTCCCCTCTATTACCTTCTTCAACATCCCACTGCCGCTCAATACGCCTTTCATCCATTTTTCCTGCCTCCATAGGATTTCTCTCAACAAACCCCTATCCTCACCCACCATCTCCAGTACTTCCTCATTTGTTTTCCTTTCGGTCCATTTCACCTTCTCCATTCTTCTCCACACCCACATTTCAAAAGCCTCCAGTCTACGTCTATCCTCCTGCTTAAGCGACCACGTTTCCGCGCCGTAGATAGCTACGCTCCATATCAGAGTTTTTACGAGTCTTATCTGTGTACTTATCTCCCTACTCAACGTCCCCGTCATTAACTCAGGAGAGGCAGTACATGATATTTTTCGAAGCTCTAGTGACCGTTGAGGTTTATTTGTAAGAAGAAAATTTGAATTGGAAGAGAGGCAAGTTTTTACAAACCTTCAGCGCGTTACTTCAGAGTGAGAAATGCGAAGGAAGAGGATGTGGGAAGCGGGACTGATTTCGGGAGACGTGTGGGGAGGGAGTATGGTACTTGAATTTTAACAAGTTGCACAAATTTTCTGGTGGTTTAAAAAGAAACGGAGGAACATGTTTGAAGGAGAGATTTTTCTTATCGGTCAGACTCTTTGAGTAACTTTACCCCCGTCCCACCTTAAAAATCCAGAAGCGACCACGATTCAGTGGTGGTGTGCGAAAATAAAAGACGGTGCATGGAGCGTCGTTGAGGGAAGAAGAACAAATGAAGCGCGCCGCCGGAAGGAGAAATTTCTGTAATTTATTTTCGGCATTTTTTTTCCATCCCTCAGCGTGAAAAGTAACGTTTTGCGCAACCCTCTTAATGTTGGGCTTCTACGTGCTCAATTATTTCCCGAGTACTATTGCATCCGTTTCATGACCGGTAAACCGACCCTCCACCAGCCGGTGTCAAGAACCTTCTCAGTGGCGGTGATTTTCGCTTGCTGACACGCAAGGAAGTCATTTCCGACGGTTTTTTTTAACGAGACACACCTTTGCGTATTAGATTCACTTTAAGCGGCGGAAATATTTTTTTATTGACTCTTTATATGACCTGAAAGATCCAATATTTGTTCCCCAAAGAATACTTTTTTTTTCAAATTACACATACGAAATTAATCATGGTTGCTAATTAAGTCGAATAAACCGTTCATATCACACATCACATTTCCCCAACAGTCCTCCGTAGGCCTGACGGAAAGTCTCACCTGATCTTTATGGATCCTAGGGGCAGCAAGTTGGACGATGATTTTTTTTAAGTTTGACGTGCGTGACGTAAAGTTACCCTTTGTTGAAACGGAAAATCAGAACCAAAGTTGACATGAATTAAACTTTTCAGTAAATTTTCTGGCGCTAGGTTTCCGAAACGTTTTATTCTCAATCGGCTAGGGTGAGCCAAGTCCATAAATTGGACCTAAGTGTTGGTGAAATGTGAGAATAATCGGCCTTCAAATCATAAGCACCGGTGTTCCTATTCGTATAGAGCACTTCCACTCAACCTTCCTTCAAAGGACATTGGAAGTTTTAACAAAGACATCTCCAATGTTTGTACATTCATTTATTGATTATTTATTTTAGGTACTCTTCTGGTTAAGGTATGTTTTTGGATGGACACAACTACGAAAGAAATATTTTGTGACTCCAAACAAAACCCAATCCAGCTACCTAATCTACATCAGGTCCCTCTTCATCTCTGTGTACTTCTTTCCTCCCTTCATCCCGTCCAACATCCCTATCCTGTTCCTGCCCTTACCTCGCTTGCCCAACATTCTCCCCTCTATTACCTTCTTCAACATTCCACTACCGCTCAATACGCCTTTCATCCATTTTTCCTGCCTCCATAGGATTTCTCTCAACAAACCCCTTTCCTCACCCACCATCTCCAGTACTTCCTCATTTGTTTTCCTTTCGGTCCATTTCACCTTCTCCATTCTTCTCCACACCCACATTTCAAAAGCCTCCAATCTACGTCTATCCTCCTGCTTCAGCGACCACGTTTCCGCGCCGTACATAGCTACGCTCCATATCAGAGATTTTACGAGTCCTGTCTTAACCTCCCTACTCAACTCCCTCCGTCATCAACTCCCTCCTCCTTGAGAAAGCCTCCTTGCCTAGCGTAATTCTTTTTTATAAATAAAGCATTATTATCATTGTGAAAGACAGTTAAGGCCGTGAAGTTGGTAAACCACATTCATTATTAATAAGTAACAACAAAATGCATGCATATTTAAGGCTCCACAGAGATTATGTTGTCTATTCAACTAAAAGCGATGGTCGGTAAACAGTGATAGCACATTTTTTATTTGCAAAACTGAAAAAGTGTAAAACTTGAAGAAACACCTTCGTGAAAATCGTTTTGCAGAAATCACCAAAGCGAGCTTAAGTGAACTGAAAACGTTTCAACTTGCAACGACTGCCGATGATGGTGATACTGGAGTGAAATGAATTAAACTTGTGCCAAATTATCTAAAATTAATTTTGAAATATTACGTAACATTAAGTTTTTTTTATTTATGGTAGAGAAATATATGTCATGATCTTGTATTACTGAGCAATCTGTATAGCTTTAAAAAAAACTGTAATATCTTCAGTAACAATCCGCTTCAAGAGATCTAAGTCCTCCTATACTTAGCAGCAATTTCGATTCAATATTGAATCCATCCTGGTTTCATTAAATGAAGACAATTCAGTTTGAAACGGCTTTTATAGAGTCTTAGCCCGATTTTCTGGTATCCATTGAATGCCAACAACGCTGACACAACAACCGATTTGCTTTTTCCGGATTCTCCACGTCCCAGTCGCTTGAATTCAGGCTTTTGGAAATGATATTACCGTTGTCTAATTGCGTATTTGACGCTGTTCTTCTTGAAACGGAAATACCCGTATTTCATCTGCTCTGTTTCAGTAGGTATTTTAGATTGCATTGTATTCCTTCGGCATTTTTTTTCTTTTGTAAATTTATTTTCAAGGTCTTCCTTTCCTCCTTGTTCAACCGCGTTGATTTCGTTTTTACGGGGAGTGCTGAAGTGGGAAACCTCGCCATTTTACATGCACATTAGTATCACTGCCATCTTGAATAGGATATGAAAATAGCGATCCGTCTTTTATGAATGAGATTCCATGTCTTAAATCAGGCGTTCACACCATGCACGATTTTGTCCTTTGTCAAGTTTCTCAATATTCTCCATTAAGTTAAAGGGTAGAATCTAATTCTCATATGGTGCAGCCAATCCTCCTCATGCATTTTTACAAAATCTTGGTTCAAAAACATGGCAGTCATTTCTTTTAACTGGTTGACGGTTTTTTTTAAAAGATAGGTAAAAATAAAATAGTAAAGCGCGTAATATCACCTTTTGATTGGATTTATTAGGATCAATTAGGCGTGAAACTCAGAAGAAATAAGATGCCGACGAACGAAGATGAAGACGAACCTAACCTATGTTACCCTATGTACTTTTGCCTTATTTCTGCATTAAAATTAGGTTTTTTCATTCGTATCGCCTTGGCGTTATGTGTCTACAAAGAAACGAACAAATTAATTTGCGGATATATATATATATATATATATATATATATATATATATATATAGAGATGATTTCTTCGAAGTAACACGGAAGTGTTGAATAAAAAACTTATACAGTAACACACAGCACGAGAACACATAAAAAGAACACTCACAATAATATCTTAATAATTTCGACGGACTCGAACTCCGTCTTCTTCGGAGATATATATATATATATATATATATATTAAAAAAATAAATATTAATTCATTAATAATTAATATATATATAAATAAATAATGGCGCAAACCGTTGAAAATATTTTTGTATCCTTTGAACACTTGGCATCAGAAAACATCTAATCTAATTGCAATAAACCTTGTTTAAGGAATACCACAGGTCAAAGGAAGACGACGTGGCTTTCATGCACGAAATTGTTCGTGATGAGGAAAAAACTTGTCGTTCCATGATTCATGAATTGACGAAAGGTGAAAAATTGATGATTTCCTTCGACGAAAACTCATAAACGGTTTCGATCCGACGGAAAAGTGCGATCAAATTAGCGGCGGCCCCAATCGCCGGTGGTCATGCGACTGCCCTTTCCTATCTCGCGCCGATCCACGATGGAAAAAATAAATGAACGTGTGTGCGTGGAGGGAAGGGGGATTCATCGTGAGGATCGATTGAATTCAGAAGGATCCAGCCATTAATAATGGTTGCCCACCATGGTGCCTCCGACGCGAGCTTAACCTCCTCTCCCCCTCCTCCTCAGAAGAAACCCTTATCGACCTCAAGGTGGGGGCTTTTTAAGGTGTTTTAGGAAATGGGAAATCCAAGGTTAAATGCAGAAAAGCTCGATAAGGATTCGGGCGGAAATTAGCTGTCCCCTTGAGCTGCTGCTGCTGCTGCGCGGTGCCAGCCACGACGTGCACGCGATGATATATACCCTTGGCTCAATACGTACCCTTCTCCCAGCACCATCACACTTAAAAAAGCACATCCCGACCCTGACTCGCTCATCTTCGACGAGTCGTGTTGGCTTATCGCACCCAATTTCCTCCCTTTGTAAGGCCTACCAAATATCCTACCGAATCTTCCCTACTTCACCAAATAATTTCCTTCATTTTTGTACCCCAAATTTTGTACACACTATAGGGAGATCAAGGGAAAAGTATTTTTTTCAATTATGTATCGGAGATTCAACAGAAATTTACGCGTTTTGGGGTAACACTGAACACGTTTGGACCGTTCTCCCAACTTTGTCCATGATCTTTGCCAGAATGTGATAGAGATTTCTCGACGAAATTTAATCATTATTTGTTAGTCTATCGTTTAAGGTAGATTTTTTGGATGGTCGCAAGACTGTACGCTCCTACTTTTCGTAGTCTCGCCGAACCAGAGACCTTACGTCAACCCAAACCACAATAAACCATTCTCCAATTTCACATAATACACCTACTTCCATCCTCCCTTCATTTCGTCCAACTTGCCCATCCCATTCCTACCCATTCCTCGCTTTCTTATTATTCTCCCCTCTATCACAGTCTCCAACACCCAATAGCCAACTAAAACGCTCTGTATCCATTCTTCTTCTTATACCGCCTTTGGATTTTTCCAATTATCACCTTTCCTCCTTCATTATGCCTAGTATATTTCTTCGTTTGTTTTCCTTCCCGTCCAATTCACCTTTTTCATCCTTTTCTAAACGTCTCGAACAACTAAACAAATCATCTCAAAATACTACAAATTCATACCTATCATTCTACTTCAACAACCAAGTTTCTGATCCGCATAAAAACCACGTATCACACCTAAGTTTTCGGTAGTCTATTCTGAAACCTCTTTTAAAAAATTATATTTATCATTATTATTGATATCAGATAAATTGATTGAATTTCGATCATGAATGACCCACGGGGACGTATTCATACGACCGATTTTTAACTTATTACAGTGAATTATGAAAGGATTTTTTAACTATTTTCATACGGACGACGTTCTATACATTTCTCTCGCGAGATAGAATAAATAGTGGCTTCTTTCAGAACTTTTGCTGCCACCATACGTCGGATTTCATATCCTTCCGCCACCTGGATATCCGATGCATACGTATTTTGGAGTTATACGGAAGATCTTGCCAACGGTACATATTTTACCAATAGGTAGAGTGTTGTGCTAATGGCACGTGGGTGAGGGTTCGATTCCGGGTGACAAATCTGGGCACCCTCAGCTTCACCCAAGCTTGTGATTTTTCTGGCACCCAATATTCCTGGGGGACTACAGACGGCACAGGGGCTGGGCCCGTTATGTCAATGTATATATGAATACTCTGATATGTTAATATATATACACCCTGAAATGTGAATTTCAAACGCCGCTCTATCCTCGCCTAGCCCTATCAAACCGACCTTTGGGTTCAATGCGGTAATGTTGGTGGATTTATTTATTTAACAAAGCAGCCGAAAACGGGACAAAAACTTTTGCATTGGCAGACAGACAATACATATAATACACATCAAGAAAAAGAACAGGCGATAGCAATAAACAATAATGAAAAGTTAACACAATAATTTCAAGAACAGATATAAGATGGCAGCAGAGCACATGTGCAACCAGAAAGAGCTAAGTTACTATCTGGCGTTTAAGGAAGGGGGTGAAAGCATTGAGAGAGGAAGAGAGGTCCAGGGAAGGATGCTGGATGCTTAGGGAATTAATTGTAGCGGGAATTCGATGGAATAGGGAACGTTGAGAGACCGAGAGACGGAAATTTGGAATCTGCAACAGACTCAAGTTACGTGTTGGCCGAGGGGGGAACACGAATTGAGAATAGAGGAAGAAGGTCGTCGGTATGGAGAGTTCCGTTGAAGATGCTATGTAAGAATTTCATGTCACATAGCAATCGACGGCGGTGGAGAGGGGAAATACCAAGGGATGAGAGAGTAAAGTCCCGGGTTGTAGTTTTGAGGGGAGGGATGCGATAACGGGAAATGGCAATATAGAAATTAAGTGGCCTGTTGAGTGACTCTAAAGTAGTTGGGGAGGTGGTCGACCAGATTGGTGAACAGTATACTAAAATTGGGAGGACGCAACCAAAAAACACCGTCCTAAGGGCAAGGGGATCACGAACGTCAGTGTGGCGGTAAAGTAGACCGACTATTGCCAACGCTCTCCCGACAATTTAAACAAGTATATATTTTACCGCATGAAAAAAAGCCAATTTGTGAAATTTTTAATAGTAATGATTGATGAAAAAATAGAGGGGAATAGTTACAGCGGGATGGAATACGAGAAGCGCGTTATGGGAGTTGTCAGCGAAAGGAGCTAGGAGGGAAAGTAGAAAAAGGCAGATTGGAACGGAGATGTTACATAGCATAGTTAATAGGATTGATAGCCAGCGGTGATAATAAGTTAAAATAAATATTTTCTTGGAGGTAACTGTGGCGAAACTGAAATCGTTCGCTCTCCAATTGGGATCCGCACCACACATCAACCCTGTTCCGTTTCGATCGTTCGAATGGCGGTCGCCCTCTCCAAAGAGAAGCGAATGGAACCGTCCGGTCTGGCTCCAAGCGCACGTATCCCGACCCCCTTTCATCCTCAGCCGTGGGACTTCCTCTCCCGTCAAAAGGCCGAAAGACATCGGACTCGCATTCCAACGATGGCTAGGTCAAAAACACACCAAAGAATGAAAATCTATCGGACAAGGCATCAGTTTTAGAACTTCTAAGAGGGGAAAGGGAAGTTTGATTCGACGAATTAAACATGAAAATCATTTATGTATGTATACCGTTCAAAGCCGTCCTCTTTTTGAGTTGGAAAATCAAACAAAATTGCCTCATTGTATTTCTGTGACCACTTAACCTCATTTTATTTATATCCTTCACACTAACTTCGCATGGTTGCATACTTCTTTTACCTCTGTAACAAGTACTCTCTTGCAGGTACTTCTGTTCCTGAGACTTATTCTGTCCTTGTTGGTGAGGGTCGTGGAGGGAAGGCTAGTGGGTTTATTTTTCATTTCACTGCCTCTCATATTTGATCAGTGTAACCAACATATTTCCCTACCAAATATTTATATTAATATAAAACCGGCTTTCGTACTTACTGAAATTTACAAAATGTTGACCTTTACTCGAACAAAACCAATATTGCATTAACTGTCTTGGTATGTGCATAAGTGTAAATGTATGGAGATTACATTTTGAACAGATAAAACCTTAACACCCAAAACATTTCTTATCTTCGTCTAAAAAGACACAAGGTGATCGAAAACTCAACAAAATCTTCTTCAATTCCGCATGGATACTTCATATCGTCCATGATTTCGTTCTGCCTCCCTTCCTTGCGTCCTCCTATCTACATCAGCGTATTCTTCAGTATTCTATTGCCCATCAGAATACTCTGTGCCTATCGTTGCTGCCACCTTTCGGATTCTCTCAACAACCCCTCTCCTCCCCCATCATGCCTGCTACTTCATCCGTTTTCCTTTCCACCCATTTCACCGTTTCCATCCTACGCACCCATTTCTCAAAAGCCTCCAATTTATGCCCATTAAATGCCTTAAAAAATTAAAATTATATATATATATATCGTATATAAATAAGAGAATTATATATATAAAATAAAAGATAAATAAATTTCTATACAAAGAGCCGATACTCATCATCCTTACTCAATGTTCCTGTCAACGAAGTTCCCCTCCTGTCCCAAACGTAATTCTTCTTCTTGCTCCACGTGGCCATCTAGACCAAAAACTTTTCAAAGATAAGTAAACTGTTCCATCTCATTCAAGCTTTGGCTCTCCAATTTTAACGGTTCGCTTAGCCTTTATTCTTCTCGAATACTTCATAACTTTTGTTCCTTTTACGTTAATCTTCATTCAATGTCTGTTGTACTAACTTTTTTATGCGATCAGCAATAGGTTGTGACCCCTTTTCTAATTAAATTTGACCATCCCAAAACTACAATTGTTTATATGCATGCGAAATATAGTTGTAGTATATCAATTAATTAATAAGTCAAAATGTATGCATAAAAGGCTGGTGCCCTGATACTTGCCGCAACAGGCATTTACGTTGGTGTACGAATCGAAATGTACATGCACCCATAGACAGGGAAAGGGCTAGATTCTAAAATCAGTCAATGATTCTCTAGACTCAGAGAGTTCCTTTGAGGAAAATGAACAAAACTTGTCCATAGGACCGTAAAAAGAAATGTTACTGTCGAAGCCGTGAAGTTGAGTTTTTTTCACGAGAAATTTACTTTTTTTACACTCGGAAGCTGTAGAGCAAATCTAGCGAAAAATATTGCTAAATAGGCAACTATGGTCGTAACGACGCCACGGCAGTGTACCGATACTAAAGGAACAGCCCTGAGCCTGTAAGAGACGATAAAAAGCGGGTCGAAAGACAAGAGAAAAAAGTGGGCCGATGTGAATGTAGTGGACCGGTAGGGAATGGGGAGTGGGGGTGGCTCAAATTAGAGGCGCCGGCGGTGGACGGGTCCACTAATGGGGGGACGCGAGGACTGCATCCGCGTGAAAGAGAGGGGTTTCCAATCTCGACGACATCCTCACCATTCCCCTTCCCCTGGAGTCGACCCATCCCACCGCCCCCGTTATTGATTCATTCCGGGCCGACTTGGCGGGCGAAATTGCATCTTCATGAAGTGGCGGGACTCGGAATGTAAGGGAAGTCCATTGCTCATATGCACATATTTATAAAATATCCATGTACATATAGTCATTGAACTACGGTTGAGGGCAAATTTCTTAGACGCCTGGTAGAAAGATTGACAACTCGGTAATTCGTAATATAAATTGGTTTTTTAATTAGTCCTATCATAAATATATATAAAGTGTGTATGTATGTGCATATATGTATTTCCGTGTATGTGTGCATATATATGTTTATTTTTTACCAACGAAGAGGGGAGATGACGTTAGCCAAAAAAAATATAGAAAAATATAAAAAAAGACCCTCCCGCAAGTATTCCGAAATTCTAGTGCCAAGAGGGCAAATGTCAGAATACGTGTCTTTTACTATGTTTTTCTATATTTTTGTTGGCTGACGCCATTTTGCTCTTAGTTTGAATTATTATACTTTCGTACAAGATTTAAATAATATCTATATATACAGGTAATAATACCTGTATATAGTGTAAATGGAGTGAACACTAGTAGGCAAGCACAAAAACAGAAACATAAAAGAGGGACTCACTGGGTCTCGAATTTTTGGTGGTACAACCACCTTTCTCAAGAGATCCTCAAAGGTGGTTGTACCACCGAAAATTCGAGACCCAGTGAGTCCCTCTTATGTTTCTGTTTCTGTGCTTGTATCTACTAGTGTTAACTCCATTTACATTATTGCTCACGTCCGTGGGATTTCCACAAAAGTGTTATAAATATATATATATATATATATAAACCATAAACACAGTAATCAACCCGAAGGTCGGTTTAGTAGGTGATGGTAGAGCTCACCATGTACCAAGCCCGACGGCGTGTGAATATTCACACATCAGGGTAGGGGGGCCAGTTCCTTTCCCTGTGCCGGTTATGGTTTCCCAGGAAGATCTGATACCCGAAAAATCAACAAGCTTGGGTGGAGCTGCAGGTGCCCAAAGTGCCTTGCCCGGGAATCGAACCCGGGACCCTCCGGTCAGCAGTCCAACGCTCTACCCGCTAGACTACCGCGACCCGCATATATATATATATATATATATATATATATATATGGTTGTGTGTTAGTGTGTGTAGAGAGAGAGAGAGGAGCATGAAGATGAAAAGGTAAATAAGACAGAGGTGTCCATTATCACCAACATATATGTGAACAAAATGGTTAATGAGACAAGAAAAAAAAACTGGAGTTAAAATTAAATTTAGTGGATAATTCATAAAATAAGTTAGGTTTGCTGTAAGTTTTAGTTTGTCAGTCAGTCGAGGTGCAATCCCTTTGCTGACTGACCGACCCTTTTATGTGTGGTCATTGATAAATAATGTAATGTATCATTTTGTTATATTGTATCGTAATATATTTAGTCACTCTGGAATTTTCTTCTTTTTTTTAATGTGGTTATGTGACTGATTTAATTACAATTCAATAGTTAAATAGAAACACCAATATCAGTAGGATTTCTCTCCCATCATTTTCAATAGAAAATGGAAAGATATTCAAACTTCTTTCATTCATAAAAATATCAATCGAAATATCTCTTTCCGACCCGACAAGATATATTCTGGGGGGCGTGGACGGAACAGCGACTGTTTCCTAATACTATTTCCGTCTTGTGTTGATGGCTACCGTAAAATGAAGACTGCATGCTACGTGTGTTATCGGGTTTCATCATGTTACGGGACATAGAAGTAGAAGAATTGTGTTTTGCAAAGAGGCTTTCACAAAAAGGAGGGAATTGATGACAGGGACTTTTAGTAAGGATGTTGGGTGGATGAATGGTGAAGGATACGGGGTTTAGTTATGTACGGCGCGGAAACATGATCTTTGAAGCAGGAGGATAGACGTAGATTGGAGGCTTTCGAAATGGAATTGCGGAGAAGATTAAGTAGATGGAAAGGAAAACAAATAAGGAAGCTATAGGCAGGGTTGGGGAGTAGAGTGGACTGTTGAGAAAAACCGAAAGGAGACATAAAAGATGGAATCCGAGAATTTTGATGGAGTAGTATATGTTTTATTTTATTTTTTATGTTTTACTTATCTCTAATATATTGTATACCGAAATTTTCTGTGGCGTGGTCACCTTTTTCAGAGGAATGAAGGAGATCTATATGCATTATACGTGTGATTATGCATGTAATATACATATGTATATATTACATGCATACTCTCGCGTATAATGTATGCATAGATCTCAATAGATATGTATCGTCCTACATCCCTATCCTGTTCCTGGCCTTTCCTCGCTTGCCCAACATTCTCCCCTCTATTACAGTCTTCAACATTCCTCTACCGATCAATACAGTGCATTAATCAATACTGGTGCACTGCATCAATGTTTAAAATATGTATTTATAATATTCCCGCATACCTGTATTATTAACGTAAATGAATCAAATCATCATTAACCAGCTAATCCCTAATGCTTATCAGCAAGTACTGAAATTAGTCCAAATATAAAATGTTTTCCTATAAAATCAAATTAGTAAATAACAAATCTTTCGACAAAATGTGGAAATGAGGTGTATATTTAAGTCAAAACCATAATAATAAACAATAATAACTGTGAACATGAACATAAACATAACAATAACAACTGTGAAATAATTGTGAATTAACACTTATGTTTTATGTATGTAAAATTTCGTCCGAAAAATTCTCCCGTTTCTTTATAAGAATGGCTATTCCACGTACATGGTTTGTGCTGCTGGACATTCTGTTATTGTACCTTAATGTCATTTTCTTCATTTAGTCATGATCTTTTTCATGCTTATTCTTCAATTATGTCATTTAAATATTATTTCCGTCACTTATAAAATGATTCATCGTCACGGACAATGTGACTAGCCCCGTTGTGTAAAAACCAGTTCAATTAGACTTGTAATAATTTAAGGAAATACAGTTATTGTAACTGATTTTAGCGATGAAGTTTTGTAATAGAAGCAGATCTGCTCCATATTGAACCGTCTTGCTTGGTAACTTTATTGATGACGTTTATATAGACAGTTTAGATTGAACGGAGTACGAGCAACTTCTAATGAACATCATATTTTAAAGCTCCTATAAATTATCTTTCCGTGGTATTAACTCTCTCCTGTCAGATTAATAAGATCCTCGGCAGACCACGGAGGGGAGGGCGAATTAGAAAAATCAGTTAATCCAACGTCACTCAAAGCCAAGATTATCGATCCGGCCACCTTAATTCGCGACGGTCTTGTACGGTTAATTGACGGTTAATAATTTTGAAATTAAGTGACCCGCTATTCGAGGAGGGTTGAGAGATATTGTCCTGTCTACTGGCTCGCGTTCGCTTCACATTGACTTTGTTGTCACACTTTGGATGTGTACCACCGAAAGGCGTGCAGTTTTTTGTTAAAAACATGCACAATTAATAACCAAAAAGCTATTCATATGATATATGTGTATGTATGTATATATATGTATATATATGTATATATATGTGTGTATATATATATATATATTCATCCACATTGAAATAGAGATAAGGAAAATGGTAAAGAAACACACATAAAGGACGAACACAAGAGAGGTGGGGATGGCAGATGTGAGCAGATCACGAATGTAAAAATATTTTCCTCGACCGGGACTTGAACACCGGATCTCTCCACTTGCCGGGCGGATGCTCTAATCACCTGAGCTATCGAGGAAATCTGCGATCTTATAAAGCGCCAAAGTGCTCCGAATCATTACCCAGAAGATGGCGTTAGGGAGCTGTTACATTCACCAAAGGAGTAATTGACAAACACAAGAGGAGAATGGACAGTAGGTTAGCAAGCATACAACATCATAAAGGATAGGAACGGTGCGTTTCATGGCACGCATAGCCAGAAGAAGAGACGAGCCACATTGGCCAAATACACATTCAAACACGAAATACCGCCAAACGGCGAATAAATATTCATTCACATTGAAATAGACCCGGTTGAGGAAAATATTTTCATATTCGTGATTCTGCTCACATCCACCATCCATACCTCTCTTGTGTTCGTCCTTTATGTGTGTTTCTTAACCATTTTCTTTATCTCTATTTCAATGTGAATGAATATTTATTCGCCGTATGGCGGTATTTCGTGTTTGAATGTGTATGTGTATACATATATTGAAATCGTCTTTTTTTATTTGAATTTTAGTTGAATTCATCTTTCCTGCCACCTTTGGATTTCTACCAATAATCCTCTCTCCTTCCCTCTTACCATGCTTAGCTCTTCCTCGTTAGTTTTCCTTCTGTCCATATCACGCCAACATCTCTCACAAGCCTCCAATCTACGCCTATCATCTTTCTTCTGTCATCAAGTATCCTTAGCGAACACAAAACCACGCTCCAGATTGTTTATTTGTTCACTAATCATTTGTTTAAGTCCTTATTTTACGTCTTTCTCATTAAATTGCCCCTTCTTTGTGAAAGCCCTCATATTTCAACTGCACATTAATGAAAAATAATAAATATCAGAAATTGGACTTGCCAAGGATGAATGAAAGAATCATTATCACAAGTATACATAATCATTTACTTGAGAGGCTTTGGAAAGTTCCTAACGAATATTCTATATTACTCACCGTATAGGGTACCCCAAAGGTACATTCGTATGACAAAAATCAAGAGTGCCCTACCCGACACGCCACCCGTGCCGCATGCAATCCAGAACAGCTTTATATGCTACCCAAGAAGCAATTCTGCATTAGCATGACTAAATAATATTCCAATGGTTTAATATACGCATGCATTAATAATTATTTTAAAGTATGAATCACAACCAAAAGTAAAATCTAAATCAAAATCTGATGTTAAACTTGAAAGCTCAGTGGTGTTTAAGTCTCCTACCATCGAACAAGACGTCGCGACGTCTTGTTCGATCTTGACTCTCACCGCATCGACGCGTCGATGCGGTGAGAGTTTCTCAAATGCATTATCAAATATCCCAATTGATATTTGCCAAACTATTTGAGCATTCAACTAGAATTTTTTTAAGAAAAAGATGAGGTCATACTATTTATATATATATATATATATATATATATATATATATATATATATATATATATATATATATATATATATATATATATATATATATATATAATATATTCTTCTGATTTCATGGAAAATTTTGGCGGAAGAATACTATTCGTGACATCAGAAGTTAAATAACCGGCACAGGGAAAGAAACAGGCCCCCCAACCCTGATGTGTGAATTTCACACGCCGTAGGATTTAGTACTGGGTGAATTAAGAGTTCACACCGTTCAAACCGACCTTTGGATTGATTATGTGTATATATATATATATATATATATATATATATATAAATTTAGGTAATCTACCGGTTAAGGTAGGTTTTTGGATGGACACAACTATCAAATAAATATTTTGTACCTCCAAACAAAACCCAATCCAGCAACGTACTCTACATCAGGTCCCTCTTCATCATATATATGTATATACAGGGTTCGTCCGGAAAATAAGTGTAATAAGCTCATTGTCTTTTTTGACAAAAGGGGAGTCGTCCACTACGAATTTGTACCTGAACGACAAACTGTAAAAGCTGCTTTTTACGTCCAAGTGCTCGACAGGCTTCGAAAACGAGTCGCCCGCGTCCGGCCAGCGATCAAAAACATCTGGCGGCTGCATCACGACAATACGCCGTCTCACACCGCGCTTGTCGTGTCGGACTTCTTGGTCAAGCACGGCGTGGCAACGCTGCCGCACCCGCCCTACAGCCCGGACTTTTTTCTGTTCCCGAAGATAAAGAGGAGTTTGAAAGGAACGCGATACGGGACTTTGGACGCCGTCAGACAGGCCGTGACGACGTGTCTTCGAGAGGTTCCCGATGATGCCTTCGCGGGAGCGTTCCAGGAATGGGAACGCCGCTGGAACAAGTGTATCGACTCACAAGGGTCCTATTTTGAGGAATATTAGCATAAGATATGTAAAAGTGTAATACATTTTTTTTCTGAGCACAGTACACTTATTTTCCGGACGAACCCTGTATGTATGTGTATGTACATATGGACATATTTTGGACATATGTATATATATGTGTATATATATATATATGTATATATATATTTAACAGCGGATATAATGAACATTATCCATCCGCCAAAGTTTCCCAGGAAACCCAAAGGTTGGATACCAAACATTTTTCGTAGTTACTTCCATGCCGCTAAAAGCCATTTTTACACAGTCGAAAAGGCCAGTTAAATAAAAACTATCAATTAAGTTTGAGGGGGAAAATGCGTAGCCTTCGGATTGCGGTGGCACAGAAAAAAATGAAAAACTTGCTTGGACATAGATAGTTGCTCAAGAGGAACTGTTGAGGGGAATGGGAGAAGGAAACTTTCTCGTGGAAAGAATTCGATTGAAGAAGTTGGAAAACGACAGGACGTGTTCTGAGTCACGACGGGCTGATACTATCTATAATTTAAGATATTACATAATTCAAAAGGGGCATGTGTAAGGTATGGGAATTCCATAGAAAATTATGGATATAGTACATATCCGCATTATGACTGCATCTCCGTTATATGTTTTAAAAACAAAATGCAAGACTGTGAATTATGGAGTAATTTTTTTTTATCATTGGAAATATTTTAGGACTTTAGAAGAAGATGAGATCGGAAAATAGCTATCAAACATCGACTAAATTTTACGCAATATCCGTAATGGAATTATTTTAGAGTTGTTATTTTAGGTTTCATTTAATTTACAAGTGGTTTTTGTTTCATTTGAGGGATGGTCTGGAGACCATCAGAGCTGTGCTCTAGATAGAATTCCTGGTTGGATGGCCCGGGTTTGACTCCGGATTACGGCTCTTGGCACCCTCCCGTTTCTGTCAAATTGTGTCATATTTTCGAGTTCCAGATCTTCCTGGAGATTTATAGGCGAAACACAAGGATTAAGGAACTGGCAACCGTTATTAACACCCTGTGAAAGAGGTCAAAGGTCTTTCAGGTGTGGTGTGCCCCAACGCTAAACCTATCAAACCAACGTCAAGGGTCGGTTACTTGCTATGGTTTGTTTTAGTTTGATTTATTTCTGCGCTTTCGGTCTTGTTATGGCTCCCCCGACTTAACTCGACATCTGGACGCACAAGTTCACTGACCTGGAAGTGGTCAGTTAGACGAAGACCTTTCCAGTTGAAACACACATAACTCTAACCCCCCACGCCGCCAACATTTTAATGACGGACACCCAGTTCAAACGTGTGTGGCCTGGCAGTCGCGGCATTCGGGAGATGAAAGGAACTGATAGCTCAAAAAGAGGGGATGGAAAGCGGGGATTGTGCGCGCGAAATTAAATCAACCCCCACTCTTTTACATCCCCCAATCCCTCCCCTAATTTCCCCTGCCGCTACGGGTGTCGAATGTCCCCGTCGCGCGTTTTCACGGCGCGCCGGGGCGACTAATCTCGTCACCCCATCAGTCACGCCAGCCCGTCGCCTTGCCCGCGTGGAAGCAAAGCAAAACAGAACAAAAGAAATCAAAATGGTGTCTGTCCCCCGGGAAATCGGGACCGCAAAGCTCGGCGGAGTGGGGGGAGGGCATTCGATAAACGGCAGTGGGAAACTGGGGAACGGTATTTGTCGGGCAATGATGACTACTCACTCGACATCCGAGGTGAATTCCAGAGGATGCATGAGCATCGGTACAGACTAGGAATATGTATCGATACATTCCCGATTCGATAATTTAATCCGATATTAATATTCGATAGTATTCGTGTGTAAAGTTTGCCGATTACCGATTTTATCAATCATTTTCTTTTGATAACATCTTTTCCCCAAACGTAAGCATTTTTTCTTTTTTTTATATCGACAATGTGTTACAATACAAGTCAAATTCGATTTCTTTCATTCGATATTATTAATTGATTATTTATAGAAAGTTTCCACACTTTATATATTACACAGGCCTACAAAAAAAATTTTGTTTGGTGCCGGGAATCTTTGTGATGATTTTAACTATATTTGTAGAGCTGATTCCAAATATGAAATCCGTTTTTATTTAACAGCTCTACTTTTTTAGATATGGCACATCTTACGATTAGTTGTTTTAATATTTGATATATTCCGGAAAATAATTTTCAAAGTTAAATAAATCTATAAGTATACTAATTTATAACCACTCTGCGGTGTTCCTTTTATTTTCAATAAACTGTCAATAAGTTTTATGTATATTTCTATATTGTAGGCCAATGAGATAATTATTAATATAATATTCCCATATCATCATGTAGAAGATTTTTTTACGTAAGTAACAACAAATCTATATCTTGAAAACTATAGCTGATAGGAAAAAACTAGTGTCATAATTGGATTCAGCACCCCAATTGTTCTTTAAATCAGCATTAAAAGCTCCGGCACCAAAACCACTGTTGGCCTGTGTTTTCATTAATTTTGTTTCGATATGCATATATTTCAATACGGAGACCTTTTGATTTATTTTTAAATTCATGTACATAACGCACGTTTGCATAGCGAATAATGCAATACGGGATATTTTTTAGCGACGCGGGTGACACCTTTATTGGCGTTGCGGATATGAAAGAAAAGAGTATTAACTTTAACATTGAGATATCAATACTTCCAAGTTCATATAAATCCGGGAGATGCCGCGACATTATCCTTTAACGGAGTCATCCTCTCATATACATCACGCCTTGGCGGCGAATGATTTTACACTTGGAAACTTTATTTATTTATTTAATCCTCGTCCGAAAACACCACTTTTTGGCCTTCTACATCAGACTATTAACAGTGATAACAATGGACCAGATTAAAAACACCCAAGAGGGAGAAAACCCACCCAGGCGGGAATCGAACCCGCGACCGTGGACTGGCAGACGAGGACGCTACCCCACCGCCACCAGGGCCGGCCTTCTGCATTTTAAGGGTAATTAAGCATTACTTGATGCATGCCAACACAGGTATCATGCGATCCATCTCTCAGCAAATGACACCCGACTTTAGATAGCATATCTTTCACCCGATCAATGGATATTTGACGAGAACAGCTACCACCTCGTCCACTGTGGCGTGACGAATGACAATCGACGACCGAATTTTTATTGCTAATTTTTCCGAACATATAAAAGGCAAAGGAGATTCGCATCGACAAAGCCAAGAATTGCGGAAGCTAAAGCCACTGGATTACCTGGCCAACAGTTGGGCATCGCGTTGAACCAATGTGGGGTCTTATTGGTCAATTCCGTTCCATACGAATATTTATACACGCGAGGAATTTCCGAGCATGCCTCTGGAGGAATACTTGGGTAAACTCTCCAAGTCGATTAATGTCGAGCCTGGCCGAGATTATGACATCGTTTATATGATTTTTTCTTTTATATGAATGTCTTGTACTGTTTCGGTGAGAAATGTCACCCCAAGTTAACTGGGCGTTAAATGATATGCCTATCTTTCAACCAGTTATCTCTGACACTGCCTTTCTAATCATCTCAAAAAACGTCTTAATAGTTCTCCTCATCTAGCTTTTTCCGTTTGTGTCAATTTTCTGTTCTTTCCAAAGATTATTTGCATGTAAAGGTGACTGCATAAACATTGGAAATGTATGCATATTGGCGTATTGGAAAATAACTTTACACTGTGACGTACAATAGTTAATTGTTTACTTCTACCGGCTTCAGAGTAAGAACAACATTATTTTCAGCAGAACTTGTGAATAATAACGTTATCGCTGAGCTAAAACCGGCCTGGGCCAGACCATTTAGTATTAATTATGAGCTACAAAAGCGATTTATTTTTCATATATTTGCAAAGTCCTCAATTTTTTATTTTCCTCCACTCCTTCACACTCTTCTAATACCTCAACTAATTCCGTTATGTTTCCCGTAAGTATGGGTGGTATGCATTGTCAATGGAATAATAATTTATAGTAAAATTCTCTCCGTCATGAAAAATAATACAAACATGGGTGTTTACAATTTTAATCATTAAAAAACCGAAGACGTGACGATATTATTTTCAAAAGTCCACACTTTATGCAGTAGTTTCGACTGCATATGTAAAACTGATTTTTTACTATGAAGGATCCCCGATTAAGTGTGGCGGGTGGGGTAGTCACTATTTATGTCTATCCTCTACTTAAACGTAATGACATCTTCATGTCACTACTTATAGCTGAGGCGTCATTTAAAGGTGGGCAAACAACTGGAGTGGTTAGGACACGTGACATTCACCGTCTGCACCGGATCAGGTTGGACGAAAACATCGCCATCTCATTATTTGTTGCGAAATAGGTCCCCTTAACCCTTTATATTTTCGTAGCCGATGGAGAAGGAACCAGGTCCGTGGTCCTCTCAGTCGTAATTCGATGCTCTGCGAAATTGTATACTGCAAGCACCTTTGCGATGAGGTCACGAGATGACATGCCCCCAACGTCTGGAACAATTTTAATACCCAACAACTGTTCCTCTGCATATGAATAATAGTTAACCGTTAGAGGGATTGAATAAAGGAAAATTATACCTTCGCTAAGCTTGCTCCTCCGGCTACGTGAATTTTTTGGTCACTTCATACAGTTTAAAAAAAATAAATTACATAATATTTTCATATTTTCAGCGTTTTGAGTTCTCCGTCTTTTTTCTGACAAACTGCTTACACTAAGAAGTTTAACCTTTGCTTATTTCTCATCATACTTCCCCTGTATAAAAATATTTTTCTTTTACCTACTTGATAGAAGAAGACACTTGGCTTTTCCACTTAAAATACATTTATTAAGACCTAGTTTTCGTTACGGAGTAACATCTTCAGGTCCCAAATACCTCTATCAGTTGATTATTGTCCTCTCTTCGGAATAATTACTACTCCTCTATGAATTAAGCAGGTTGGCCATCCCAACGCCTCTCATTCAAAAGTAACATTGGGCAATAAAATCGGCATAAAATTGTCAATTATTCGCAGTTGACACGAACTTAAATATCAATCAGAGTAATCAAATATGATTATTTTTAATCAAATGTGACATTGGTAAAACTGACAGACTTGTCAAAGAAAAGGTGAAATTCGCATTAAAAGGTGACTCTCCGCGTAATTTATCCTAGATCCAACAGTGATGCCTTTCAGTCTTTAATCGCAAAAGGAAGTCTGCGTGTAACATATTTCTGTTTTGTCAGAGAGAGCATAGAACACTTCACTACATTGGAATGGCGAATTAGGAAGTCACCAAGACCCAAAGCCGTAAAATTTAATTTTCTTTCGAGAATCAAAGCTGCCATTTTATTGAAAAAAGAAAGTCCTCTGAAAGAATAATCGGAAGACGGGAAAGAATTTCCCGAGGGACTATTGGCTGCGTACGTTGCGATATATATGTACCTACTTGGTGCAATGCAGCGTTTGCTCTCTCTCTGCCTCCCCTTCTCCCTCCATGGGAGGAGTTAGTCCAGAGAGAAACGCGAGTGGAAAGGTATCTTAATGCGGAACAAATTCCCTATTAGTGTCCAAAAGAAAAAAACAACAATGAGACCTGCAGTCACGTCGTCCGCCGCAGGGACTATTCGCTCTCAGGATTTCAAGACCGGCGTTGCGAAGAGCATTACCCTCCTGCCAACGGATGGGAAATGTTTAATAACTCAACGTTACTGGAGGCTTGATTGGCTCTTTCCGGTGCCTGAATGATAATACGCAAGGTGCCTGGACCACTTGGGGCTGTGGAAGGAGACTGAAATGTTCATTTCGTTTTATTTGTGTAGAGGAGATTTTGACATTGATATCATATCATCATTCACAGTCTCACTAGTGTGTCTACAATATTAACTATCAACGCTCTTGGAAATATTCGTGAACGATAATTTATAAAATACGTTTAATTTGATAATTTATTGCCAAATATGCCTACCTGTGATTGAAGAAACTTTACTCGTATACACAATAATTGCCATATTATATATTATTTTGTTTGTGATTGCGTGTGTGTATTTATATGTATGCATGTGTCTATGTATATATATATATATATATATATATATATATACATAACACTTTTGTGTCTCACGGACGTGAATAATAATGTGTATGAAGTTAGCACTAGTGGACAAAGACAAAAACACACAAAAAAGAGAAACTCACTCGGTATCGAATTTTCGGTGGCCTAAGCCACTTTTCTCAAGGAAAAGGACAGAACTCTGTCAGGAGGACAGAGTTCTGTCCTTTTTACTATATATATATATACATATAAAAACACAGTAATCAACCCGAAGGTCGGTTTAGTAGGTGATGGTAGAGCTCACCAATGTACCAAGCCCGACGGCGTGTGAATATTCACACATCAGGGTAGGGGGGCCAGTTCCTTTCCCTGTATATATATATATATATATATATATATATATATATATGTGGTATAGAAGCACTCAGGAGAGCAATATAACGGCAGATTAGAACACAAAATAAAATAGATAACACGTAAAAGAACACTCACATTGTAGATTGTTTAAGCTTTCGGCCTTCTCTGAGGCCTTCTTCAGGTCAGATTCTATATATGTATATCTCCCTGCATTTTTATGTCCATCGGAATTTTTAGTAACACCTCTTTCACCTCTAGTGTTCCCAAGATGGTATGTTTAAAGTGTAGTCTTATGGACAATGATAGTAGTTTCATTAAAAAAACATAGCTTGAAATTTGAAGGAATACTTCTGTTGTCATGAAAAACGAACATATAATGGATTATTAAATTAATGCATTATTATTTTAAGTCCTAGGGACAATTTTGCAAGTCTAATCAGGACGAAAGTACTTTATTTTTTCTATAATTGGCACTGGTTTATGAATAGTGAAGAGCCGCTTAAAAACAATACCTTTTTTGATTAAGGGATGTTTTTGCCTATCATGGTATTTTTTTATGGATTCAGGTACCAATTACTTTTACCCTTCAAAAGTCCGCTTAGCAAGACAATAAATAAATACGCTTAGCGCCTAGCAGTACAAAGAACCATTCTTCTTCCATATTTCCTGATTTTATTCACTTCGTCCAACATGTTTGTTTTGTTGTTCCTTCTCTATCTCATTCACCTAACATTTCCTTATTTATACGTAGATCAGTATCCAGCATCCCATTGCCTCTCTCAACAGTCTCTGCATCTATTTGTCCTATCTTCTTCGAATTTCCCTCAACAACCTTTTCCCTCCTCCCCCACCATGCTTAGTGCTTCGTTTATTTTTCTTGTTGCCCATTTGACAATTTTCCATCCTTCTTCACACCCATCTGAAAAGGCTCTAACCTGTCCATATTCTAATGCCTCAGTGATCAATGTTTTGAGCTGCTCATTGCTAGATTAAATATAATTTAATAAGGTTTTAACATTATCTTCCTTACATATCTCCTACATGCCCAAATCTTTATAGTTAATTGAAACTAGAGATTTCATTATTCTCTTTTTCTCGTTATTTCCAAGATAACATGTCATCTTCTTGGGTGCATTGTCAAGAGGAGAAAGATAGAAGCCTATTGTATATACCATAATATTAAAACTCATATTGGAGAAATACTATCAGAATTTCATTTCATGACTTTCCACATATTTGGAGCCTGTCATGCATATTATAAAACCATTTCTTATATCCAGTAGTATTGAAATATTTGGTAAAAAGTCGCGAAAGGTTCGCCTGGAATATAATAATTTAATTTATTTCCTTCAGAAACGGAACTTAATTCCTTCATTCAACGCGAAATATGAGCCACGTTCATCAATTTTAAGCCGAAGTCGTCGTGCTATCCAATCACGGGGGAGAGAGTGTCCTTAAGTTCTCCAATCACATGCAGTAATGGCTCATATTCCAGTGCCACAAGTGACCAAATATTATACTACCCTCTTCAACAATGTAGGCAGTTAACCAGTAACGACGTCAAACAAACAAGCGCGGGAAGGATTAAATAAATCTTCGTAATTGTTTTCATTTTGAGCGTTATGTTTTGTTTCATTTCCACTTTTGATCCAAAAATAAAAAATTAAAGCAATAGACGTAAGTTTTATTAATGGCCTATGCTAGGGAAGAGAAGCGATCAGTGATAGAATAAATTTAGAAGGCATAAGTTATTGTCAGCGCTGCGGGAATATGATCGTTCGTCACGTTTAAGTTTAGTCCATAAGTCCTTAAATTCAATGTATTTAGTGTCCAACACATTTCATTAGAGTCCATTTTCGTTCCCCCTATTGCCCAGAAGGGCATGTGACAGGCCTCATCAGAGTCCACTTCGCATCACGCAGCCTCCACCTATCAACACCAATAAATATATACGCCATAAAAGACGATATTAGTTTTTTTACGTCCTCTTTCCCACCCCGACTCTCGCGCTCTATTGTGTGATCGACCGTTTTCCAGACCTGTCGCGTCCGGATGAAATGCTTAAACTGCGTGTCGATGGCGGATATCGGGTTAATAGCTATGGACGTTTATTTTATTTCGTTCCATTTATTTTGCGATCACTGATGATATATACCTACAGCTATGGAAACTTAAGGGCATTGATAGGCCATCTCTCGTCGAGAAAAAAGGTATGGTCATAAGGTATGAGTCTTGCAGAAAATAATCACTAAAATTTGAAAGTTTACGCGACGTTCATTTTTCTCAAATGGTTTTTGCGAGATAAAAGAGGCAAAAATGCTAATTTCACAAATATAACTGGTATAGACGAGAAAAGGCTTTGGAATTTCACTTGAGAAACTGAACTATAATTTTGTCAGAGTTAAGAACATTGAACGAGTCCGTTTCCATTGAAAATAAACCTGAACTAGTCGTGTCATAATAAAATCATCTGCATTACTTTCATAATGATCCCTGTATATCTCTCCAGTGTATTTTAACAAACCCTCTTACCGTCACGTAAAATAATGGCTGGTTTATTGGCGTCAATTATAAAAATTAGTAATAAAAAATTATACGTATATAAATGAGTATGTAACAAAATAAATATCGAGCAAAAATATTCTTCAAACTTTCAGAATATAACACAAGGAGTAGAAAACTGAACCAATCACACCAATAGGATCTCCAAAGGCAACAGCCATCCCACACCATTTAAATGTTATCACTGTGATGTTGTTTTAAGTTTATGTTTTCTGATTTCAGTGTTGCCCAGGAGATTTCATGAATAAGAATATTTTTGAAAATATCCTGAACTTCTGGTTCAGAAATAAATAGGGGATAGAATATTATGTCATATTCAAATGTCCTCAATGCGAATTAATATTTAAAAGTAAACCTTTCAATCGGATGCATTTCCATGTGACATCGTTGTTGAGACTTGAATTTCATTTACGTATGCGTTTAAAAATTAATGATATAATTTATTATGCTACAATTGATAAATTTATTGAAGTATTTGCAGTTGAAAAAGGAGAATTTTTATGCTACATCCTAATGTGATAGTATTTTTAAACGACTAGCATTATGATGGACAGTTCTTAACTCTGCGCAAAGCAACGATGAATTGTTCCAAAGAGCACGGTTTCCGAAAGGGTTAATCTTGGAACACAACTTACGCTATTTGTTTATGATAAATTTGGTTCGGAAGAAAAAAATGTTCCAGTTTTCTGGAATACAACTTAAAAAGTTTTCGACAAAAAACCAAGTAGTAAACTACTCACAAAGCTAGAAGCCTGTGGCGTAAAAAAAATGTCCTGGTCTGGATTAAAGAGTTTTAATGGTCACGTACAAAGGGTAGCCATAGACAATGTTCGCTCTAATGCAGTGGAAGACATTGCAGGTGTTCCCCAGTGAAGTGTAATCGGACCTCTTTCATTTCTCCTTTGAGTTAAAGGCATTAAAACTGTGGTTAATAGTAAGATACGTTTATTCTCCGACGATGCAATGGTTTGCAGGGGTATCCGTAGTCCTGAGGATAAAGTATATGTAGTAGATGACCTAACTACTAAGCACCGTTGGTGCGACACTAATAAATGAGAATTATGCATAAAAGGTGCAGCGTGATGACCTTTTGGAATAGGAGTGTTCCCCTCCCGAACGACTACTGCATCAGGAATACCGAAATATGAAGTTTAGACTCGATTAAACACTTAGCGTTACCCTAACTCACTACCTCTACTGGGAGAAGCATATTTTGGGCAATATTTGGACAAGCTAACAAAATTAAGGGAAAATTAGAAGACTATTGGGGAAATGTTACGAACACATTCCTCAAAATATTAATTTTTGCTGGTTAAGCTTCATTTAGAATATGCTTCTAGTAAATGCGATCCTAATGAAGTTGGATTTCATTGCCGAATTGGATTGCGTGCAGCTTAGGGGAGCTAGATTTGTAAAACATTGTTATGATATAGACTGAGTAGCGTGACAAAATTATTAGAGGATCTAGCTCGCGAATCACTCACGGAACTAAGGTTAAATTACAGATTAAATCTCTTGCTTTAATTGGAAGGATGTCTCTTTAGCGATGATACTGAAAAAGTATAATTATAGCCCCATCGTACTACATTAGTAGAGATCATGTAAATAAAATTGGAAGGATTAAATGTAAAACAGGTTTAATATGTCATTTTTCTCACGAGCAATAAGGGATCAGAATAACGTAATCCGACCGCCCTCAGTTGTAAAAGAATTTTGTGTCAAAAGTAGTCTGATGTGTAATAGCCCCCTGCCACACACCCTGGTGGCGGCTGGGTACCATGCATGTAAATGTATTAAGAATGAGGTAGGTAGATTTTTGCTATGTACGTTTTATTATGTCCTGGGAGAGAACGTCCCCTCGAACAAACACAGAATAGTTCATGGCATGAACAAAAACAGTCTCGTTTGCACGAGATAATTTGTTTATAATTTTCTTCCAGTATTCATTTACTGTCTTATTTTACTCTGGTACTTTACTACCAATAAGTATTTATCGACGCAAAATATATACGTCTTCGGTCATGGAGGAGACAGAAATTTGACTTTATATTTTCTGGACGGAATGATGAAATGAAATAATATGTTTTTTTACGCTCGCAGTGAGTCATTGAAATAATAGGCTGTTCATTAGCAAATATAAACACTCAAGAAAGTGAAAATACTTAGAGTCAAAAGAATAAGCGTGTATGTGCAGGTCTTGAAACTTGATCTTGGTGGAAATAAATTAGATGAACAAAAGGAGTAGCTTTATGCGTGATGGGAAGAGAGAGGAGGTTGCTAGGCGAAATTCTATGAATGCAGATTAGGGACGAGGTCGTATTGAGTGATGTGATGCTGAAGGCCGTGGTAGAAGGGAGAATGTTGAGTAAGGTTAATTGGGGGAAAGCTATGCAGCCATAAGATATTCAAATCCTGAGCATTTACAATGGCTTAACTGAAAATAATTTTTACATAACCATAATTTTTTCATATTTCACAAATTAAGATTCACATTTTATCAAATTTCGTACTCGCATAGCGTCATTATAAAGAGTTTTTAAGTGCAAAAAAACGTGTTTAGGAGCCCATTATTTTTTGTAAGGCACTTGAGATTTCTAAAACGTCTATTTTATCCACCATTACCATAGTATATATGAAAGTATCAGAAATGTTATGTTTTTCTGGCAGTTTGTGCGCAAGTTTCACGCCAAAAGCCCTCAGGGAAATCACACTTGATTGGCTTGAAATTTAAATGGTAATTTTCTCTTAAAATCTATATGCATCTAGTGTACATGTACACTTTGATATTGAGAGATGTTCAAGGGTGTTATCACAGAGAGAGAGTATCAGATGAAGAATAAGGAGTGCTGGGTTTGTGGCAGGTGATGAAGACTGTGTAAATTAGAAGTAGGAGAAGTCAACGGAGGTTGTCAATAAGGTCGGAGAGGAAAACATTCAAAATTATGGTTTAGGATGAAAATTTGCATTTTGACAATTCACCGTTCCCAAACTATCTCGCCTAAAAGATTTCCTACTCCGTACAGAGCTTATACATCAAAGAGATACGTTTGTACTGATCATCATCGACTATCCTGAGTAGGCTAAGGCCTTTAACTTCACCCCCCTTGCCATAAATTAATGTCATGTCGAAAGTCAACGGTTCCCGGCGGTATTAGTGTTCGAATTTAGTATAATGGGCGACAGCTGTCACCCACGCCAATAAAGTAAGGGAAAGAGCTAGGAAGTCTTTATGGATTATTCAAGGCGTGTTTGAAACTGCGAAGAAGGGACGAAGGAAATAATATGGGGCAAACGAGAGTTTAGACTGAGAATTACGAACTCATAAACTGTATTAAATCATCGAAATACCGTCCGATAACCTAAGTATTAAAAAAAGGCAGATTGCACACGTTTGTTAACACACAATATACAAATCCTAAAGAAATGAAATGGAAAAAGAATGTTCGCATATAGTGGTGAAAGAATAAGTAAAAGTTTTAAATCTTGGGGCTCACTAGGGCTTCGATTTCGAATTCGTACTCCATCGTTTCGGGCCTTCTATTAATTTCCGATTGATAGGTTATCGGAAAATAGAGCTCTAGGCAATGTGAATGAGACATCGTGTCTCTCGAAATGTAATCCCGACTGTGTTTATCACTCACGATGGTTGTGTGGTGTCTCATGGATTAGATAAACTTTCAAACAGGGAAATTATCTCCACTTCCTTAACAAGTAAACTGGGGAGATACACATTTTTTACGAGTTACCTCGCTTTTCCTTAAGCTTCGATATCTATCCGTGTTTCTTTAATCTTGATTCCAGATGATTGATGCATTCTTCCAGGCTTAACCTTTAATGTTCACTTCAAAATATTCCTGTGCCCACGAATTTTACGTAAAACTGATATAACGAGGAAGGTCATGAGGGTGTGCACTAATCAGTAGCATCTATTAGGAAGGAATCTAGCCGGAAGAATTTGTGAGATTGGTGTTAATTCCTATTCCGAAAAAGGTAAAGGCTACGTCATGTGAGGACTAGAGAACAATAAGTTTGATATCCCACGCAGCTAAAGTTGTTCTCAGGATCATCAACAAAAGGATAGAGAGTAAGGCAAATGATTACTTAGGGGATGATCAGTTTGGGTTTAGGAAGGGGAAAGGTACGCGCGATACCATTGCAGTAATGAGATCACTAATAGAGAGGAATATAGAATACAATCAGGACGTGTTTTGTAGAATTCGAAAAGGCGTTTGATGGTGTGAATTGGAAAAACAAATGAGTATATTGCGGAAAATAGCAATATATTGGAGGGACAGGAGACTAATCCGCAACCTGTACATGACTCAAACTGCTCAGGTGCAAGTGGGGAACGGAGAGACCGAATGGGCAGTCTTAGGAAGAGGTGTAAGGCAGGGTTGCCCATTACATGTGGAGGAAATGATTTACGTGACATGGGAAAAATTGGAGATAGGAATGAAAGTCGGCCAGGAATTCGTGAAATCAGGTTTGCTTATGAAAGAGCTCTAGTTTACCGGTCAGCCAAGGGATTGCAAGCATTGCATTTATTGCTCTTATGAAGTACTGTTTTGATAGAGACCCCCTCGGACTTCGTCGACAGAGAATCTACATCATCCTAAACTTTAGTGCTGTTTTAATCTAACGGTCTTAAATTAGGTCCAATTTACTCCGCGTGAAATCCTTAATTCAGGCACACTGCGAGTAGGTACCTGCAAGAGCTCACCTAAGTACGTTAGGGTGCGATATTCATTATTCCACGAAGGCGTAAAATAATGAACAGGACTTCCCAGGGGATTTTGGAAGCGAGGATTTCACCGTGGAGTTGAATTTCGCGCACGGCGTATTAATTGGGAATTAGCTGTGAAGGGATAATGCGGGCGTCATTCGACTCGTTTCGCGGAGGGAAAATATTGGCGCCTAAGCACGCTTCTGAAACGGGATCACAACCATTCATTAAAGGCGCCTGATCGCAGTCATTGACGAAACTTGGCTTACTCCAATGAAGTCATGTGCGAATGAAAAAGTATACTGAACTGAAGCGAAGGATGATCAATGTTTACCGTTGGATTTTAAGTCGTTTAGAATACCAATCACAAACGAGAGTAGGTTGTAAAATTCTCAAATCAGACGCGTTATTTTGGGAACAAAGTAAACGGTTTATCAGAGACACATCGCACTAGGGAAGCACTTAATAAATCTTCTAAATCCATTTAGATAATTTACAAGAGCGTAATACAGTGGTGAATATGAATTTAAATTCATATTTCATTATGATAGGCTTGTTCTAGTGCAGTGGTTAGTGTACTGACTTCCCAGCCCTGACCAGGACTCGAATTCCGGAGGTGGCAGAATTTTTCAGAGGTCTCTTGGGTCCTACTTGACATCCCGGGTTTCTCTCCACGCTCCTTAACCCCATTCCATGAACAATGCTACCAAATTACCCAACTATTCCTAACTGCGCGAATTATCTCAGGTGTCAGTCGTCTCCCATAATGAACCACCTCAATAGTGCGAATTTTTTCGAGTATCCTTTCGTTTTAGCGATTGAAGCTATTTTTTCACATTCATTTTTTTACTATGATCAATATGCGCCATTCGTTTGTGGCCAATTCGACAGATGGGCGTCGAATTTCGGCACGAGTGAGTTATATCATCGGGTTGGCTCTGTGGCCGGCGACCTCAGGCGGTCTCTCACGAGAAAATCCGAGTCAATCAGTCTTTCAGGAGGAAAAAACAAGAAACAGAAAAGGTGCAATGGCCCTTGTCCCATACTGAGGGGATTTCTTCGTTAAAGAATCTATTTTTCTCTCTCTTTTCTCATCGGCGAAATTGTGCCTGCAATCCCATCAAGATCAATTCCTCAACGTTGCAGAATGCATTTCTTGCCCTGCTGCTTAATCCACTTCCTTTGCTCACCTCTCTTCCAGCATGTCACGTGATGCTACACAACTTTCGCGCTTAAAGCTCCAAAAGATTACACACTAGCTCCTGTGCAAAGCCTTTTAACATCTCTTCAAAATTCGTCTCCAGGCAAACAGTCATAGGCATTACCTGTATGTTAATCATAAAGTTATTTCACCTCAGATATGAACGGTTACTCCTCGCATTTATGAGAATACGAAGTAGATGCATGCTATGCATCTAAAGTGCATAATGATTTTATAAAAGAATGATAATATTCAAACTGAATTAATACTTTTTACTCACGAAAAACACGAAACGAGAATATTAAAACCAAAAAAAAAGAGTTAATAATCAACCAACCTTAGGTTGCGGAAAATAACACGATAGTAGACACTGAAATTAGACGAAAATGCGCTTTCTCCCCCGCGTCCGTGGTATTGTGAAAGTCCGTGGCCATCTTCTATCGAGTTCCTTTATCATAAGGTGACGTTTTTTCGCAAAAATTCGTAGAAATGTTTCAAGCAAGCATGTCACTTGGTATAAACATATTCAGTTATATTTTCGTTTCTAAGTAAACAATGCAACAATGCAGACGCCGATTTTGATAAACAGCGCCAAAATCATATTTTCCAAAGGGAATATAACTTTCTATAGACCATATTCGACTTCAATATTGAGTATGGAGTGTATAATTTGAAACATTCCTCCTCTTCTGCTCGATGGACTGAATTTATAGACTGTAGATACTGAAGTGAGAGTTGCCCCGATAATACACGGATTATAAAGTTTCACAGTTAATTGACGATTTTTTCCTAAGCTTTTAAAACAATTCGATTAATCCCATTCCTAAGCTAGTCATTATTAATAAAAATAAAAATGCGTCATCACCATCATAATGAAAAATGAATCTACCCCATTCGCTCATTGCTTCAGAATCGATGCCCAGTGTTTCCAAAGCCGTTTAGCCCATGATTATACCGTTGCCACAACAAACTCTCCTACAGGAGGTCGATTTTTGAAGATTGCTCGGACCATACTCAATAATATTTAAGGGAAAAAACGAGTAGAGTTTAAAAATAACAGTGAGAACATAAAAGCAAATAAAAACGTTTTCGCATTTAAAAAGAAGTTTACTTTGATGGAAAGAAACCTGGAGATTAGCATTTAGCCCTGCGAATTAAAACGAACTGAGTTTTAATAATAGGTGTAAAGCACCAGCCACTGGACAAAGGACTGGGTGATAAACATGACAGTTATACTGACTGCACGCGACATTAGACTGTGAGTGATGTTAACGGCGTGAAGTGTTCAGATTTTGCGCGTGATACTTACCGATGCGTGATTTTAAACGGGGTATGGTGCTGGATGGAGCGTGATTTTTTATGATGTGATTATGATATGATTTACGCGAGAGCTGTGTGTAATTATACTCGTTTTATTTCCTTTGATTATATTTGTGTATGTCTGTGTGCACATATATATATATATATATATATATATATATATATATATATATATATATATATATATATACACATTCAAATACGTACCCGAAAAATAAACTAGCTTAGGTGGAGCTGCAGGTGACAGAGGAATCGAACCTGGGACCCTCCGGTCAGTAGTCCAACGCTCTACTCCCTGGACTACCGCGACCCATATATATAAATATATATATATATATACATTTTAACACGAAATCCCGCCATACGGCGAACAAATATTATTTCACACAAGAAACAGAGATAAGGAAAGGGGATAGGAAAACACATAAAAAGGTCCGGTGTTCAAATCCCGGGTAAGGAAATATTTTTACATTTGTGATCTGCTCAAATTCGCCTTCCCCACGTTTCCTGTGTTTGTCTTTTGTGTGTTTTCCTATCCCCTTTCCTTATATCTGTTTCTATGTATGAAGTAATAGGTATAAGGAAAGGGGATAGGAAAACACATAAAAGACGAACACAGGACATGTGGGGAAGGCGGTTTTTTGAGCAGATCACGAATGTAAAAATATTTCCTTAACCGGGATTTGAACACCGGACCTTCCACTTGCCGGGCAGATGTGCTACCAATTACACCACCAAGGAAACCTAATTTACACTGAGATCTGCGATGTTTTAAAACCCCGCTCCGAATCATTTGCCAAAGGAAGGTTTTAGGGAGGAGATGTTCCACCCACCAAAGGAGAAATAGACAATACACACAAGAAGAGGTGATAGTTGGTTAGAAAGCATATAGTATCATAGAGAATAGAAACGGTGGTGTAATTGGTAGCACACATCCGCCCGGCAAGTGGAAGGTCCGGTGTTCAAATCCCGGTTAATGAAATATTTTTACATTCGTGAACTGCTCAAAAAATCGCCTTCCCCACATGTCCTGTGTTCGCCTTTTATGTGTTTTCCCATCCCCTTTCCTTATACCTATTTCTATGTTTGAATGAATATTTGTGCGCCGTATGGCGGGACTTCGTATTTGAATATATATTTCTTTCTTATATATATATATATATATATATATATATATATATATATATATATATATATATATATATATATATATATATATTTCTTATACAGCACAGAACATGTTCTGTTCCTAATTCCTCTTGAGAAAGGTGGTTGCACCACCGAAAATTCGAGAACTAGTGAGTCCCTCTTTTATATGTTTTAGTTTCTGTGTTTGCTATGACTATTTAGTGATATTTACATTATATATATATATATATATATATATATATATATATATATATATATATATATATATATATATATATATATATATATATAAGAAAGAACCAGCGTTCAAGGAAATATTTATGCACTTGTGATCTGCTCGATTCCGCCTTCCCCACCTCTCCTGTGTTCGTCCTTCATGTGTTCCTATCCCTTTCCCTTATATCTATTTCCATGTGAATGAATATTTGTTCGCCATATGGTGGGTTTTCGTGTTTGAATGTGGATATATTGCGAGATGGCTTATAACCTAGTGAAGTGGCAATGCGGGGAAAGAAACACGTCCGAGACGCTGGTGGAAAAATACTAAAAGATGAAGACGACATTGGGAATAGATAGAAATAATACACTAAGGTACTCTATCAAGCAACCAGGAATTGAAAAAATAAACGGAGAAATAATCAAGACAATCGGAATTAAAACGAAGGATGCCCTCTATGGGATAATCAAAGATAGCTACGACAGCGGAAAGATACCAGAAGACTTCGAGAAAAGTACAATCATTGAAATACCGAAGAAACCGAAAACAGACAAATGTGTAGAACATAGAACATTGATCCTTGTGACTCAAGCATCTAAAATCCTTATTCGGATAATTAGCCGATGAATAGAAGGAAGGATAGATGGAAACCTCTCAGAAAACCAATTCGGGTTCAGGAAAAACCGAGGAGCAAGAGAGGCAATTCTCAGCTTGAGAGTTCTGGCGGAAAAAAATGAGACAAGTAAATAAGCCATTATACGTGTCATTCGTGGACATGGAGAAGGCCTTCGACAACGTCGAATGGAACAAGATGTTCAAGATACTAGAAGCGCTTTGACTGGATTAGAACGGCAGAAGAGTTATCCATAACCTATACAAGAATCAGGTTACAAGAATGCAAACGAAAAATGGAAGAAAAATAGAAGCCAAAATAAACAAAGGAGTAAGACAAGGATGCAATCTCTGGCCAGCAAAATCCAACGTATACCTGGAAGAGGCAATAAAAGAAACAAGAATTGGGTATCAAACGAGTCAAGGTGGTAAATGGGGGAGAAATCAACACGCTCTGGTTATTATCAGATGACATCGCAGTAGTGGTGGAAACGCGAAAGGACCTGAAAGCAACTCTAAGGGCTATGGATCAAGTTCTGGGGGAATACAATATGAACACTAACAAGAAGAAAATTAAAATCTTCGTGTGGGAAAGAGAGAAGCTGAATGCAGATATTACTATTCGAGGGCAGAAACTAGAGCAAGTGAAAACCTTCATCTACCTGGGCAGCAGCATAACACGGGATGGATTCGACTGACATCTAGCAAATAATAGCCCAAACTAAGAACGCATTCATGAAGAAGAGGCAATTAATATGTTCAAAGAACCTAAGACTGGAAACAAAGGAAACAATTCGTCAAAACTTTCGTGTGAAGCCTGGCGCTCTATTACTCCGAGACTTGGAACATTGGAAAAGTTGATCAGAGAAGAATAGAAGCCTTTGAAACATGATGCTGGAGGATAATGATGAAGGTTAAATGGACAGACAAGGTAAGGAATGTGGAAATATATAGAATAGCAGAAGAGGATGGGGCCATATGGAGAACTCTACGGCAAAGAAGAAATAGATGGATTGGGCATACATTGAGGCAAAATGGATTGATTAGGAATATAATAGAAGGAAAAATAGAAGGTAAGATTCCACGAGGAAGACCAATAGACATGTACATAGGACAAATTAAGAAAGACGTAAAACAGAAAAGGTATCAAGGATTGAGGGGATTGACATTGAATAGAGTAGAATGGAGGGCTGCAATAAACCAATCCTAGGATTGAAATACTGATGATATATATGATTTCGTCGAAGTAACACGACAGTATTGAATAAAAAAACTCGGACAGCAGCAAATGATATAAGAACGCATTAAAAGAACACACGTTATTTCTTAATAATTTCGACGGAGTTTAGTTCCGTCTTCTGTATCTTCTGAGGAAGACGGAGCTAAATTCTGTTGAAATTATTAAGAGATAACATGTGAGTTTTCTTTATTTATATGGGAGATTATCATATTTAAATGGCATTGCATAAAAGCTTACTACTCCCCACATATTATTGTGTGCAAACTAAAATTATGTGCAATCCTAATTATCCAGGATAACAGTAAATTTCCACTACATGCTTAGGCTATGATGTTCATGAAGCGTGTACTTCACTTAAATGGAAAGAATAAGGTGAGTAATGAGTGGGTCGTAAAATAATGGGAATTGAACGCACCGCATAATATGTGAACTATTAGACAGGAACTTACGAGTATAATATAAGTGGGATTTGCTGGTTTGACGAAGGTGGGAGAACATAATAGTTCCCGTATCAAATTAGGAGAAGGTAAGTGCAAAATCTTTCGGGGAAGTGGTAAGTTAATTTATGCGTCGAAGATCATGGAAAGAATTAGCATTTTTTTGTAAAAATGGAGAGGTAAGGGGAAGAGAATATGGTGGCTAATTCTGGATTAGAATAAGCAGAAAAATGAGAGTAAATCATTCCTCATTCCCAACTCATCATAGAGAATCGGACGCAGATGCATCAATCGACCAAGTGGATTGATCAGCAAACACATGCTGGAGAAAATACTGTAAAAATAGTTTGAGAGAAAGGTAAAAGGTTGACTGGGAAATTAATAACAGTTGATTGAAGTCTAAAGACTCTTTCAGAAGACAAGGAATATCGTTATGTGTAGGATGTAATAGGAGGTCATACGTGAAACAATTTACGATTGTGACAGGGGTGAAAAAAATTATCCAAGGATGGATTAGCACGGTAGAAACTTATCAAAAGAGAGTAAGTTCCCTGGATTCACATAAGATGGGGATGTTTTGACATTCTCTAACCCCTAAATGAAACGACGCAAAGGTTCTAATGCATATGTTTTGCACTTGCAATAGAATATTTAAAGACCGAGAGTTGCAAACATGAAGTAGTTCTCCAAACTTTCGTATAAAGCATGCCACTGTACGGATCAGAGACATGGAACATTTGAAGAGTGGACCAACGAAGAATAGAAACCTTTGATACATGGTGGAGAATGCGGAAGACAAAATGGGTAGGCAAAGTGAGGAAAGAGGAAGAATATAGAAGAGCAGAAGAAGAGTGGACCATATGGAGAGACCATTACATAAAAACAAGGTTAATTGGGCGCACTATGAGGTACAGCGGATTGGCGAGAAACATAATAAAAGAAGGAAAGGTCCCGCAAAGGAAGAACAAGATACAAGTACATACATAGGAAACAAATTAAGAAGGTCGTAAAGCAGAGAAGCAATCAAGGAGTGAGAGTTACTGAATACAGACACTGAACACTGGATATAGAAGAATGGAGAACAGCAGAAAACCAGTCGTAGGACTGAAAAACTGATGATGATGACGGTTATGATCTATTTTTCCCATAAAAGCACAAAAGAATGATATGAAACCTAAATTATACCGGCAAAATGACGGAGAGTAATTATAAATTTGGAAAGATTGGCCGTTTCCTTAATGATCCTCCCTCCATCACTCTCTGATCTCTTTGCGTATAAGTTTATGTCCATATATACAAGGTGTGATCAAAAAAAGACAGGACAGATTTTATAACTTGTTTATTTCGACGGTTACTACTTAATCGAACTTTTAGCCCTCAAAGTACGTGATTTGGCTGACGACACGCGTTTTTCAGCGTTTCTTCCAGCTCTCGGACCCTGCCTGGTAAGCCGCCTTAGGGATCCTCTTCAGGTCCGCCGTACAATTAGTTTTAATATCCGCAATAGTGTCGAATTGGCGCCTTTTCAACGTTGATTTTTACTTTGGAAACAAAAAAAGTCTGATGGAGCCACGTCTGGAGAGAGTAGAGTGGCTGCTGGATCACGAAAGTTCCGATTCTGGCGAAAAACTCATGTTCATCAGTCAGCACCCGCGGGACGAATTTCGATGCGACGCGCGTTATGCTCAATATGTCTGTCAAAATTGTCTGACAGGATTCAAAACTAATGTCAACTTCCTCGGCTATCTCCCTAACAGTTAATCGGCGATTTTCCCGCACCAAATCGTTCACCAATTTGACATGGTTGCGGTCTGTCG